>ML787245.1:365154-395135 GCA_009831015.1 Picea engelmannii
ATCCTAGGTGCTCTTGTCAACATACCTCTTAGAAAAACCTTCTTCCCATCCTGATCTCTGAATCCCATTTCCAAGGTTTGGTAGTTGGTAGTGATTTTTACCAAGGTAATCATCTACTGAACTCCTAACACCACATCTATGTTTGATAGGTCAACCAGATAAAATGTGTCTCTCACTGTGTAGTTTCCTAACTTAATCTCTAAGTTTGGAACTCTATCTAGACACTCCACTGTGTGGCCATCTGCTATCGCAACATCAAACCCCTCAAACTCCTCTGTCTGAAGTGCCCGTCTCGATACTAGTGAAGTGCCGATGAAGTTGTGGGCGGCCCCACCATCTATCAGGGAAATTTCTTGTGGCCCTTGGATAATCCCTCTGATATGGAGGGTATCATACCTAGGAACACCAGAAAGGGTCTCTATGACACCTCCTTTTGTTGGTTTCCTCCTGTTAGCCTATTCTGGCGGTTGTGGGACTACTGGAGGATGGGCTCCTGCTGGTGTCGGTGGTTTATGGGGAGGTTGATCCTCTATTGGTGCTGACTCATCCTCTGAACTATTGGATCCACTTTCCTACCTATCCTCCTCACTGTCCACACTGTCTGCTTCTACCTCACTATAATGAATCTCTCCCTTTCCCATGCACCTATGGCCTAGGACCCAAGGACCTCTACAGTTGAAGCAAAGATTTTTCCTTATAATCTCTCGCCTAGTCTCATCATCCAACTTATCCTTTCCCTTCCATTCTCTCTAGAATGGCTTCCTGTCTCGATCCCTCTGGGGTACAAATGGTTTGGAGAAAGTTTTAGTCTTTAGCACTAAGTCTTCCAGATCTCGAGTGCGAAGGATGGCATCCTGCAAAGTGGGAGGCATGTATGCCTTCACCCATCCTTTCAAAGTCTCTATGAGTCCTTCTGTGAATAGCATGATCGGCGTGGGATTTGATATATTTGTCATTGCCATGGCTACCCACTAAAAATCTGTGATGAATGCCTCTACTGTGCCAGTTTGTCTCAACTGGGCTAGATCCCTGAAGTGTATCTTAGGATCCTTCCTGTCAAACCTGTCCATGAGCCTATCTATAAACTCCCTATAGGAGATGATGCGACTGTGACCCAATGTCACCAGTCCATGGTACCACCACTCGTGTGCCTCACCCTCTAAGTGTAAGGTCACAAAAATGATGGCCTTTGTCTCAGTCATCTGGTTGAGCTTGTAATATGTGTCTAGCTTCTGTACCCAAGCTCTGGTGGTGTATTTGGACGATCCATTGAAAGAAGGGATGGTGAGTTTCCCAACTTTTTCGAATGAAATCAAGGTTATGCCCCTACTGTTGTTGTGGTCCTCCCCTCTGTGGCTCTCTAGGGAGGTTCCTGAGTCAGAGTCCACAGTACTCGACTAGGGTCATGTCCTGATGGAAGTCACGACCCAATGCTGTGTACTCCTTCCTATACTCTACAATGTCATCAACATGAGTGGGTGGCCACTGTGGTATCAATGGCAGTGCTGCTATCGGGGGTGCTGTCTAGAAACTGGGAAACAAGGGTCTGGGAATACTACTCGTAGAGGTGTATGTGCGAGAGGGTGATTGGGGTCTACTTCCTGCTCCCGAGTTCCCCTGTGTTGAATGCGGGACTTGTGTATCTAGAGTTCCCACTCTAGACAATCTATCAACCACATGTGCCAAGGACTGAGACATGGTTCATTGACTAGCTAACATATCGTTGATAACCTACATGAAAGTTGCCTCTGGATCTACGGGGGCCTTGCCACTGCCCTCTAGTCGCTCATATATGTCTCCTAGCATCCTCTCAGCCTCATGCCTAGCCTCATGCTCTGCTCTTCTCTCTGCTTCTCTGTGTTCCTCTTCCTCTTCCTCTGAGCTAGGAGGAAAAGGGGGAAAATCAGGCCCGTGCCTTCTTTCCTGATGCCTGTTTTAAGTGACATATTCATCACCTACATGTTCACAGCCCTCTGGGTATTCTGCTTCACTCATTGTCTTTAGTCACAGGCTAGCAGGACTAAAGCTCTGATACCACTATAATGTTCCTGACTTGGCTAGTCTAGGAAACGATGCTAATGTGTGTGTAGGATAAAAGGTTTACAACATATAAATGATCATACAAATAATAAACGTGACAAAGGAATGCAAAGTTTGTATTATGATATCTCTGTGGATTACAAAATGGTCGAATGTGGTTGAATAAACTAACAATACTCGACTAGATGAACAGGCAAAGGATATTAGTCGGAATACAAATAAGCAACTGTGACTGAATAAAATAACAACACTCGGCTACATCAAAATACAAAAGGATCTTAGTCGAAATACAAATAAGCAACTAAAAGATAATATCCAGAATATGGGAGCACTGCGGAATCAATGAAGAATGATGGAAGATCTGGATGATCTTCCCGATGACTAGGGTGTGTCTTTCAACACCAAAATCAACCAACTGGTCTCTTCCTCCTGGCATACACTAAACTATCTCTTCTGAGATGCGCCTCTTCTCCTCAATGACAAGTCATAATTTGTATAATGATGAATTAGGTCGTTGACCCTTCTTTTATAGCTTTCCAAAACCCTAAATCATGTTGAAACCCTAATTCTCTATTGATTTCCAAAACCCTAAATCAAGTTGAAACCCTAATTTGTTGTTGACTTCCAAAACCCTAAATCACTGTTGAAACCCTAATTCATTGTTGACTTCTATTTTTAGCTCATAATGACATAAAAGTGCTTTTAACCCTTTTTAGCTCAATGTCACTTTCTAAAAATAACACCTGTTACTGGAGTGACCTCTAGTAACCCTGTTTACCCCTCTTTGTCCCTGGCTATAGTCTAATAGGGAAGTTTAGACCATTAAGCCTCCTCTTCTGGAGCTCCTATTTGGAAAGGGACATTACAAACAACTAGAGAATGAAGAAGTAAGTTTTCAAGCTTGTAGAAGAAGCAAGTTGTCAGGCTTGTAGATGAGGAAAGTTGTTAGGCTTGTAGAAGAATCAAGTTATCAGCTTGTAGAAGAAGCAAATTGGAGCTACAAATGCAATGCAGGAGGCAAATATGAAAATATTTGAATATTTGTAGATTCCATTATCATAGCTAGATTTCCTAGAGCCACAACTCTTATACTTCTCGTTCGACCTTGTGTTTGAGCCTTGGAGGGAAGTGGTATGACCTAAGGGACTATGGTGCATATAAGGGGGAACACTTCCATGGGTTATGTAGGTTGTGGGGAAGATATATTGTTGGTTGGAATTGTTGTGGGAATCAACAAATTAAGAAATTTTTTGCAGCTAGAATTCCCAGAGCCTCATCTCTAAGACTTCCTAGCTAGTCTATGTTGGATCCCTGGAGGGAAGTGGTACAACCTAAGGGACTGCAATGTAGAGAATGGGATACACTTCCTTGGGTTGTGAAGAATGAAGGGAACGAAAGATTGTAGGTTGGAATTGTTGGAATACTAAGAGGGGTGGGGGTGAATCACTATGAGAACTTAATACCACTTTTAACCGCAATATATATTCTTTCACTTTATCAACAATGTTCAATAGTTTATCATCAATATATATAAACAATATATCATTAGTATAATATAAACATAGTAAAAATCACGTCAAGAACATAGTACACTAGTATTTATGTGGAAACCCAAATGGGAGAAAACCATAGAATGCTTTCTTATATATCAAGAATTCATTCATAGGAAGCACCAACTTTCAAATGATCCAAATGCAAATGGAAGGAGGATCCAACCCCTTATTCTGATGCTCTGACCTGAAGGAATCTATAACTCCCTTAATTCTTTGGCTCCATCCAGAAGGAGGCTACAACCCCCTAGGTTCTCTAGCTCTAACCAAAAAGTGGCTACAACCACCTAGTTCTCAAGATCCAACCTGAAGGAAGCTCCAACTCCCTGATTCTATGGCTCCAACCAGAAGGAGGCTACAACCCCCTTTCCTTGCCTCGTCCTGCCACCATGAAATATATGTGTAGACCAACTATCATAGACTTTTCCTCTATCACTCCTATAAATCATGTCACTGTCACTGCCACTGCCAAAAACCTATAACCTATCAACCTTCCACTGTATCCAACCTGTCACTATCAACCGATCATTGTCACAACAACCTGTCCAATCAGATCCACTCTCATACACATGTAACTCATGATAATATAACCAAGAGCATATCTCAAACCATATACTCAACATCACAAACACATGCCTTTTCCAACCATGTACCAACACCACCACATACCATCACAAGATATGTATCTCAACCAAGTACCAACCTGTACCATGCATCAACCATGAATCAACCATTCACCAAACCTATATCACCACCTATACCAAAACAAGTGCATAAACCATGCACCAACACATGTACCATACCATGTGCCAACCATGTACATCAACACCATACCATATACCATAATATATCATCAATGAAGTTCCTCAACCATATGTCAAGAATATGTGCCAAATGTGTACCAAGCATATATCAATATCACCAAAAATTGCTTCTATCAATGTACCAATACCAATAACATCATCAACCATACAACATGCCAACCATTTACCTAAATCAAGTGTCATATCACTCATGATATGCCTCAACCAACTACCGTAAACCATGTGCCACAAACCATATGCCAAGAAATGTATCTCAACCATATACCATATCAAGAATCAATCCTATACCATATACCATACCAACAACCATATGGAGATCTATACCATGTCATCAATGAATCATATCAAAGAACCAATGCATGTTCCTAATGCATACATCAACATAGATATCCCCCAACCAAGTAAAATTATCTCAAATATGTAAACTGTAAGAACCATATTAGTATTGTACCATACATAAGAGTGTTGTGTTGAGGAAAATATATGAAATGATCTTACTCAAGCATTTTCATATTTTTCTTAGCTAAATAAAAATAGATGGGGATCTCACCCTATGTTTATAGCCAACAAAAAATAACATCTGAACTCACGAGTATTAATTACCAGTGCTTAGGCTAGTCTTTTAACAATAAAAAAGCTTGCTGGAAATTCACTTTTTTATGCAATTTTCTGAACATAGCATTTTCTTAAATAAATGTAATGACAAAAGTAAAGACACCAAGATGATAATCAAGACAAATGAGACATAAAGAAATCCTTTATTTCATTCCAATTCACCAAAGAGTCATTTTCTTTACAAAATCTCATACAAACATTTTGGACCAAAGTCAAACTTAGACATCCTTGATGGAACACACAAAAGGACCTCCAATTGAAAACCAAAACTTAACTCTAAAAGATGGATCAGCTTGCTAGAGATTGCTTCCCACTTGACTTTGCACAATAGCCTTTGTTAGTCATGAAAAATAATTCACGAACAGACAAGTCTACACAGACTATCAAAGATAGATCAACACCTATGAAAAACAAGTGTCTGAATGATGTAATTTAGCCTTGAATATTGTTGTCTACAATAAGACCCTACTATCATAAAAGAGAATTAGGCTTGTGATGAATAAATGAATGAATGAAAACTGAACTATATCAACATAAACTCAAAGAGAAAACCTTAGTATGCGTATGCTTCTATCCTCCTCTTGTTCTTCCCTTTCATTTTTCTTTTAAACAAATTAGAATTGGTTGAAGTAGTTGAACCAACCCATTAGTTAAGTGAATTAAAAGACTCAACCAACTTTAGTTAGGGGGAAAAGTAATAATCATAATAAGGGTTATAAATAAATAATAACTAGTAGATGGTTGTGACTCCCTTCAGCTCATAACAATCATAACATAACTGTTTAGTTAAGCAAAACACACCTCCTTGTGACTCCCATCCACATATTCACATTTGACAATTTAGCTCATGATATTTGAAATTATTTAAAAAAAAAATTACTCATGTATCCAAAAATAAAACATGTTGTCCAAAGATTCTTGAAGTCAACTTTCATCAATAATAGATAAAAATAAAAACTCAAAATCCATATTTCCCACTTTGCAATGCAATCTTTCCTTGATTGATGTTGTCACCCTTTAAGTTTCCTGAATTTACCTTTGTCTACGACGAGCCTTTAGGCTTAATCTCATTGATCACATGGGAACAACTGTCCCTCAAATGCATATGGGAATACATGGATTTGTTAGAGCCATTGGAGGGTGAGGAAGGGGAAGTAGTGGCTTTTCCTTTGTCAGGGGCATGGTGGGCATCAGTTTTCAATCTCTTGCTAGCATGGGAGGATTGCACTAGTGAGTGGTCAGGGGAAGCTTGGACAACTTGGTTGTTAGGCGGAGGAGTAGGAAAAGATAAATTGGGCCATCCACGATGTTGGGAGACTGTCGTATGGACAATCTCTTGTCCTCCATCATTTTTTAGAACCTCGGGTTGCAACAAGACATGAGAGGGCACAGGAATACGGGGGCTTGTGAGAATTGGAAGGGAGGCCTTTCAGGCCTAGGTTGGAGCACTCCTTTCCCAATCCAATTGAAAACTCTGGCCTGAAACAATTGGCCTAACTCTTGTGATTCAGTGTCAAAATGTATGGAGAACCTTAGCCTTCTTGGGCCTCTGTTCCAATTACCTCTCCCTTTGTTGCCTCCTCCATGGCTACCTCGGCTGAAAAAACTCATTCCTGCATGCATGATTGATTAGAAAATAGTCTTTTTAAATAAACATACATGAAAACTCTTTAAAATATGAAATAGATTTTGGCTCAACAACGTATCAGAATCATGCAATCCAATCCATCAAATTGTTAAATTGTTTGTCAATGAGAAGGGGGTGAACAAAGGGTTATGGGATATGCGAGGGGTTTGTATTGAGAAAAACATGATATAATGAAGGGGAAAAGAACACAGTTACTGCTCAAGGACAAAAAACAATCAACTGTAATTCAAACCAAATAAAACACCACTGTAATCCAACCAAGACACCGCTACTCCCAACTACTTCAACACATAATTTTTCTTGACTGTAATCAATTTTAGAAAAAAGAGGGTGAAAAATGAATGTGAGAAGGTGAGGGGGTTGTAATTAGTGGAAAGAGAAATAATGGTAGGGAATAAGAGTGATTATTGTTCATAAAATTAATCAAGTGATCCATAACCATTCTGTAAAAGGAACCACCTCAACCAAATGACCAGTGAGACCCAAAACAATTACTGTGTAAAGTTCAAACAGTTATGTGCATCAACTTACTCACTGTAATCAAATATTTAACAAAGTGCCATCAAACAAGGTAGTCTGTGTTCCACAATGATCTATAGGGGAGGTATGTTACTCTTATTTATCTAATTAACATCTTATAACAATTCTCAAATGTATAACCAATAACCATTTCCACTCTGCTCTTCATCAAAAGCAACCACTGCCCACACATTTCCTCAATCATCAAATACAACTCAAAAGTCGTGGCTCAAAATGAAATGAAGTCCGAATTTCATTGTACCCGTGCCTGTCAGTGTTAAAATGAATGACATTCTTTAAACATACATAATGGAAAGTCAACCCAATAATTCATATTAAAATTTCCAAAACCCTGGCTCGCCATTTAAATAGACAGACAACCACCATCACTCCAACTCATGCTATGTTGTAGAAAACACAAAACAATTCAATCAACGCAAGTGTAATCCTGTAACTATACAAGTCCAATTTCCTTCGAATTAAATAATCAAAATGTTTGGCTATCCATCTAATATAACGAGGCATCAACAACATGCCTCATTTTATAACACAAACAATCAAATTACAACAATCCATTGTTCAAAAACCCATGACCTTTCCCAATAGCACAATCAATTAATATTTGTAACAACACATTGGACAATCATGCCATAATCACCATGGTTGCAACGTCCTCATTAGAAAATTTTAAACACACACTCACTCTCTCTTTAACTCCACCCATCATGCCGAGTCATCAATCCAACACAAGGAGATAGAAACAGACTTGCTCAAATCAATCAAACTATAGCAAAGCATATTGTGTAAAAAGATTGTGCCCATTCTCGATGACACAATCAAATAACCATAACGTAAATAGTGGGTGGAAGTGATAGAAGAACCCCGATTCAATAATCATTTGGCCATTAAAAACACACATTTACAGTAAACATTGAGTCATGCTATAGGAGCACCACTCATACCAATGTATTAAGTGTGAAAATAGTGCCATATTATCCATTCAATAAACACAAGGAGGCAACAACTATGTATTTGATTTAACAATTCATTTTAATTAACCATGCTAGGCTTATCTATCCAATAAAACAATTGTTGTGACTAGATGCCAAAACCAACACCACTGTCATATAATCAAAGGGGTGAGCCAGTAATCGACTCTACACCAATCCATAGCAACCAATATGAAACTTGACAGACCACAACAATCTTCTCTATCAACCCTTGGGCTTAAGGAGTTGAGGGTTTGTTCTGTGGACCAACAAAGTCGACTCTTTTGAATGGTGAAAACCTCCGAGACCAACGGTGTAACACAGAGAACAACAAAATTTTCTTTGTGGCCAGGGTAACGAATCCCATGATAGGAGAGCTATGGGTAGAGGAGTAAGGCTCCAATTCAGCTAGGTAATGATACTTAACACACATGGGGTATAACCCTCGTGGCTCTCCAGTTAATCAACTATAATGTTGAGGTGAAAACAGGATCGAGAAGAATAAATATAACCCAATGTGCAACCATATAACAATGAAAACAACCCAATGCCCAAATGAACAACGTGTAGTGACACAAAAGAGCTTCCAACCATTAAACCCCATAAAATCCAAAGACCGGGTATGGTAAAATGAATGCGTGAATACAACTAGCCACTCAAGACCAAACAAAACCCTCCAAATAAGCCAACAGGGATGACAAAGAGCCCTCATGGCTACTAACACTTAGGATGACCCAATACACTATAAATTTAGACATAATCACAGAGAAAGCCACAAACAATTCACTCCAAAAACACTATTTTACACAGTTGCAATACTTAAGGAAATCACAACCCATACATTCGAGCCAATATCCATTTCATAAATAGAGAAGACTCATGGATGGTGTTATCGGATAAATCAGTAGGTGCAGACACTAACAGATCTCCCTAGATCCACCTGGATCTAGAAAAAAATAGGATAGGACACGACTCTTTCTCTAAGTTGCAGTCATTGAATCTAATAATAAGAAGGAATGAGTGACATATCTTTATATTTCTTCATTAGGTCTTTGTTGTTCCCGCTTCACTCCGGTGCTCTTGTGAAATCAAGTCCAATACAACACAAACCAACCAAAGAAAAGATAGCAAAGTATATTCAATGTCAACCTATGCATATGATCAAGGAGTTATGCAATAAAATATGAGTGATTTTATGCGAAAGGGACATGTCGTTGTATTATATTAAATGAAATTAGAAGATACAACCGGATCTCCTTAATGTCGCAAGCTTCCTTTCAGTGACCCTTGGTTCCAACACACACACTTTTTCTACATTTGCATGAAGAATATCCAGTACAACTTGATAGACCAAATAGAGTTTTCAAGCTTCTATCCAAGCAGATTTCTTCACACAATTCTTTCACCAAATCTTCATTCAATCTTGCTTAATCTTTTCCATGAGAAACCTTGCAATATATAGGAGAAGGAGAGATGGTTAAATGGATGGGGATGATCCCACTAAATTTGAGAAGTCAGTAGGATGCCAACCATGCGAATGCCAACTCATTTTCTAGAAGATTCCCTTCTAGAACCTTCATGACCTCTTCTCTTTTCCAAGCTTTGAAACAGGTTCGCACCCTACCTATAGAGAATACTACGAACATTTCACACCCTAAGTTTAGGTTGTCTGCGAGAATGAAGGATTTTCGCACCCTATAACATAGGCAACCTGCGAACTCATCTTAAAAATATGTTTTTTGGAAGAAGACAACAATCACTTTTCTCAGACAAAAAGTCCTTGTGGGAGCCTGAATACATCACTTGTAGAGACATCACTAGAGTGACCAAAATAATGTGTAACAGAATGCCCCCCAAAGTATGAGGCTGGAACTTGTGACAGCCAAAATACTTTGTAAAATGTGTGTGTGTCAGAAACAAGGAGCGCACCTAATCAAAAACCTATAAACAACCAAGCATCTGTAGAATATAATACCAGTTTTGAGGTAGGCATTCCCATGCTCAGATCACAAATTAATGGAATCATAAACATAGGTCATGGCCACCTATCATACACCATGGATCCATGTCGTCAAAATGCTACATAGCCACCAGGAATACACTGTGGATCTATGTGAGAAGACTTGAATTAAGACATAGCCACATGACATACAAAGTGGATCTATGTGCCAATACAAATCATACATACTCCATCGCATCCTAGATCAAAAAGATGAGAACTAGGGTCTTCAATCCTGTCACCTAAAAGTACGAATCTAGCCATGTGATTACATGTGATGAAGTCGAACATGGTAGAAACCACTTGATTATTGGTCATTGATGAAAATTGTTAACAAGTGAGAGGGAAATCACCATTGATGTCAATGACTCCCAAGGTATCGAAGTACAATCTGAATGAATGCGAATGAATGAGCTGAAGTCGAGCACTCAGCGGAATCTCTCGATCATGGATCAATGATGTGAAACCCCTATCGAAAGCGAAGAGACCTGCCATTAATGCATGTAGGTTCCAAGGTACTAAATGATTTCTAAGTCTCACTTCCAGATAATGAGTTGGAGTCAACGGAATAAGACTCGTCACAGGAGGGCCTCAGGGATGATTTTAGGGGCTAAATTTCACTCATGGGCTAATTTTCCATGATTTTTCCAAAAACGAGATTCTATGTTTTAAAAATGATTCACCCAAATTCTATAGGATAAAATTATTTTACCTTAAAAATCGCCAAAATTTTATAAAAACTATATAAAATACTTAGAAATTTGAATATTTTTACAAACATATTTCCAAACATTTATAGTTGACATATGAAGAATTGGTAAGATTCGCCAAGGTTTATAAATTTTAAAATAATTTTCCATCCTTAAAATCATCCTTCGAGGGCCTTGATGTATCCCCCATCAGTGACATGAAATAAGTAACAGATTTGGAGGGTGAAACAAAGTATGAATAAGGGTTGAAATGGACACAGGGAAGGTTGACATAGTAAGAATGGACAACTACAGATGGCCAACTCAATAGAGGGCTTGTTCAAACTTCTCTCGAACATATGAATGACATGACCAAGGACTTGGCAACACTGACTCAAAGACGACCCAAGATATGACCTTGTAGCAAGTCGAACAAGAGACAAATGGATTTCCCAACCTAGATTCAAATGACGAATAGGGGGTGTCATGTTCAAGAGCAATGCTTACTGTCATTAATACAAATACAAAAACATATCCCTTTTCCAAAATTTCCCCCACCATCTCTGGCGAGTACCTCTTTATTTTTACAAAAGCTTGAGGAGGATAACATATGCTTGTCGATGTAAGATCATCCTTCAGACGAGTCCCTTGAAGTATATTTAACGAACCCTAGGAAGGAGTGGTTCGGTCCCATTACAAGTCTTTCGATGTTTTTTTAATGAGTCCAAGGATAGAAAACTCGGGGGTTTTTCATGTTTTGAGAGTCTGAAAAACACTTAAAGAGAACTCTCCCAGTTCCTTTTTCGTAAAGGAGTTCGACGAGACCGAAAAAGTGATAAACTATCGCCCATCGAATGTTTTCTTCAAATACTTTAACGAGCATGAAAAGAACAAGATTTCTTGGTAATGTTTTCATTTTTATGGAGAGTGAAAAGAGCTTAAAGGATACGTGTTACCATGACGAGTACGAAAAGATGAGAAAAAGTATACTTGGTTACATTCTCATATATTTTCGAGCGTGACAACAAACAAAGACTGAGCTCGAGGTTTTTTCTAAAAAACCATAAAAAAGTAGTCATACATGTGACAAAATAAAAAGCACTCGTATCCCCTCATTCAGACTTCGAAGTTGCGATATCTGCGAAAAACCACACTCACAAGGCTATTAGGGTATTAGGTTTTACAGACAAAGCAATAAAAATAATATAAAAAATCAATAAAAAATAGTAAAAAGTGAATAAATATGGGTAAAAAGGACTTTTTACCATTTCATTGTTACTTTTCTAAAAACTTGTCCAAAATACCTCATTTTCCCCCAAATTTATTTTCTCAATTGCGGGAGGCACAAGTTATCATTTGGTGAACGGTTTCAACCAATGAGGTAATCTCTTGATTCTCCAACTTTTCCATGGTTTATTTTTGTTTTTTATTGGCAATTTTTTGGGTTTTGAGTCCATTTTAGGGTCAGAACATGCGCCCAAGCATTCTCGCAGGTGGGCCATGTGGGACCTGTGATAATACAAGATTCATGCAGGTGGACTTCACGGCACTTGCAAGAATCTCTTACTATGCAAAAGATCCATCTGTGGGGGCTGAAAAATGGATTTTAAAGTGAGGTTTTGCTCAATAAAATTTATGCTAGAGTTTAAAACAAGTTGTTGACTTCCCTCTCATGGATATTTTGCAGGTGTTGACCATCACGATGTTGGAATGGAAAGAAAGAGAACATGAGGAGGAGGATTCCATTGTCGGGAATGACCCGGGTATAGTCACTACCCTCCAGGACTGTGGGCTCTCGAAATTTTTCAGGATTCCGGGCATGAGAGCCCAACTCAGGTTGTTGGAATACCTGGTCCACATGTGGGATGTGGATCAACGTTTATTTCACATGGGAGTCCATACGCTGACACTAGATATTGAGGATCTCTATTTTCTAACAGGGTTGTCATGACATGGATACCATGCTATTTTGACTGGAGGTAGAGGTGGCAGACTCCCTATGAATGAGTATGTTCACCAGTATTGTGTTACCGAGGCAGAGAGAAGGAAGGGTAAGGTTTCCATTTGGGGTGTCCAAGATCTGACCCTTCAGACCATCTTGTTTACTATTGCACGTGTGGCTAGGAGTGCAAATTTTCACATGGCTCTCCAGAGATATTTCCAATATTCTATAGAGTGCACAGAGCCTCGGGTTTTCAACTGGTCAGATGCAGTTCTCCACAGTATGAAGAGACAACTGACGAAGTGCAGAAAGGGTGACTTGAAGCAGTTTGGGTACGGGTCACTTTTGGTGTCATTCTTCCTCGAGAGGGTCCCACTATTGCGACTACAGGTTGATTGGGTTTTACCAACCCCATAGGATCTGAGGATGCTGAGGTGGTGTAACCTCATGGATCGACACATAGCAGGGCCTACAATCAAGTATAATAATTCATTTTTTGACTGGTTGAGGCCCCAGATGTTGATGATCGACGACTACACATATGCTAGTTTGGATTTCCGAGGGGATCTGAATTTGGTCCTACCTAAGGATGCTCAGTGGGGTGACTTAGGTAAGAAGTACACATTTTGTTCTTTTTAATTTTTTTTGCAAATTTTATCATATGAAATGTTTTTATGTTTATCCAAGAACTAATCAAAAAATTTCTTTTTGATGACACAGATGTGGGGTTGTATCGACCTCCAGGAATGTCTCCCATTCAAAGACGAGGAGAAGTGACTCCAGTGGAGAGATGGGATGTCGAAGACTATGAGGAAGTGGAACAGAATTTGGAGGGGTTGACTATGGATTTCTTGGATATTTCTATTGGGGAGATCCTGAGACTTTACCAGTGCCATATTGTGGGCATGTCTGAGTCTCTCAGTCGACTTCTCTATAGGGTAGGCCGAGAAGTTGTGTGCTATCTTGAACATCATTCATGACGCTACTTTGTAGAAGCTATAGGATTCATATTTTGAGATTTTGATCCTTGGACAGAAACATTTTTTGTAAAACAATTTGATCGTTATATACATATATATGGCTTCTACCGGCTTATTTTGTGTTGTGTTATACATGTGATGTGATTGATTTATAAATGTCCCAAATGTTTGTCTAACACATAGTTAGCTAAAGTGTCATTCAATGTATTTAGACATCTAGGAATGTGTTGATATTAGATATAATCAAAATAACATTCCAAGAGGTGAATTCGTAAATATACCCATAATAAAGTAGAACTGCAGATAGCATAGACGTTACTTAACTGTAGTACTACTAGCTACGAATCGATTCATATAACCAGGTGGTGGATACCAAGCGAAATAGCATCAATCAACAATTCGATGATGACGCTATATTCTGCAATATTATTGGTCGTATGACTAAGGCACACACCTCGTAGAATGATAAGTTCATTTGTAGGGGCGTAAATTGCCCATGTAGCAGAAGTAAGGTTTTGAGTACTACGACTAGCGCCATCGACGAAGCCAATGTGGGGTGGTGAAGACTCTGACATATAGAAACCAAGAACAACACAAGATAAGAAGTCAAGGGCAGAGACCAAATAATGAAAAAACATACTAAAGTAACACACAAAAAGTATGATACAATAAAATACAAGCACTCATGCACAGGTGATCTTAAGCATAGTACTTCTTTAAGTACAACCCATTTCTGAGTTCACTCAAAGGGATACTTTCATAGTCCACCAACTCGTAATCTCCTTTCTCCAAAACTCGTTTGATGATATAACGACCTTGCCACATAGCTTCAAATTTTTTGGCTCCTAGCATATCCCGATCTTGTTTGCAAAGGATAACCAGATCACCTTCGGAGAAAATGCATGGTTTGACATGTTTGTCATATTGGGATTTGACGCGTTTCTTTTGGGCTTCTATAAATAGAGTGGCATCGTGACAGGTTTCATCTAATTGCATGAGATACAACAGTCGTTCTTCTTTGGCACAAGTGTTTGGGAGAAGTTTAACAGCTAGTTTTAGGGAGGGTATCTCACATTCAATCGGAAAGATGGCTTCTAGACCATAGACTAACTGGAATGGTGTAAACCTAGTAGAAGACTTAACAAATGTCCGGTAAGCCCACAATGCTGAAAACAACATCATGTGCCAACTCATTTTGTGAATGTCTATCATTCATTGAAGCATGGTAATGAGGATTTTGTTTATTTCTTCAACTTGGCCATTGGCTTGTGGGTAATAGGGTGTTGAGTTTTCATGGAGAAGACCCAAATTTTCAATGCGTTCAGACATTATGAAGTTTCTAAAGTGGCTACCATGGTCAGTAATGATAGCTTGAGGAACACCAAACCGAGTAATGATGTGGTTGAATATCCGGTATTGTCAAATGTTGGCATTGCCTTGGCCCATTTTGTAAAATAATCTATGGATACAATAATGTACCATGCCCCCTAGTTGAGTGAGGTTGACATGTCATGAAATCGATACCCCATTTCGCAAAAGGACCAATAGAGACCACAAGGTGTAGAGGAGAAGGGTGTGATCATATTGTATTGTTGTAGGTTTGACAAGCATGGCATTTCTGGACAACAATTAAACAATCATTGAATAAAGGCCAAAAATACCCCACTCATAAGATCTTCTGGGCAGTAGCATACCCAGACATGTGACCACCATAAGCTCCAAAATGGAAGTCATTTAGGGATTTCTTGGCTTCGTCAAATGTGAGGCAGCATCAAAAAATGGAGTCAATACCACGATGATAAAGATTATCACCGAGGATAATATACTAATGGGCTCGATATCATATTCGACAGTGGTCAGTGCTAAACAAATTGGGTCGAAAAGTCTGGTTCTGGAGATATATGATGATATCTCAGTACCAAAGGTCATCGAAACTGATCAGGAAAAGGGATTCATCGGGTAATGAATCATCTGCTACATTTTCCGTCTCAGAGTAGGGAAGGTCGCATATCAACTTGGAAAAAACCAAGGATTTCTTGGACTTGGCATGTTCAAATTCCAATTCAAACTCCTGGAGTATTGCGATCCATTTGGAGTATTTTCCCCCTAGAAATTGGCGTGTAAGAATGTGTTGCATAGGGTTGCAGTTACAAATTACCGTAGTCTTGCGAGAAAGGATATAGTGCCAGAAATGTTGAACAACTTGGACGGCTGCCAAGGCCAGTTTTTCAACATGTAAATACTTGGTTTCGGTAGTCATGAGACTTTGACTCAAGTAATATATGACATGTTCGCCATGAGAATCATCCTCCTAGATGAGAACCATAACAATGGTATAGTCTAAGGCTGCAAGGTAAAGGAAATAATTTCAACTATAATCAGGTGGGAAGAGTAGTGGGGTAGGTGTCAAAGACAGTTTCAAAGTTTCGAAAGCTTTGTTGGAAGTGGTATCCCATACGAACTCAAAACCTTTCTTGAGCAGTCATGTAAATCCAAGATTTAGCTCAGCATAGTTCAGGATGAAACAACAGAGAAAGTTTGCCTTCCCTTGCAAACTTTGTAATTGGCGAAGTGAGGAAGGAGGAGGTAGATTGAGAATCACCTCGACCTTCAAAGGATATACCCTAATCCCTTGACGTAAAACAATAAAGCCCAGAAGTTGGCTGGATTCTACGCAAAAAACACATTTGTGGGGATTCAAGCGTATATGGTAAAACCGACATTGAAGGAAAATGGCACGGAGGTGTATTGGATGATCTACATGGTGCATGGAATGAGAGGGTAAGTCATCAACATATGGCTACAGAATGTGCTTTATATCATGAAAGGCATAATACATAGCACATTGAAAAGTTGCACCGACATTATTTAAACCGAATGGAAGTTTCCGGTAGGCGAAAGTGCCCCAAGGACAAATAAAAGTTGTCTTGTGTTGGTCTGCGGGTACGATATTGATTTTATTATATCTAGGGAAACCATCCATTAGAGAGAATATTTCACTTTCGACACAATCGTCGATGATCTGGTCAACGAAGGGGGTAGGAAAGTTGTCTTTAGGGCAAGCTTTGTTAATGTCTCTATAATCAACGCACACATGGATTGTACCTTGTTTATTTTCAATCGAAACAAGATTGGAAACCCAATCAGCTAGAGCCACAGGGTAAATAAAGCTATCTTTGAGAAGTTTCTCAACTTCAAGCTTGATAGTGTCTACTTTATGTGGGTGGACCGGATGAAGTTGTTGCCAGACGGGTTTAGCATCGGGGTATGTCTTAATCTCATGTACCACAATGTCAGGGTCAATCCCTGGAATTTCTTCATAGCTCCATGTGAAGACGTCACAAAATTCTTGGAAAAGAGACTTGTAGATGACAACTTCATCATGGGAACACGAAGCTCCGATATGCACATTTTCGACAACTCTAGGTTTTATGGATATGTCGAGGGGGTTGGTGGGTGAGATATTACTTAAGTTCCCTTCGTAGAACATATTGTGTGTAGACTTGGGAACGGTAGAAATGATGACAACGGTCGATGGAGTCGAGATTCGTTGGTAACCCTCGATGGTGTGTTGTTCCAGGAAGAGGATGGAACGATGATGTCCATTGTCCCAATGGGTATCTTCCATAGACATAATAGACATAATCATCTCGTCTGTAGGAAAAATTACATGAAATGGATCCAGAGATAAATCACCAAGAGTGGGGGTAGAAGGGGTTGTCGATTGAATGGCTTGATAATCAGATTCGACCGGACTCAAAGGCATTATGTTTCCATAACTAAGATGATCTCTAGGGTTGGGTACCATCCACGGGTCATAAGACGCATGGGTTCCATGAACAGAGGTGGAGATCATGTTGATCGAGGTGATAAACGGATGTGGAACATCAGGTGGTGGAATGGGTAAAGTACCCATCAAAGAGGAATCCTTAAGAAAGACCGACACCTACGTTCTCATATCCAGGGGGGGTTTGCAATGAAAGGTACATTGTTGTTACATGCATCAGAGTGAAAGAAAGCTAATTGGTCTATGGTAACTACTTTTCCTTGATGTGGGAAATGCATGACACAAAAAAGAGTGGACACAACTACACGCATGGAATCGATCTAGCTACGATCAAATAGATGGTTATAATCGAGAGGAGCGTCAAAGACCTCCACTTCAACGTTGACCATTTTTCCTTCTAATGTAATAGGCAATGAAGGGAGGACACCGTAAGTCTTAAAACATGAGCCATTGAAGTCTTTGAGTGTGTTGTGGGATTCATTCAAAGAAGGAGAGTCGATGGCTTTCCAGCAGGTAATAGACATGCCACACGTCGAGGCACCCTCATCAATAATTGTTCTACAAATGTTTTTGTCAAAGACAATAACTTGTATTTGGAATGCGAGTTGAGGGGGTAACCTTGGAATGTGATATTCCAAGTCAAAAATTATTAAATTTGTATCCATAGGGTCGATTCCACAATAGATTTCAACAGTGCCTTTTGTTGTATAGGACAACTCTGAAGGACTTCGAGGGCTGACATTGCGGACAATTCTTGGGCCATATCTTTGACAATACTGTAGTTTTGGACAACATGTGCATGAGGATTGAAAGAAGATTTTCGAACAACACCCTTTGGGGGAGGGTGAAGGACTGTATCTGGGCTCGGGTGTTCGAGATGGATAGGACCATTGGTAGGTGGAGTCATGGGAGATGGTTGGACCAATGAAGGAGGTATTGCATCGACCTTCTCTTCAGAGGAAGAATAATCTTTGGCTCAAGTGGTAAGTGTGATGTCATTCTTCCTTGAATCACATGTACACATTAAGACATAGGATGTATTGGATGGGGAAGGTTGGTCATGAATGACCAATTGGGCCTGTTTTTGAGAAGGGAAGGGTTGTGACAACACGACCGAAGTGGGGGGTTTTGAGTCCCCTTCAAGGAACTTAGTAACCTTGGCTCGTCATGGACAATCCTTAGTGTAGTGATCATCACCACAGATAAGACAAGGGTATCGAGGTTTGCGCTTATCCTTATTGTCAACATGTGGTGTTTTGGTTTTATCAGATTGCGGATTATTTTTATCCTCCTTGTTCTTACCCTTTCCTTTTTTGGATTTATTTTTGTCGGCGGGGGTAGATTGAAAAGAGTTTACCTCATAAGTCTTGTCGGTGGGACGGGTAGGAGAAGGAGAATTTTGAACATTAGAAGAAATGGATTTGGGGTTATTGCTAGAGGTTTGGATGGAATGAGGTTGGGCATGGAAAGTGCCAATCACTTCATCAGCTACATGAGAAGCATCAGGAGTAGTTGAAGTAGCAGAAGTAGAAGGATGAGGTGCGTCAGGGAGTAAGTCGTAAAGAGTACCCGCTTGTGAGTAAACAAGGTCGAGGTATTGAGCACGACTGATTACATGTTCTTCTGTGACAACTCCACCCATGGTGATGTCACAAGCGATGTCGTTCACGACTGATTTCTTGAACCACTCTGTGAACAATTGATTGGGAAGTTCAAGTTTGATGAGACGTCATCTCCATCGCCACTCATGAATGTGATCAGAGATATGAGTGTCTTTGGTTTGTTTGAAAGAACTCAAAATTTTGGTTCCCATTTTGTAATGGATCGGTAACTGGTAGTGGGTGAGGAAATCCATAGAAAGGGTGTTGAATTCGGTGAAGAAGCCTCATGGTAATTCTATATACCACTTCGCAGTAGAACCTGTGAGGGTTCACTGAAAAAGGCGTAAACGAATAGAGTCATCCATCAAGGAGTTGGATGAGCACCAAAGGTGAAAAGTCACTACATGATTGTTTGGGTCCTCTCCTTATTTACCATCGAATTTAGGGATGTCGGATGGTAGTTTGGCCGGTATGGTGGGCCATTGAGGAGAGTGATGGATCAGATCATTTAAAATCCTCAACAGATCAGGGAGGTCCAGGGTGGCTAAAAAGGGTAACTGTCTATTCACATGTGGGTACTGGTGACTTTGGTGAGGGAGTCTCATTGGTAGACCAGTGGGACCATAAGAATTTTTCATATAATGCGAAGATCCAAGTAGATTCAGTTGTTAGTGTGGAGGAAAGTAATTCATAGGGTTTTACCCTTGAACAGGGGCGTGAGGTTGAGCATTCGAGCCCCAAATAGAAATGGACGTGCCTAGATATGGTTGTTCTGTACTAGCGGGTATGAAGGAGCTAGCTTGAGGCTGTTGCCCCCCAATCGAGTGAGGATTATGTTGAATAAGATAATTCCAATACTGGGCCAAGGATGGAGGTATGTTTTTTCCATAGGGAGGGGTTGGTGGGGGTTGCCCTCTAATCGGGGGTTGCGTCCCAATTGGGATTTGTCCCGCAAAAGGGGATTGGGTTTGGCCTCCTTGGTGAAACTGTCCACCTACAGGAATCTGGTAATTAGGTGTGAAAGACGGGATGGTGCCACTAGGGTTGGTGCCTCTGATAGAGGATGGAATAGTTCTTCTGAAAGGGGGCCGAGGAAGTGTTAGAATGAAATCGAGAATGAGATGGTGCCCAGAAGGAGTCCCAGATGAGATTTGTGTAGGAGCGGGAATAGAAGCATTCAATGCATGATATCCAGGTGGAAGTTTTGGGGTGAATCTGGGTGAAAGCGGTGTGCCAATGGGGGCTTGGCTAGCCTCTGTAATCCCGGTGTGAGGAATCGTAGTATCTGGGACCATTGTGTAATAGACCATTTATAGAGGGATATTCAAGATGTGGTTAGCTGGAAGAGCATCTATACCAAGAAAATAATAGGCAGTAGTAAAAGGTATTGCATCTAGATCAGATGTTTTGGGAAGCTAAGGTTTGACCGTGATATCAATGCCTACTCCTGAGCCAAAGAGATCCCGTCTAAAAATACCAGTAGTCCAAAAAGGATCTTGACCCTCAGGTCCTATAAAAGGTCCAGTTGGTAATCCAGAAGACTGAACAACTATATCTCTAGAAGAATTCACTCAAACAATACGTCTCTAGGAGTCAGGAGGAAGTTAGAAGTCCTCTCGAGAATTGGTAATTCAAAACCATTCTAAAGAGTTAGTTCTTTCCACTTTTGGAGTGGAAATTTCTTGGACTTCACTCTCTTGAGGAGAGCCCTCCGGTGAGTTGGTAGGAAAGAGTTGAGAACCTTCCAGATCTTCTGGGGGTAGGCCTTGCATTCTATGTGAACAACGTGGAGGTTCAATTGTGATCGAGTTATAATTTTATGAAAGAAATTCTATGGCCAACTTGGGTAAAAAAACAACATGCACTAATAAAATCTAGGAAGAAAAACCAAGCAAACAAGACCTTCTAACTCCGAAGTCACTAGTTGGTGATGAAATCCAATTTCATGATGATGAGACAAGAAGGGGTTGGGATAGGGTGGAAAATTTACGTTGACGACTTGCTTAATGGACTTACACCCTGGTGCAAGCTCCCACACACAGTCGTGGGTATACCCTCCAAGGAGCCCGAGTGATTCTGGCCAACGTCGATTCCAGGTACCGTGAAGACTTACCCCTTCATAGTCACCTTGTGTAAGATCCTAAGAAGATAGGCTACTAAGGTTACCACCAACAACAATGATGCCTGGGGGAACAGTCGACAGTCTGATCCACACATAAGGGCAGGGTATCTAGCCCAAAATCAACTTGAAAGGATTCCACTCATCATTGTGGGTATACCTTCAAGTGACCCTCGTAATACGTGCAATATCTACACTTATATCAACAAAGAAGGGTGAGTAACTCTGTCAATCTCAATGCGACCTCAGGTTTGACCCTTGTGTGAGAAGGGCTTCCCAGGACAAAATGTTGCAAACGGAATTTGAAACTCCTTATCACAAGATACTATTTTGTGTTTTGTGCTTTGGAGAATGTGTCTCACTACCTATTCCAAAGGTCTAGCCTAGCTAATGTTGGTGTAAAAGAGCCCTAGAAAAAGTTAGTAGTTGAATTTTAAAGTTCCGCAATATTATTAAAGGTTGTTGTTACACAAAAATGAGACGGAAATGAAACCAATGTTGTGTGAGAATCTGACCCAACAATGCGTAAATAGGGATGAATGATACAAGTTTTTGTTCGATGAATTCTATTTACAGGAGGGAAAGAGGAGTTTTATGTAACAATGTGAACTACGATGTATGATCTTCTCTGAAATGTAATATCAAACAATCATGAACAATGAAAATTCCCTATTCGTTCTCTTTCAATACTTGAATGCCCATATTTTTCGAATAAAAGGTTGCTTAAAAAAAAGAAAATGTCTTTAATTTTTTATTAGAAACCAAGCAACAAGGATGGAACTAAGAAAAAGTAAGCAACCAATGAAAAATAAATACACAACAAACACACAAATTGATCTTTCAATGAAGATAAAAATAACAAACTGACAAGACCAGTCTCTTCAAATGCACATGGGTAACAATTTTCCAAGTAATAAGCAATTGAAAAGGACAATTAATTTCAACTTTTAATCCAATCAAAGGCTCCCGACCAAACAAGCACTCAGATTTGAGAATTGGAGATTATACCCTCGTTAAGAAAAGGTCAAGCGGTAAAAATTGAGAAAAATGATCAAGAAGATCTTTCGATTTCCGAAAACTAATCATCCGCAAGATTTGAAGTCAAAAAACATTCAATCATTGGCCAGAGAAGTTATTTCTAGACACACCAACCAATTTGGGCATCTGAAGACACAAAAGACTTAATCCAAAATTTTTACAAGTGAGTTCACAATCTGATAGTGGGGTACAGTGTGAGAATTAAGGATTCTTGTAGGCTAGACACAGGAAGGTTGCAAGAAGTTTGCACTGAAATGAACACTAGGGTGAAAAATTCAGTGATTCTCGTGGGCTACATAAAGGTGCAGTGCGAGAAGGTTCATAATCAAGCAAATTTTGGAAAAATGACATAACTTTTGAGGGAACTTCTGGATCCAGGGAGTCTGTGAGGATCTCCTCAAGACTCAGAGATTGATTGGGAATGAAAAAGGGAGGGTCAAGAGAAAATGGCTAGGTAAAAACCACCAAAATGGGTTGTATCCCCAGTGGATTCACCAATTTTTTTATCGGATAAATCAGTAGGTGCGGACACTAACAGATCTCCCTAGATCCACCTGGATCTAGAACAAAATAGGACAAGACACGACTCTTTCTCTAAGTTGCAGTCATTGAATCTACTACTAAGAAGGAATGAGTGACATACTTTTATATCACTTCCTTGGGTCTCTGTTGTTCCTACTTCACTCTGATGCTCTTGTGAATCAATTCCAAGACAACACAAACCAACCAAAGCAAAGATAGCAAAGTATATTGAATGTCAACCTATGCATATGATCAAGGAGTTATGCAATAAAATAGGAGTGATTTTATGGGAAAGGGACATGCCGCTGTATTATATTACATTAAAGTAGAAGATACAACCATATCACCTTGATGTCGCAAGCTTATTTTCAGTGACCCTTGGTTCCAACACACACACTTGTTCTACATTTTCATGAAGAAGATCCAGTAAAACTTGATAGACCAAATAGAGTTTTCAGGCTTCTATCCAAGCAGATTTCTTCACACAATTCTTTCACCAATTCTTCATTCAATCTTGCTTAACCTTTTCCATGAGAAACCTTGCAATATATAGGAGAAGGAGATATTGTTAAATGGATGAAGATGACCCCACTAAATCTGAGAAGTCAGTAAGATTCCAACCACGCGAATGCTAACTCATTTCCTAGAAGATTCCCTTCTAGAACCTTCATGACCTCTTCTCTTTTCCAAGATTTGAAACAGGTTCACACCCTACCTATAGAGCAGAATCTGAACAGTTTGCACCCTAATCTTGGGCTGCCTGTGATAATGAAGGATTTTCGCACCCTATAACATAGGCAACCTGCGAACTCATCTTAAAAATATGTTTTTTGGAAGAAGACAACAATCACTTTTCTCAGGAAAAAAGTCCTTGTGGGAGCCTGAATACATCACTTGTAGAGACATCACCAGAGTGACCAAAATAATGTGTAACATATGGTTAAAAAAAGAGGCATACCTGTAATCCAATCAATTTAAATGTCAGTTGGCCGAGTGGTTCCTCCCTGCTTGAAAATTGGATCATAACCACAGTAAGAAGGTTGAACAATAGCCCATCTAGGGTGGTGGCCAATGGAAGGAGTAAGGGTGACATGTAGTAAACGCATGTCACCTCCAAACCTAAGTTCATTCGATTTCTTAGTACGTGCCAACCACTAATCCAACAATCATACAATTGAACCATGCATCGAAACCAATAACCCTTAATTGATAAGAGTGCCACCTGCACCTCATTGTTACCATTTCAAACTATACAGTAATTTGTGTTAATTATGTTTATATATAACTTCAATAAATCACATGGCTATCATATGTTAGCTAGGATTTACCACGATCCTTTTAGTGCATGTAGTGTAGCATGTTAGTATAGAATAGTTTCTTCCCTTTTCATTTGTTGCATTGTTTTCACTTCTTTCTAATTGCTTGTATGTGTTATTGCTTTTTTCCAACTTCCTTTTATGTATTGTTACTAACATGTCTATTGTGCAGGTGTCCCAAGAACATATAGCAATGGTATCAATAAATAACATAGGCCGTAGTAACATAAATAACTTGTTAGCACTAGAAGTCACCTCTAGATTGTGACAGAGGTAAGACCAGTACCCATCAGTTTGTATGTCACGATGAATAATTTTGAAGGGTGGTATAAAGGACGTAGACTGAGGATTATATCACTTTAACTTAGAAAACTGGGTTGGCAGGCATAGGAAAATTAGGTCTCGGTCTAACTTCAGTCAGTAAGTTGCAATAAGGGTGATTAGGGGGAAGAACTCAAGGAGAGTGAAGAGCTATGCTATGGACATCCGGTCTTCCAGCAACCTAAAGAGGAAAAACTTAGAAGACAAGATCCTCTTGGTTCAAAGTTTTGAGGAACTAAATGAAATTATCATTGAACTAAGATCAAACATACATCACAATTCAATAACAACAACCCGACTGGATCATCAATTCCTGAGTCATTCAACGTTGGAAAAAATACAAGATAGAGATTGATTAAAAGTAGTGGCGATGCCCCTCTAGTTGGACAACCTAGATCTAATCTTTATCGTATCGGGATTTCACATGTCGAGAAGTTGAAAGACTACTCACCTCCCCTCTTTCGATTCCTAATTTCTCTTATCTTCTACCATGTGCCCCGCTCAAGATCTACAACTCATGCTCATTTTGGGACTTCAGATATTTTCTCTAGCGCTATACTTCATGCAACTTTTAACATTCCAAAATAAAGCATGTCATCGATCGACTCGCCCGATGGATTTTTGCCTCCAAAAGATCAAACCTACCTGCTACTTGTATTATGAGCTCGAAATGGATGGTTCTGAGCGTTGTGCTTTGATGCTTCTTGTGAAGGTCACGAACTTGGAAAACCTGTTTCCCTTGACAATTATATGTGATAAAAGAACCAATACTTCATAAGACCAATCCATAGCCAATAAAAACAAGATCTCATCAACCATTTAAGCAGTGTCGAACATCATCACAAACATCAAATAAGGACCAGACCTGATATCCAATCTACAAGGGGGTGCCACCTACTAGTATTATTTAGTTTTTATAATAATAGGCCTTAGAAACACTTTCCGGGAAAAACTTTGTTGTGATTTTAATCGTCAACAAACTGGCGAATCCACACATAATTTCTTTTTAACAGATTTAGAACTCAGAATTCATGGTTTCGTAGACCAAGAACAACAGGTCAAGAAGATATAACTAGGAAGATTATGCAACAAGGGGAAGTAACTGGATTAAATGGAAAGATGACCAAGAATTTGGGAATAATTCATGAAAAGTGTTAAGTATAAGGGGTTTTCCACTACATGCATAATCATTTAACCAGAATCTGCTCTTAACTTCAAGGAGATTTTTTTTTAGACTTGCTCTTAAAATCTCAATGGAAGAAGAAATGGCAAGAAGAAGCGGGAGATAACCAATTCTTTACAAGACAACAGTGGAAATATATAACAATTTCAAGGGTCCTTCAGAGGAGACATCATAACAGGTTTGTTAGATTGATTTTTATTGACTAACAATATTTTACAGGAGTGTCACTATGGCAAAATTGATCCAACATCCTATCTTGACCAAATTAACTAAAAAAAATGATAGGAAACAAAATCATGACATAAGTAAAAATGTAGAAATTAAAATAGCAGCAATAAAAGTCAAAAATGAAGAAGTGGCAAGAAAAGTTTTGAAACAGAAAGAAGAAATCAAACTACTGTAAAGCAGAAAAGAAAATAGCGCAAAATGAAAGCAAAGCTAAGCTACTAATATATAGAAAATCCAATCATCATTATAACTTTTCACGCTGGTCCCTTGCAATATTTCAAGCTAGGACTGTTAGTGTTGTATGAAAACAGTTGCTTCTGTAAATCCTTTAAAACGTATGAGTTAGTGTCCAAGACAAAAGAAATTTGGAAAGGACCTAACACTTGGAATTCTGATGTAATTATCAACCCCTTGACGCACATGATTAAATCATCAAGATAGATATGGAGATTGACCAATTCATATAAAGTTGTGTGTATAGGCCTTTTAAAAGCAATACTCGCATCAAGTAAGCCAAAAGGAAGGAATTTGTAAGACATAATATAGAAATTAGTAATAAAAGAGGTTTTGTGAACATTTTCTCCTTTTACCTCGATTTTATTGTAACCCATAATTTCGTCAAGTAAGGGCTTAAACTATAACTCTACAACCTGTTGCAAAACCATTTTCATACCGAGGGGGGGGAAAGTATTTCTCATAATATCTTGCATGAAAGTTCAAAAATTAATGCAAGTTCTAACATGATCAATGGTCTTTGAAACAGGTACCCAATTAGAAACCCATTCAGGGTGGACAAAGAAAATAATCCTAGCCCTTAAGAAATTTCTCAACTCCCTTTGAAAGATTTCTTTCAGTTCAGATCTAACAAGTCCTTGTTTTTTCCTAGATGGTTTCATAGTATGATGAATAAGATCAGGATCAAAACCATGAAGATCCACATAAGACCAAGAAAAAAAAATTGAAATCCACCGAGTAGCTTGACATAACTCATCTCTTCTTTATCAGAACATTGGAAATTTATTTTAACATTCGTTGAAGATTCAGGTGTCTTAATGTTCATGGATATGGTCTCAACCACCTTCTTTCGTAACTCCTCTTCTTTTAGTTTTTCTTTATTTCCTACATCACTCGATGAAAATGAACTCTCAAGAGGATTCAAGCCCCTAGGAACTTTATTGTTTTCTATGGATATAATCTCATTGGGCTTAAGAGGTTCATCTTGAATGAAATAAAAAATGCTTTGGTCATTAGGGAGGGCCTTCCAAGATCCTACATTGTCAGGGATATATGAATGATATAGAGATTGAAAAGAACAATCAGGCCTGTGAGGCAAGATTTGTTGATTAGGAGAAGCTGCAAAGATAGCTAACCAACCAACCATTGAATTCAACTCCCTATTAACATGAGTGATGTTGAAGGATAAAAGGTTCGATATAAGCAACCAAACAATTTGGGAGTATCATTCCATCAACTTGTTTCTAGGAGAGAACATTTTTCGTATCAAGTTCACAACAAGTGCAGAATCTATGAAAACTGAAAGGTGACCACAACCAATATTACGAGCGTTTTCAATGCCTAATAATAAAGCTTCGAACTTAGTGACATTGTTTGTACAAGCAAACTCTAACCTGTAAGAGAGATTATGAATTCTTCCTGCAGGGGAAACCAAGATAATTCCAGCCCCATTACCTTCATTAGAACGTCAACCATCAAAGTGCATATGCCACATATCATCATCTAAATCGATTTTTTCCAAAGGATTATTATCCTCTTCAGAAAATATGGAATACACTCCTAGGTCCTCTTCGATATAGTTTATGCTAGATTGTGGAACACTCTCTATGTAGGGTGAAATTATTCCCTCTCTAAGGACTATAATGTTCTTACCATTCCTAGGAATGGATAAATGTGTCATGTTGAGTGAGAGGTATCCACCTGTTAAGGTTTTCCAAACCCTTCCCAAGATAATTGAATAATTTCTTACAGGCATGTCAATTACCTGAATGTTGAGGGTTGTTCTTATCTCAGGTTGAGCGCATAAACCAAGGCCACATCCTTAATCTCATCTATGGTTGTTTTTTGTAGACTATTATAGGAGAGCATGCTTCTGGCATTTTCATTTGTACAAGATAAGCCTAGCTCTTCCATAATAATCTTTGACATCACATATGGGCCCAAACCACCATCAATGAGGCAACAATGGGAAATATTATCCATAATATTTACAGAAATATAAAAAGGAGGATTTTTTACAGGGTATCTAAAGTTATGTACATCTAATTTATTTACAAAAGAATTCTCTTCATTAACCTCTTCAGAAATATTGGCTACAAAATAATCTTTTTCTTCCATGAATTGTTTCAAATGCATATGTTGTTCAGGGACGACAACCATGTCTAGAAGGGTTGCATCTTCTTTGATGTTGGCCAACTGATTCAAGATATTGTATTTGGAAGAGGGGAGAGGGGGATCTATTCCTTGACTCTTGAGAACCTTAGGAACCTGTGGAGTAACAACAGTTGAATATGATATCGAGCTAGAAGAGTTGCAGGGAGGATCAAATTTTCCTTTGGGAGCATAATCTTTGTTTCTAGTGTTGATGACTATGACGTCTTCTGGCTCTGCAAAATCTAGGAAAATGATAGTATCTTATGGTATATTACCAAAGATCTTATCTTTGGCACTCTTCTTTACCTCACATGTTGTTTCCTCATGGTGTTCCTTGTTAGAATATAGAAGATGGTGTGCTCATTTTACCATTGACGATACCCTCGTCACCCAACCACAGCCTGAAGCCTCCCTCCGAGCACCTTAACCTTGACCTGAGAATTCCTCCGGAAGAAAACCCTAGGCTAGATAGCCAAACAAGGAGTAGCACATCAATCCCCAAGGATAGCGCATCACAAAAAGTTGATCAGATAGTCCAAACCCTAGCCAAGAGATATTCAAGCCAATACTGAAACTAGCTGATGTTGCAGCTGCACCTGCAACCCTCCTCCAAACCTGTGCACCAACTGCAACTCCAGTGCACACTAACTGGGAAAATTACATTCCTGAGATGTTGTCAAATGAGAACTGGCGCCCTGTATTTATAGTAATCCTGGCAGTTTGTTGGGGCCAACTTCTCCTTCTGGGTATGTGTCTGTTCAGTATATTATTATTAATTCTAGCTGACTTCTTCTCTTGGAGGCTAATAGCCTAATATAAATTATCTTCTTGAGCTGACAAGGCTTCTAGGGTTATTAGCCAATTCATTAGGGTTTCTCTTTCTTCCGGGAGTCTTCTATTCTCATCAGGTTCACACGTGGGGGTAAATACGTCCCAAAGCTACCATAATATTAACACTCCCTCCTAGCTAGAGAGGTATTTACAGGTAATGGTCTTCAACACAAAACATACCATTTACCCGGTAGCATCAATATAGTCATCTATACTATTTCATGACTAGATCATGAGCATCACCATCACCATCAACTGCATCATCTCTCGAAACCATACTTCATCTGAGTAGTTAGATATGATGCTGGTTAAGTCACTCTCACCATGGAGTGATACAAGAGGAGTAAAAGGTCTGAACTATTTTCTTTCTGGAAAATCTATGTTCATCATTCATCTGAATGATCATCTCCAATAATTTGCTGATAGTATTCAAGGCAATTAGAACAAGGATAGAACACACCAGTGTCTATTTATAGTAGTACACAACTACAATTCAGTGGTTAACTACCACATCATGTAACACACAAGTACTTGATCAACGACGTATAGTTGCGAGCAGTGAAACACATTCACCACAGTAGTCCCATATAGTCTTCATAACAAACATCTGATAGCATCCTACATAGAAACAACGTTATGATAAAAATTGTATCATCTGGGCCAATATTTCACTCACGTCTGTGAGATATGAAAGAATGTCTGCCACCATAGTAGTCTTCATCTGCATAGAAACAATGTTATCATAAAAACTAAATCAATTGGGCCAATCTTTCACTCACGTCTGTGAGATCTGAAAGAGTGTCTGCCCTCAGTATAGAATATCAACAATGATCATCTGGGCCAATCTTTCAC
>ML787245.1:398971-430077 GCA_009831015.1 Picea engelmannii
AAAAGTTTCACCAACTCCGAGGCAGGATAGATTTAGGCTGAAAATTGTTTTCAACCAGATTTATAAAGGGGGGTGTAGAAGAGGATGAAACTCCAGGGGTGAGAGGGGAGACAATACCCTTCTGCTCAAACACTATCATATGGTTATTCATATCTTGTACTAGATGTAATAGAGCAGACATGTTTGTTTGTCTAACTGATTCTCCCTAGGGAAAACCAGTTCTTTCAAGTTGTTCTTCATACTCTAAACAAGCATGCAAAGCGGAACCGAGATTATCAATGGATTTTTCCTCAAGCATATGATGGTAGGAGGAAGGCAATGCATTGTAGTAATGCATGAAAGAGGCTTGGTTCTGAGGGTGGATAAGTTCGGGGATTTTATTTTATAACTTGGTGAAACACAAGTTGAAATACTTGATGGTCTCACCATATTTATAGGTGACGTTATTCTATTCCCTTAAATTCTCGACGGGGCTTTTAGATTTCCTATAAGTGGATCAAAACCAATATATTAATGTAGAAAAAATCTTAGGAGGAAGGTCAAAGAATTCGGCCACAACCTTTCCTTCCAAGGAATTGATGAATAAGGAATTGATGAATAAGAGCATGAAAGTATCATTGTCATTGGCCCCTATGTTATGACAAACATTAGAAAATGCCACAAGGTGTTTGTTTGTACTGACAGTGTTATTTCCTGAAAAATTAGGCAGGTTCTCTTTAAAATTCAGAAGGGGACGAGTAGTAGGTGATAGGTTAAGACGAGAGGACACATGCCATAGTGTGGTTGTGGCATCTTCTTCAAACTAAAAAATCCCATACTTTTTAATGACTTTGGTGGTGTTTTTGGTAGATTGTGTTATCACCATATAATTCCCAGATGGTGTCCGAGTTTTAGAATTTTAATGAAGGATTATATCGCCACAGAGATATGATAATCTGAGGGAATCAGATACACCTGGAAACATATGGATGAAATAATGGAGATATGAAGAGTAAAACTCAGTAGACCGTCGATCCTGAAAGCGGCCCAAATCAACGGTTGATACGTGTATCGAAGATGTAACTAGCGTAGAGATTAAGAGGTCGAGGGTGGGTCAGGGAAAACCATCAAGGTTTTTTGTGGGATGCGTGGCACCCTTATAAGTACATCGGAGGAGAGGGATGTCTGACCAAAACCACTTTTTTTTTACCTCCGATGACATATTTTCTAGGAAAGACATGGATCGTAGATATTGAAATGATCTGGATCAACGGTCGAGGCACATTTCGAATATTGAAGTAGCGCAAGAATTAGCTGACAGAGGATGGACCGGGGAAAACTACCCTGGCTTAAGTCATGTACACATGGCATCCTCAGAGACACATCCAGGCAAAGAGAAGTTCATCTAAAACCGTTTTTCTCCAAACCCCGATGGCAATAGATGCCTATAAAAGGAGGAACCTCATGCATTATTCTATGAAAATTTGAAGCATTCAAACGTTCAAAAATTTGACGCAAATCTTCCATTCAAATTTTGAAGTTCAGAATCGAACCAGACCAGTTTTCTTGCTGCCCTTCAAGTATTCTTCACCATGGATGCCAATCCTATTGTTTTATCCATGAGTGAACCATATATTTCCTCCAGGGAGGAATCCCTAATTGAAATATATTTTGTCGTTTTCGACATAGAGACAATGGTCTCACTCGTTTATGTGTCTAAAGTGAATTTTTCGAACAATGTTGGATCCTGCATACCCTTTCTTGAAGAAGCTCAAGCCTCCTTCAACACTTATGTTGAAGAAACAATCTTCCCATTCCCTGAATTTGTAAGCTGGTGTGGAGAGCGATATTCCCAGGGAGAAAGAGTCATTTTAAACAGATTAGGGTCATAAGTTCTATGTAAAGTAGATGGTCCATCACTCTGACTTGCTCTCAATATACCAGACGCCTCCTTCACAGTGTCAGAAAAATTTGAGGAACAAATAATGATTACGATTTATAGAGAATGCTTGCCTAAGGTAAAAACCTTGTTTCTGCAAACCATAGTCAAGTCTGAACATCATTCAGAGAGTCTATCCTTTCCTGTCAGTATAAGCGTCATGTTCGTCGAAGTCCAGTAGCCTTCTTCTCTGTTGAGTCAAATTCTACATCTAGACAATGATAAGTTTGTGGTAGAGGTTATGTTAGGTTTCCTGTTGATTTTCTTCCTATCTGGGCAGTCAATCTATGTTAGTTTTGATAAATTTATTGCAGAAAATATACATCAACAACTGGTTAATTTCATCTTGTTAAGACATTTCAGATACTACTCTCACCTATTGAGAATGTTTCTGGGATCTAACAACACCGAGCTTCCTGAGGTTGCATTTATTTCGACTTAGTGTAAAAATATCACCATGCTCATCTTCATCAACAAGATCATGTCCAGGATATACAGTCTCATTTTTGGTTCATATCTACCAAGAGTCCTAGAAGAAATGAAGAATTTGTTGCAGTCGAGTCTGGAGAACATGATGGGAGACTGGATGCTTTTCACTTAGTCCACCGTGATTTGGGTATACGGATGCCAGGAAGGACCTCATCTTTTACCAATTTTTATGACTCCCAAGATATTTCCTTTGGAATTTATAAGACAAAGGCTCATCTCAGAGATTGAGCGTTTCCTCAAAGCTCACAAGGCTTCTAATCTGAAATTCCCATTCATGGTAGGTCCCTTTGAGGTGAAGAGAAATTCATTTTTTTCTCAGATTCAATCCAAACTCAATGAATTTGGGTTCACACAGTTGCAAGGAATAAGATATGACCCACATCAGATTATATCAAAGAGGAGATTGGCAAGATGACAAGGCCCTTATGAGCATGAGCACCTTGAAGGATTAGATAATTTGGCCAATATAGAGACCTGTATAGAGATGGAGGTCACCATACAGCATGATTAAACAAAACAGACATAGCTTATTTTTCAGCAAAGCTCAGCACATAAACCCCCACCCAGGTTGATTGTCAAAGCTTCTAAAATGAGCATCTTCAATAAGAGAAGTAGTTCAGAATCCCTAGGGGCTAGTAGCCAGCAATGAATCCTCAAGAAAATGAGAGCCACATCACCCTCTCCAGTTATTGACTTGGAAGAAGAAGAGAAGAAAGGAAATACATGCATGGAGATAGCAAAGACTACGACCCATAATGAATAAATCAATCCAGAAAACAAGCCACGGAATGAAGGTAGCATGAAGGCTTTCAACAACAGAAAACACATATTCAGCCAGACTCCTGGGACAGTTTATCAATCTAAGGAGGATTTGCTAAATCAGTATGTCGTGAAAGGGAGTATGGCCAATAGTGAAATAAGGGAGCTTTTGCCCAAAGTAGAAGGGGCATTCTAGCATAAATCTCACCTACTCTCAGTTAGAGATTTTGAGAAAAAGACATTCAACATTGTAGTGGATGATAATGATAAGGTATATGAGTTCAAGGTACACTATGAAAACATCGACGCCCCTGATAAAGTAAAATTACACAGAAATGTCAGTGATATGCCGTACGTTGATTACCTAAGCTTAGCTCTGAAGGTTGCAAGATTGACAACACATTCATTGAAGCTAGACAGGCAACTGAAACAAGAAATGGTGTCCAAAAAATCTTGTATGACGCAAGTAAAGAGATTAGAGTCTGAAGGCCCACAGGGGCTGAAATCTTCTCTAGAAGAAAAGGACAAAATGATCCAAAGCTTGAAGAAAAGGTTGAATATGTCATCTACAAACCATCCACAGAAAACATAATTAACTGCTTTGGATCAGTAAAAATAAACTTTCAGACAAGAGGCGCTATACTACAAGGCTAAAGTACTACAATTGGAAAAAGAGAAAGAAAATTTGACACAAATGCAGGCAACGACATCAAACATGGAAATTATTGTGCCTTTTGATGTAGAGGATGGATCAAGTGTTGAGGGATTAGTTCAGGCTATGTCCCAGGTGAGCTTGAAAATAGGTGAGATCAAGAGTCTCAAAGAAAACTTAGAAAGGTTGAAATGGGAGATGAAGGTGAAGGATGAGAAATTGGCTCAAATCCACAGAGAGAACCAAGACCTATAGGAAAGAGTGAACAAGCTAAAAACCATATTGAAGGGAAAAACACTACTACAAGGGGCCAAACATGTAATATGGAACGTTATTGTTGTGGAGGTTGCTAAGTTCATAAGTTATCTGAATTTTATCAATGACAAAGACAACATGGTTGCTACAGCTCGAAATAGATGCACTGTTGTAAATGAAGTGTTAGCAAAGAAGCCCTTGGAATGGGCCCAAAATGTTATCGAATTACTAAATGCTATATGAATTGTCGATATTCAGACCATCGGTGTGAAAGACAAGACTGAATTAATCATTTCAGCCAAAAGAATCATCGCCAAGCACAACCTGCTCAGATTGGTCTAGAACAAAGATGTGAAAATGGAGCATAACATACAGGAGTTTAAGGACGCCTTTGAAAAATTGTTTTCTAAGGGCCTCCCCTCATTTTGGGATGGTAAAGGCTCATTATAAAATCAAGAATATTATCACATTCTCCTCATGCAGTGCAGGATGGACCATTCCAGGTTTGAAGATATGGATAAATTTTGAAAGTCCCTAGCTTGGTAGAACATTTAGCTACTGATTTCGAAATTTTAAACAAGTTCAAAACAATGAAATTCAGCGTGCCAACCATGTCCTATGCTACGTACATTGACATGGAAATTTTGATTAAAGAAATGATGGATTATGAAATCCCCTCTGATGCGCAATGGAAAGAACTCGTGTGGTTGGGTAAGACAAAGTACAACATCCCCAGAACCAACAGGTGATCTCCAACTATCACCAATATTGCAGATCCAATAGAAGCACAAAGTGGAACAAATGGCACAGAAGCAGTCGGGTGATTAGAGATATTGTTCATGATGTTGAAATGTTTCTTTTTTGCTAATTATTGTAAATCGTTTCATATACCGAAACTGACTTTCAAAACTATTACAGAAGCTGAAACGTTTCAGTTTCAGTTATTTTTTATCAAATTGTATAAGTACTAAGAGAATTGAATTAATTAATGTTGGAAGAAGTGCAAGAGCACCTTTTGGTTGTATCAAACTCTATTTGTAAATTTTATGAATTTGAATTGAATACAAATGCAGAAGATTTTGAAGTCTCTATGAAAAGATTCTAATGGGTGGTGATATGATCTTTGTTTCCTTTTATTGTATGCATTTCTCGTAGCCTATCATTTCATTTACATTTCCTTATGTTTAAATTGGAGAGTTTAAAGGCCCAAAATTTGTCCTGTCGCGCTCTTGGCTTAAGCAATTTAAACTATGTGATTGTCTTCTTAACTTATTCAGAATTCATTTCAGTAATGCTTTGATGCAGTTATTTGTTTTCTTCATCTTCCTACACATATTTTTATTTCAAGAATAACTCAGATTCATCACCTTATTTAGCCTTTGTCCTCTGGATATTTTTATCAGTCGATGCATTGTTTTCACTCACTTTCAGAATTTTGACTCCATATCCCATAGTGTTCCCCCCTTCTTTGCCAACAAATTTATTAAAAATCCCCGAAACAAACCAAATCTAGCCACCGATTTGCATATATATATCAAGTGACACGAGAGAGCCCTCTCTGAGTTGAGTAGGCTAGTGCCTCATCTCTAAAGTTGGATGAAACAGTTACCTCTATCATTTGTCTATTCAGCCAGAAAGAATTTACAGAGTGCTAACATTTTGGCGTCGTTGTCGGGGACGAAATTGAAAACATTTCCCTGGGAAAATGACTTAAAGCTTCAGTTTGATCCCTAAGGGTGAAAGTGGACCAAATACCTTATTGGATACAATTATTATTACCCTGAGGACTCCATTACTCAGACACCAATTGTACTACACTGTGTAAGATAGAAATCCTATCTCCTAAGAAAATCCACACCAGGAGAAACCCATACCATGAACCTGCAATCCCTGTCTCCAGCCCTGAAAAGCTTGGCCGAAGAAGAAAAGAAAATACAGTAACCCTTGTGTTACATTCAGACCGATATTCCTCCTTACCTAGACATAGATTGGCTAGTATCGAAGACCTTGAGTTTGATATAAAATTTGAATACTCCCTGTTCAGAACTAGGTCTGAATCCCGTTTAGACGAGACCGTATTTGACGAAAAAAAATTCTGAGATTTGATTCTAGTCACCTCTGTCAAGTCTTTAGTGACTCCTGTCTGAAACCGATAGCCACTCCAACCCCTCACAGCAACTATGGTAGCCATATTTTCTCCTCTCATACTGCCTTTTCTATTGCATGACTTACCCCAGGACTACAAACTAAGGATTAAGCTATATGATGTTGAAGGTGACATATCAGCCTAGAAGCACCTGAACTGGTTCAATGATTTCATAGACTTAGAAGTGGTGGATTTTGCAGATGTGAAAATGAGATTGTTTACACAAATCCTTGCAGGAGATGTAATAAAATGGTTTAGGGCCCTTGCACTAGGAAGTATCGCAGATTTCACATCTTTTGAGACACTCTTCCTTGCCAGATGGGGAGATAAGAAAAACCCCCTTCAGTTGTTGACACACTACAACAATATGAAGAGGTTGCCTGATGAAATAGTGTAGGAGTTTTCGTCTAGATTCATGAAAGTATATAATGTGATTCCTGATGAAGTAAAACCCCCACCCAAAGCTGCTAAGCTCAGATATGTTGATTCTTTCAAAAGTGATTTTTCTTTATTATTGAGAGAATGAATATCTACCACGTTATATGATATGATGATAGATGCCATCGAATTCAAAGTAAAACAAATGGCTTCAGGAAATGTGAAAGCTAATTTTGACAGAAACATGGGAAAAACTCGAGATAAAGCACGAATTTCCACATCACAAACATCAGAAGAAATATTTGAAGCGATGATCAGAAAAATGTAAAGGATGATGGAAAGAATGGCATTGGGAAATAGATCCAACCCTAGAGAACAGGTAGACGACCCACCTAGAAATCCGAGAAGACTCGTCGGTCCACAAATTAGGCAAAGAGAGCAGAGAAACCAAGGTAATCAGGCAGCTCAAGTAGACCAAACAAATAAGGGAAATCAAGGAAATTAGGGAGAACAACAAATAATCCCTCCTTTTCAAAATAATTATGTGAATGAAGATTATGATGGATATTTTGAAGATAATGTGAGCTATTGTGATGACAAAGAAACTGAGGTGTTTTTGACCAAAGAATAACACGACCAGTTCATGGATGCGAGTAAAATATTTCTGCAAGATGAAGAGGAGAGGATATCAGTAGAAAGAGAAGATTATGAGATCAGATTGAAAAACACCATTATGAAATTCCAAAGGCAATACAATCTCTGAAATAAAAATGTGCTGCCAAATCCTCCGAAAGATAATCTCCCAAAGGAAAACTCCACCAAAGATGCTTAGAGTAATGTGCCCTCTTCTAGTCAGCCCAAAAAATACTCCACAAGAAAAGATCCAGCTGCAAACGATTCCACTATGAAAGACTCTGCTACAAAGGATGCTACGAATAAGGGCAAGTAGAAAGAGGAACCGCGGAAGAAAATAAACTGTCACTAAAGAGGTAGAAAAAACTCCGTCCTCTTTTGACTTCGAAAGTGAGATGGCTAAGATTAATATTTCGGTACCATTTAATGAATTGATCATAAATAGTGACTACAGAAGTCAGATCATTAATATTCTTAAGATGGGACAGACCTCTAACACTCTGAACATACAAGATGATCACCCAACCATCTTATTTGGGCCGAGAGTAGAAGAAAGCGGTGAAAGTGACGAATTTCCTCCTTTCTATGTCAGCTTAAAAATCTATGATAGGCCTTTACACAATACTATGTTGGACTCCAGAGCATCTCACAACCTGATGCCTAAAGTGGTCATGGACCAACTAGGGCTTGAGGTCACAAAACCCTATAAGGATATGTTCTCTTTTGATTCAAGGAAGGTGAAATGCCTTGGCATGATAAAAGACATGGTCATTTCTCTGGCACAAATCCCAGTGAAGAATATGGTGATGGATGTAGTGGTCATTGATATCGCTCTGAAATTTGGCATGATGTTTTCCAGGTCATGGGATGCAAATCTGAAAGGAACCCTCCAAATGGACATGTCATATGCCACTATTCTTGTCTTTGGTCAAGACAGAAGATTGTACAGGGAAGTTCTACTAAAATATATGGTCAACAAAAAATCAAAACCTACCAACCATCCTATCCACTCAGTAAGCACTGAGTTGGGGTCTTCCATTTTCTTCAATGATATATGTCGAGGAGCAGAGGAGACAGAAATAGTCCTAGCAGATAAAGGTATACCTGGGTAGTAGTTGGAGGAAATTTCAGAACAACAGGGTGACCCAGAGGATCAGATATGGAAAATGAACTTTAATGGAGGTACATGCAGAGAAGGAGCTGGAGTTGGCATGTGGATAAATCATCCCAAAGGAGATGCGAAATTGTGCTCTTACAAACTCTTTTTTGAATGTGCAAATAATATGGCTGAGTATGAAGCGTTAATATTGGGGTTGAAATTTTTGGAAGATTTGGGTGCCAAAAGGATTGTTGTACTTGGAGATTCTGAACTCATCATAAATCAAATCAAAGGCATCTACCGGGCCAAACATCCTAGACTGAAGGCTTACAAAAAACTGGTATTAGAACTCCTTGAGAAATTTTCAGAATGCAACCTTTCAGAAATTCGACGAGAACAAAATCAGGTTGTCGATGCACTGGCCACTTCAACAACAGTGTTCAAAGTCCCAGTTTTTCCCAAAAAAAACTACAAGGTTGAAGTCAAATATAGACCGGTGATACTAGACAACATGAAACACTGGAAAGTATTCGAGGACGATAAATAGATAGAAATCTTCCTCAGGATGGAAAATGAGTTTGAGAATTTAAGCATTGATGATGAATATTGTGACGATGAAGTAGATGCAATTTCTTTCACCAAAAAAAGATACTTTGACAATCAAATTGTTGGCAGAGATATTGTGCAGCTAAAGAGCAACATTATCCCCAAATGCCTAGCACCATTAGAATTTTTTTTTGATAACAACGATGTGGCCAGAAGTCCAAAGATCATAGTAGATGAAGGGGATGTAGAAGACTGTAATATTGGGACTCTGGAAGACCCGAAGATCATTAAACTATCCAATAAGCTCAGGCCTAAAGTCAAAGAAAGGTATGTAAAATTAATGAAATAATTCCTTAATGTCTTTTCCTGGAGATACGATGAGTTGAAAGTTTATGATACTAGTATAATCTAGCATGTTATCTCGATAAAAGAATATCACAAGCCATTTAAACAGAAATTAAGAAGAATAAACCCTCTATTGTTACCATTGATAGAGAAAGAAGTAAAGAAATTATTTGAATCAAAAATCATAGTGTCCCTAAGATTCTCCAAATGGGTAGAAAATATGGTGTCTGTCAAAAAAAAGAGTGGAGAGATCAGATTGTGTGTGGAATTCATAAATATGAATAAGGTATATCTTAAATATAACTACACTTTTCCCAAAATGGACCACATTCTACAAAAGGTAATGGGCTCTCAAAGGATGTCAATGTTGGATGGTTTCTCGAGATACAACTAGATCATGGTACATCCTGACGATCAAGAAAATACAACATTCACCACACCTTGGGGAACATTCATGTATGCCAAAATTCCATTTGGGATTATGAATGTTGGAGAAACATTTTAGAGGGATATGGACATAGCCTTTGCAGATGAAAAGGATAAATTTATTTTTATATACTTAGATGACATTACTATGTATTCTACTACAGATGAGGAACACATCAAATATATAAGATGGGCATTTGAGAAATGTAGAAAATTTGGCATATCACTGAATCCAAAAAAGTCAAATTTTTCCATGGAAGAAGGGAAGCTCATAGGGAACATAATTTCTAAGGAAGGTATAAAGGTAGAACCCATTAGGGTTGAAGGAATTTTGAAGATTGGCATACCCAGAAGCAAAAGGAAAGTACAATCCTTTCTAGGTAAAGTAAATTTCCTGGGAAGATTTATTCCTAATTTAGCAGAGATCATAAAGCATATCACCAACATGTTAAAGAAGGGAAATGAAATCAAATGGATCCCTGAGTCTAGAAAATATTTTGAAGACATGAAGGTAGCATTGACAAAGGCTCATGTGCTGGCCAGTCCAAATTTCGAGAAAGATTTAATACTATTCTCTTTCGCTACAGAACGCACAATTGCAGGTGTATTACTCCAAAAGGATGACCATAATTTTGAGAAGCCCGTATCATACTACAATAATACATTGAGAGATGCTCCTTTAAAATATGACATCATGGGGAAGAAGGCGTATGCTTTGGTCAAAGCATTGAAATAATTCAGGGTGTATATTATACATTCACATACTACTACTTATGTCCCCAGCATCTCAGTAAAATACATCCTAACACAACCCGATCCTAAAGGAAAGAGGGGAAAATGGATTGCAGTACTATTAGAATATGATCTCAAAATCAAGACCACTAAGTTGATCAAAGGGAAGGGACTTGCCAGACTAATGGCTCAAACAAACTGTGAGCTCTTGGGGATAAAATTCACTACAGATACGTCAGAGGATATAGTAGAGGAAGAAAGAGTGACTCCACGAACATCTCAGAAATTTCTTGACTCTACATGGTATGCAAACATTATCTTTGTGTTAAAAAATCTTCAAGCTCCTCCTGGATATAGTAAAACGAAGGCTAGGTTCTTGAAACTTAAGGAGAATTTTTTTTTCATTGTTAATGAATTATTGTACTGGAAAGACCCAATAGTGGTTTTACTAAGTTGTTTGATAGAATAAGAAGTGGAAAGAATCATCAAGGAGTTCCATAAAGGAAACTGTGGTGGTCATCATTATTGGAAGACAATTGTACACAAAATGTTGAGAGCTAGTTTTTACTAGCCTAGTATTTTCCCTGATGTTTATAAGGAAGTGTCAAAGTGCCATGAATGTCAAATATTTGATGGGAAAGGAAAATTGTAGTCTATGTCGTTGAAGCCCATTTCAGTAGAAGCTCCTTTCAGGCAATGGGGCCTGGATTTCATAGGAGAGATACACCCACAATCTTCGGCTCAACACAAATGGATCCTGAATGCAACAGATTATTTTACTTAATGGATTGAGGTTGTTCCTACCAAAAAAGCTATAGATGATGTTATCATTCGATTCCTAGAAGAAAATATTCTATCCAGGTTCGAATGTCCGGTCAATATTATAACAGACAATGCAGCGGCCTTTAAGTCTAAAAAGTTGGAGAAATTATGCAATGATTACAATATTACTCTTGACCATTCTACGTCATACTACCCACAAGGAAATGGATTAGCTAAGTCTTCAAACAAAAGCCTGGTCAGAATCATCAATAAATTGTTGCAGGAGAGTAAAAAGGCATGGCACAAGAAGCTCATTTATGCGTTGTGGGCTGACAGGATATCCCCAAAAAGATCTATTGCCACGTCTCCTTTCCAGATCGTTTATGGTATAAAATCCATCTTTCCTACGACACTCGGATTGTCAGTAATGAAGTTGTTACAGGAGAAAGAAGCAGAGATGAGTGTCATTCAGAGAAGGGAGGATGAACACATTAGCATGTAGTAGACCAAGGAAAAAGATTTCAATAATGCCCAACTATGTCAAGAAAAAATCAAGGAAGCTTTCGACAGACGTACTAAAGAGGATGACTTCAAACTTGGAGACTGGGTACTAAGATGGGATGCCAAGAATGAAAATAAAGGTAAACATGGAAAATTTGATCACCTATGGCTAGGCTCGTTCAAAATTACAGCTTACCACACGAGAAATGCTTATTTGTTGGAGGAAAGTAATGGAGAACTCGCCGGAGGAGGGCCTGTGAATGGCAGGTTCCTCAAGCACTACGTCATTTGAAAAATAAGCACTCGTCATTCATTGTACATAGTCACTTTGCATTTTTTTTTCTTTAAATGTGAAAATTGAAATAAAAATAGCATGGTTAAAGCCCGAGGTGAAGGCCCTGTGTTGTGTCGAGTAGGTTCGAAGTTTTTGAATAAAATAAATAGATTCAGATCACACACATAAGATTACAGCCCAATGGGTAGGCACTTTGTCTATAGTTCTTTGCTACCTCACAGGGAGGATAACATCCCCAATTGGAGCCAATGTTATCACCATATAATTCCTAGATGGTGTCTGAGTTTCAGAATTTTAATGAAGGATTAAATTTCCATAGAGCTATGATAATTTGGAGGAATCAGCTATACCTAGCAGTGTATGGAAGAAATAGTGGAGATATGAAGATTAAAACTCAGCATACCGTTGATACCGAAAGTGGCCTAGATCAACGACTGAGACGCGTATCAGATATGTAACTAGCACAGAGATTAAGCGGTCGAGGGCGGGCCCATGAAAACCATCGTGGTTTTTTTCAGGATGCGTGGCACCCTTAGAAGTACATCGGAGGAGAGGGATGTCTGAAAAAAACCACTTTTTTTTTTACCTCCGATGATATAGATTCCAGGCAATACGTAGACCGTAGATCTTGAAATGATCCAGATCAATGGCCGAGGAGAATTTTGGTGATTGAAGTAGCACGAGAATTAGCTGACAGAGGATGGACCAGGGAAAACTGCTCTAGTTTAAGTCGTGGACACGTGGCATCCTTAGAGACACATCAGGGCAAAGGGAAGTTCATATAAAACCGTTTTTATCCAAACCCCAATGGAAATAGATGCCTATATGATGCAGACCACACCCTCTGCCTCAGCAAAGGCACCTGCGCTGACCTCCATGTCTTAAGGATCGTTCTAATTTTACCCTCGAGCCGGAGTGGCTCCTTCGATTCTCCACTGGAATCTCCTTTGAAATTGACCCATAGGTATTTTCAGCTCCTCATAGTCTCTAGGCCGGTCACTGTTCTCTTCTCGACAGAAGAATAGAAAATCGGGTTTCGGGGGTTTCAAACTACCAATGTCATGACCCTTTGGTTCCCGATTTCCCGATCTCCGCTTCCTTGATAGGCCCTAATATTCGGTTAGCTCTCTAGCTAGGCTCATGGTCCACACGACCTCCTTTCACATGACCTCTGTCTTACCACCTGTTCAAGATTTCATGACTTCAAAGGCCGAAGTGCTTTGGCCTTCGATTCCCCCGATCTCATGAATGTCAATTTCCCGATATGACTTTTCTTTCGGGACTTTCTCCGAAGGTTGAGATTGTTGCCATGCGTCCTCAAAGATGGATGGTCCTCGCCACTTCGGGGTTTTCACTGTGGAAATTCTCGATGCCTCGCTATGACGAGATGACGTCAACTGGGTCCCACATGGAACTTTCCTCTTTTCATAAAATTGGACTTCACGATTCCAAGTTGCAAGTCCTCCTTGTCTCCCTGACTCACGAAATGCCGATCCCCAACTTCCCTCGGATTTTTGACACGTGTCCCAAGTGGATGGATGGTTCAGATCAACCCTCGGGTTTCGCCAACTATATAAACCCAATCCACTTAATTATGTGAGTCCCAATGACCGAAATGCCGATGGGGCTTCTGATCTCATCCACATGTCCCGACTGATGGATGGTGTCGATCCCTTACGGGGTTTCCAACATGGATTTTCCCCGATCACTTGCTCATAGGATTTCTGATTTCACAAATGCCGAAATCCCGATGGCCACACCTCTCGTCGGACTTTTCCTCCTCATGTTCACAGAACCTAAACCTTGTGCAACTCCCCGTCAATCCAACGAATGATGGGTGTCTATGTGACGATCCGACAGTCCACAATCTCCTGAGCTTGAACTCTGGGCGTAGTTGTAACCTTCTTGCTTCTTTACCAGATCAGACGATTGGCAGGATTCTGCAAATCCTCTCCACAAGATCTTGATCGTCTGTCTCTTTCCTTTGATGATTTCTACAAAGGAAACCAAGGACTCTTCCCTGGACTTATCTGCTTGCGCTACAAACTTTTGATGCCCCTCAATGTTTTCAAAATCCTTACTCCTCCCAAGCTTCTCACAACTTCAAGACTCAAAGAGGATCTTTGCACGCACTCCTTGCGACAACCTCCAAACACGTCTAAGTGTTGAATTCCTCCAACCCTGTGCACTCCTGCAGCAGCAATATTTTAATTCATGCTTAGGTTCGCAACCCTGAACTTCACTTGGCCTGTGCACTCCTTGCACGACTCCTATGCCCAACTACACTTCTGGGGAAATGAGAACAAAAGTAAAACTATCTGAGCTTCAGAGACGCAACCCTGAATTCTTGTCGACGCACTCCTTGCGGACACTTCCACTGCACTCCTTGCAGGAATTCTCACTCAGATAGAGAAACAATTGAAACTCATTCCCTCTTGCCTTCATAATTCAAACTTAAACATGAAATCATATACACAGCATATCAAAGCAAATGTATAATAGGAAGAAAACATTCATGAGCATAACATCAATGCACAAAGAATAACACAAACCATGAATTTGAATCAAAGCTTTCTATTAATCCAAATATCTGTACATGGGTGTTCTTACACATCTCTCTGCATGTTCTTGCTCTTCCTTCTCCCTGATAATGATACAATACATAATGAGGGTGTCTATATCCCATTTCCCTCTTGCGCTCTCAAACTGTCTAATCTAGAATTAAATTCTATCTACCTGCATTAACTACTATAAATTCCTCCTACCTACTAAGGATGAGAGCAAGCTGCTCAAGGTCCGATTACATAATATAAGTGTGTCTCATATTAATGGCTCATTTAAGATGGCGCAACAATCTAAGGGAATTTAAAAATTTGTGATGGCGCTTGTCGAGCTGTCCGATTGCTTCTGTGTTGGCTCGCTTGATGTGGGAGATGCTCCTGCATCATACTCCCTCGCTTGAAAATTTTCATGGGCTCCTGTCCATGAGCTCCTACACAGTATATCCATGCTTCAAAATCTATGCTTCAGTCTCCCAACTATCATCTTCAACTGGATGTCCCTTCCACCTGACCAGATACTTGAAGTATTGCTTTCGCCTAGTCCTCTTACTCACTCTTTTGTCCAGTATGCACTCCATATGTGGTTTATCCGCAACCCGCATCTTCTTTTTCCACTGAACCTCTGACTGTTCATCACTTATTCCTGCTTCCTCATCTTTGTATGGGTACAAATCTGAGACATTGAATATCGGAGAAATTTTGATCCCATCAGGTAATTCAATCTCGTAAGCATTTGCCCCACATTTCTTCAAGACCCTACATGGCCCGATTTTCTTCATCTTCAACTTATTGTATGTTCCTCTCGAGAACCTTTCCTTCCTCAAATGTTCCAGAACCAGATCACCAACCTCAAGCTGAAGTTGTCTCCTATGCTGATCTGCCCTACGTTTATATTCCTGGCTTGAATTTTGTAGTCTCTCCTTTACCTGGCTGTGAAGTTCCTTCATCGCCTTTGTGAATTCTTCTGCACTAGCGCTCCTAATTGTAGTCTGTTCTAACTCTCTCAGTTCATAAATTCCTCTCGGTTACATGCCATAAACAATCTAAAATGGACTCTACCATGTACTCCTGTTAATTCAGTCATTATAAGCAAACTCTGCCTGTGGTAATATATTGTCCCACTAGCTATGGTGTTCTGTCACTAAGCTTCTCAGCAAGTCTCCTAGACTTCTGTTTACCACTTCTGTTTGTCCATCTGTATGAGGATGATAAGCCAAACTAAATTCCAAGTTAGTTCCCATCTTCTTCCATAAGGTCCCCCAAAAATTCCCTATGAACTTAGTGTCTCGATCCGAAACTATGCTTCTTGGCAACCCATGAAGTCGAATGACCTCTTTGAAAAATAGGTTCGTAATGTGAGTTGCGTCACTGGTCTTCTGACATGGAATGAAGTGTGTCATCTTGGAAAATCTATCCACCACCACAAATATTGAATCAACACCTCTTTGTGTTCTTGGCAACCCCAATACAAAATTTATGCTAATCGCATCCCACGGCCTCTCTGGTATGGGCAATGGATGATAAAACCCCGCATTTTGTCTTCTTCCCTTCGAATGATGGAAAAATCTGCATCTGTCCACGAATCGCTTGACATCTACTCCCATTCTTGGCCAAAAATATGACTCATTCAACTTTGAGAATGTTTTGTCATGACCAAAGTGTCCTGCCAATCCTCCACTGTGTTTCTCCTTCAACAAGTTCTCCCTCATGGAGCATTTCAGAATACACAGTTGATTACCTTTGAACAACAATCCTTCCTGGATCATGTATTCTATCCATGATTTTTTGTCTCTGAGAATTGGATTCTTAACCGCTTCATATGCTTCCTTAAAATCCTGATCATCTCTGTACATGTCCCTGAGATCATCAAAACCCAACGTTTTGACTCTGAACTCTTGCAACAACAAACACTTCCTGCTCAAAGCATCAACAAATTTGTTAGCAATACCAAAAATATGTTTTATCACAAAAGTGAAATTCTGCATATACTCAACCCATTTGACATATTTCTGATTCAACGTTTCCTGTTGAGTCACAAACTGCAGTGCATGATTGTCACTGTACAAGACAAACTCTTTAGGAATGAAGTAATGCCTCCATTTCTTTAATGCCTATACAATAGCATAAAAATCCTTATCATAAGTGGAGTATTTCACTTTGCATCATTCAACTTCTCGCTGTAGTATGTTATCGGTCTTTCTTCTTGACTCAAGACTGCCCCTATTACAAATCCACTTGCATTGCATTTCACTTGGAATGTCTTCTGGAAATTCGGCAACACAAAAAATAGTTGTTCCGTGATCTTCCTTTTCAACAGATTAAAACTCTTCTCGGCTTCTTCTGTCCAATGAAAATATTTTTGTCTTTTCTTCACAGTGTCCATCATCGCTACGCTAATTCCACTGAAATTTCTGATGAATTTTCGGTAGAAACTAGTCAATTCGTGAAAACTTCTCACCTCAAATATGTTCTTCGGTGATGGCCAATTCTTGATTACTTCCACCTTATCTGGATCCATCCTCAACTCATTTTCCGAAATAGAAAACCCCAAGTAAATGAGCTCTGTCTTCATGAATGAGGATTTCTTCATGTTTATCAACAACTTCTCCTGCTGCAATTTCTGCATCACTGTAGCCAAATGCTTCAGATGCTCCGCTGTTGTTTTACTGAAAACCAGTATGTCATCCAAATACACAATGACAAATTTCCCGATGAACTCCTTTAGGACTTCGTTCATCAACCTCATGAAGGTACTTGGTGCATTTGTTAATCCAAACAGCATAACAAGCCACTCATACAACCCCTCGTTGTTTTTGAAGGCTGTTTTCCATTCATCACCTTCCCTCATACGAATCAGGTGATATTCGCTTTTCAAATCAATCTTTGAAAAACACTTTTCTCCACTCAAGCAATCCATCAAATCATCCATTCTCGGCAATGGAAATCTGTACCTGATCGTTATCTTGTTAATTTCCCTCGAGTCAGTACACATCCTCCAGCCTCCGTCTTTCTTTGGACTGAGTACTGTTGGAACAACACATGGAATCAAGCTTTCCCTAACTAAGCCTTTGTCCAACAAATCCTGGACTTGTCTTTTGACCTCTTCATTCTCTTGCAGCGTCAATCTATACGCGACTTTGTTTGGAAAACTAGCTCCTGGTATGAGATCAATATGATGACTCACACTTCTGATCGGTGGAAACGAACAAGGTAATTCATCCACTACAATGTCAACGAACTCTTCTAGCAGTTCTTGAACCTCCTCTGGTAAATCATCCACTCTTGTGCTAGTCAGAACAATTTTCGGTTTCCTGACCACAATGAATTGTGGTTCTTCCTTCTTCTTAACCTCGGTAAGGAGTTCCTTCCCACTCATGAGAAGTACTGTGTTGCTTACTTCCGGTTTCACCTCCTTATCCTTTATCGGAAGCAACATGTGTGTCCTCCCATTCTTCTCCAGGGTGTATGTGTTCATTCTCCCATCATGAATCACATTTATGTCATATTTCCATGGTCTACCTAGCAATAGATGACAAACATCCATAGGAATGACATCACATAATATCTTATCATTTCATCCTCCTATCTTAAATTCAACTAAACATTGTTTATTGACATTTACCTGATGTCCCTTTTGTAGCCACGAAACTTTATATGAGCTTGGATGATCAGTCGTCTCCAACTCCAGCTTCTCTACCATCTCGGTTGAAATGAGATTGTCTGTGCTACCACTGTCCACAATGACCTTGCATACCCTGTCCTTGGTCTTGCAAGTAGTCCTAAAAATTCTAGTCCTTTGGACTGAACTTTCCACCTCTTTCTCTGGTGTCAAAAGGACTTTTCGCATCATCAACGATCTTCCACCTTCAACGTCTTCTGCCTCAACATCTCACCTTTGTGCCTCAGTGATGTGAGTTTCTCCAATTTCTTTCTTTTTATCTGGACACTCATAAGAATTGTGCCCATTCTTTCCACATGTGAAGCATGTAATTACTCCACCTCTTCCTCTTCCTCTACCTATAGTATAAGGAAAAGTGTTTTTGTTAGCATAATCTCCTCTCTGGTTAGTATGTTTTCCTCTCTGTTCAGCATATTTCCCTCGCTGTGAGGTTCCACCTCTCTCAATTCTTTTGTATTTAGGCTCAGACCCGAACTTCCAGTCCTCCTTGGGCTTCTGATACTTATCCCGGGAAACTGATTTTCCTCTGGGATGACTTCTGCCTCGGCCTCTTTGACTCTGCTTTCGGCTCAACTTCTCTTCCACTTTCAGAGCCATCTGGTAAGAATCTTCCACTATTCAAATGGTCAACATACTCATCTCATCCTGAATTTCATATCTCAGGCCATTCATATACCTAGCTACTTTTTCATCATTTCTTTCACGATGACCTGCCCTGATATTCAACCTATAAAATTCCTCAATATATTCCTTCACTGACATCAGCTTCTGTCTCAAGTTTTGCATTCTCCTGAACAGAGAAATTTGATAATCCCTAGGAATGAATTTTTCCTTCATCTTTGCAATCATCCTGTCCCAGCTCTTAATTTTCTGCTTGCCTTGGTAACGCCTGACACCTTGTAGTTCATCCCACCACAAGGTTGCATGTCCTTTTAATCTCGTGATGGCATGCTTGACCTTATTTTCCTCTTCGACATATTCATAGTCAAAATATGTGTCTAGAGCTCCAATCCAGTCTAGAAGCTCTTCCACGTCTAGATTTCCCTCATAAACTGGAATGTCCATCTTCGCCTTTGCACCCATCCTTGCAACAACTTTAAGCAAGTGTTCATTGGTTTCATCTTCTGCTGTGACTTATTCTTCTACATGTCCAACATCATCTTCACTTTTGAACTCACTAATATCTCCTACATTAGCTGTGTGTTTTTGTCTTATCTCCATGTCCACAAGTCTAGCGCGTATGTTATGCAGATCTCTTTCTACTTATGGATTCTACACCTCTCTACCCCTTCCTCTGGATGTCTCCCTTTCCTCCTCTGGATTGGGTGATTGTCTATCCATTCTCCTTGGTGGCATGGTGAATCTTTGTTTTCCCTGCTACAGAAAGAAAAGAATCTTTTCTAGGCTGTGATACCAAACTCACGCAGACCGCACCCTCTACCTCAGCAAAGGCCCCTGTGCTGACCTCCCGGTCTTAAGGATCATTCTAATTTTACCCTCGAGCTGGAGTGTCTCCTTCGATTCTCCACTAGAATCTCCTTTGAAATTGACCCACAGTTATTTTCGGCTCCTCACAGTGTCTAGGCCGGTCACTGTTCTCTTCTCGACAGAAGAATAGAAAATTAGGTTTTGGGGGTTTCAAACTCCCGATGTCATGACCCTTTGGTTTCCGATTTCCCAATCTCTGCTTCCCCGATAGGCCCTAATATTTGGTTATCTCTCTGGCTAGGCTCGTGGTCCACACGACCTCCTTTCACATGACCTCCATATTACCACCTTTTCAGGATTTCATGACTTCAAAAGCCGAAGTGATTTGGCCTTTGATTCCCCCGATCTCACGAATGTCAATTTCCCAATATGAATTTTCTTTTGGGACTTTCTCTGAAGGTTGAGATTGTTGCCATGTGTCCTCAAAGATGGACGGTCCTCACCACTTCGGGGTTTTCACCATGGAAATTCTCAATGCGTTGCTATGACGAGATGACGTCAACTGGGTCCCACACAGAGTTTCCTCTTTTCGGAAAATCAGACTTCATGATTCCAAGTTGCAAGTCCTCTTTGTCTCCCTAACTCACGAAATGTTGATTCTCGACTTCCCTCAAATTTTTGACACGTGTCCCAAGTGGATGAACAATTCAGATCAAACTTCAAGTTTCTCCAATTATATAAACCCAATCCACTTACCTATGTGAGTCCCGATGACTGAAATGTCGATGGGGCTTTCGATCTCGTCCACGTGTCCCAATTGATGGATGGTGCAGATCCCTTACGGGGTTTCCAACATGGATTTTCCCCGATCACTTGCTCATAGGATTTCTGATTTTGTGAATGTCGAAATCCCGATGGCCACACCTCTCGTCGGACTTTTCCTCCTCCTATTCATAGAACCTAAACCTTGTGCAACTCCTGGTCAATCCAACGGCTGACGGGTGTCTGTGTGACGATCCGTCAGTCCACAATCTCCTGAGCTTGAACTCCGGATGTAGTTGTAACCTTCTCTCTTATTTACCAGATCAGATGACTGGTGGGATTCCGCAAATCCTCTCCACAAGATCCTAACCGTTTGTCTCTTTCCTTTGATGATTTCTATGAAGGAAACCAAGGAATATTCCCTGGACTTATCTGCTTGTTCTACAAACTTTCGATGCCCCTCAATGTTTTCAAAATCCTTACTCCTCCTGAGCTTCTCACAACTTCGAGCCTCAAAGAGGATCTTTGCACACACTCCTTGCGGCAAACTCCAAACACATCTAAGTGTTGAATTCCTCCGACCCTATGCACTCCTTGCGGCAACATCCAAACACGTATAAGTGTTGAATTCCTCTGACCCTGCGCACTCCTGCAACAACATTGTTTTAATTCCTGCTCAGGTTCACAACCCTGAACTTCACTTGGCCTACACACTCCTTGCACAACTCATGTGCCCAACTACACTTCTGGGGAAATGAGAACAAAAGTAAAACTATCTGAGCTTTAGAGACACAACCCTGAATTCTTGTCGACGCACTCCTTGCAGACACTTCCACTGCACTCCTTGCAGGAATTCTTACTCAGATAGAGAAACAATTGAAACTCATTCCCTCTTCCCTTCAGACTTCAAAATTAAACATGAAATCATATACAAAGCATATCAAAGAAAATGTATAACAGGAAGCAAACATTCATGAGCATAACATCAATGCACAGAGAACAACACAAACCATGAATTTGAATCAAATCTTTCTATTAATCCAAATATATGTACATGGGTGTTCTTACACAGCTCTCTACATGTTCTTGCTCTTCCTTCTCCATGATAATGATACAATACGCAATAAGAGTGTCTATATCCCATTTCCCTCTTGCGCTCTCAAACTGCCTAATCTAGAATTAATATCTATCTACCTGCATTAACTACTATAAATGCCTCCTACCTACTAAGGATGTGAGCGAGCTTCTCAAGGTACGATTACATAATATAAGTGCGTCTCATCTTAATGGCTCATTTAAGATGGTGCAACAATGTAAGGGAATTTCAAAATTTGTGTTGGTTCTTGTCCAGCTGTCTGATTTCTTCCACGCTGGCTCGCTTGATGTGGGAGATGCTCCTGCATCACTATAAATGGAGGAACCCCAGGAATTATTCTATAACAATTTGAAGCATTCAAATGTTCAGAAATTTGGTGCAAAGCTTCCATTCAAATTTTGAAGTTTAGAACTGAACCAGACTAGTTTTCTCGCCACCTATCAAGTATTCTTCACCATGGCTGCCAATCCTATTGTTTTATCCATGATTGAACGAAATATTTCCTCCAGGGAGGAAGCCCTAATTGATAGAGATTTTGATGTTTTCGACACAAAGACAACGGTATCACCCCTTTCTATGTCTAAAGAAATTTTTTTGAACAATGTTGGATCTCGCATACCCTTTCTTGAAGCGGCTCAAGCCTCCTTCACCCCTTATGTCGTAGAAACAGTCTTCCCATTCCTTGAATTTGTAAGCTGGTGTGTAGAGCGATATTCCCAGGGAGAAAGAGTAATTTTAAACAAATTAGGGTTAGAAGTTCTGTGTAAAGTAGATGGTCCATCACTCTGACATGCTCTCAATATACCAGACACCTCCCCCATAGTGTCAGAACCCTTTGAGGAATAGAGAATAATTATGATTTATAGAGAATGCTTTCCCGAGGTAAAAACCTTGTTTCTACAAACCATAGTCAAGCCTGAACATCATTCAGAGACTCTATCCTTTCCTGTCAGTATAAGCATCATGATCGTCAAAGTTCAGTGGGGGTTTTTCTCTACTGATTCAAATTCTAGTTCTAGACAATGACAAGTTTGTGGTAGAGGTTATGTTAGGTTTCTTGTTGATTTTCTTCTTGTCTGGGCAGTCAGACCGTGTCAGTTTTGATGAATTTATTGCAGAAAATATACATCAACAGCTTGTTAATTTCATCTCATTAAGACATTTCAGATACTACTCTCACCTATTGAGAATGTTATGGGGATCTAACAACATCGAGCTTCCTAAGGTTGTATTTATTTTGACCAAGTGTAAAAGGATCACCATGCTCAATTTCATCAACAAGATCATGTCCAGGATATACAGTCTCATTTTTGGTTCAGATCTTCCAAGAGTCCTAGAGGAAATGAAGAATTCGTTGCACCCAAGTCCAGAGAACATGATGGGAGAATGGATTCTTTTCACTCAGTCCACCATGATTTGGGTATACAGATGCCAGGAAGGACCTCATCTTTTACCAGTTTTTCTGACTCCCAGGATATTTTCTTTGGAATTTATAAGACAGAGGGTCATCTCAGAGACTGATCATTTCCTCAAATCTCACAAGGCTTCTAATATGAAATTCCCGTTCATGGTAGGTCCCTTTGTGGTGAAGATAAAGTCTTGTTTGCCTCATATTCAATCCAAACTCAATGAATTTGGGTTTACAAATTTGCAAGGAAGAAGATATGATGCACATCAGATTATATCAAAGAGGAGATTGGCAAGTAGACAAGTCCCTTATGAGCATGAGCACATTGAAGGATTAGATAAGTTGGTCAATCTAGAGACTTGTATAGAGATGGAGGTCACCATACATCATGATAAAAAAAAATAGACAAAGCTTACTTTTTCAGCAAATCTTAGCACAAAAACCCTCACCCAGGTTGATTGTCAAAGCTCCTAAAATGAGCATCGTCAATAAGAGAAGTAGTTCAGAAGCCCTAGGGGCTAGTAGCCAGCAAGACACCCTCAAGAAAATGAGAGCCACATCACCCTCTCCAGTTATTGACTTGGAAGAGGAAGAGCAGAAAGGAAAGATGTGCATGGAGATGGCAGAGACTATGACCTAGAATGAAGAAATGAATCCAAAAAACAAGCCACAGAACGAAGGCAACATGAAGTTTTTTAGCAGCAGGAAACACATATTTGGCTAGACTCCTAAGACAGTTTATCAATCTAAGGAGGATTTTCTAAATTARTATGTTGTGAAAGGGAGTATGACCATTAGTGAAATAAGGAAGCTTTTGCCTGAAGTAGAAGGGACATTCCAGCGTAAAKCTCACCTACTCACAGTCAGAGATGTCGAGAAAAAGACATTCAATATTGCAGTGGATGATAATGATAAGGTATTTGAGTTCAAGGTACACTATGAAAACATAGATGCCCCTAATAAAGTAAAATTCCATAAAAATGTYAGTGATATGTTGTACATTGATTACCTAAGCTTATCTCTGAAGGTTGCAATATTGACAACACATGCATTAAATATAGATGGGCAATTGAAACAAGAAAAGGTATCCARCAAAGATTGGATGATGYAGGTAAAGAGATTAGAGTCTGAAGATCTACAGGGGMTGAAATMTTCTCTAGATGACAAGGACAAAATAATCCAAATCTTGAAGAAAAGGTTGAAKATGTCACCAAAAGACCATACGCAGACAACATAATTAACTTCTTTGGAGCAGGAAAAAGAAATTTTTAGACAAGAGGCACTAGACTACAAGGATAAAGTACTACAATTGGAAAAGAGAAAGAAAATTGGACACAAATGTAGGCAATGACATCAGATATGGAAATTATTGTGCCTGTTGATGTAGAGGATGGATCAAGTGCTGAGGGATTAGTTCAGGCTATGTCCCAGGTGAGCTTGAAAATAGGTGAGATCAAGAGTCTCAAAGAAAACTTGGAAAGTTTGAAACAGGATATGAAGGTGAAGGATGAGAAATTGGCTCAACTCCACAGAGAGAACCAAGACTTACAGGAAAGAGTGAACAAGATAAAAACCATATTGAAGGGAAAAACACTACCATAAGGGGGCCAAACATGTAATATGGGATGCTATTGCTATGGAGGTTGCTAAGTTCAAAATTTATCTGAATTTTATCAACAACAAAGACAACATGGATGCTACAGCTTGGAACAGATGCATTGTTGTAAATGAAGTGTTAGCAAAGAAGCCCTCGCAATGGGCCCAAAATTCCATCGAATTACTAAATTCTATACCAACTGCCGATCTTTAGACCATCAGTGTGAAATATAGGACCACAATAATCATTTCAGCCAGGAGAATCATTTTCAAGCACAACCTGCTTAGATCGGTCCAGAACAAAGCTGTGAAAATGGAGCATAACTTATAGGAGTTTAAGGACACCTTTGAACAATTGTTTTCTAAGGGCCTCCCCTCATTTTGGGACGGTAAAGGCTCATTATACAATCAAGAATATTATCACACTCTCCTCATGCAGTGCAAGATGGACCATTCTAGGTTTGAAGATATGGAAGAAAGTTTGAAAGGCCCTAGCTTGGTAGAAAATTTAGCTACTGATTTCGAAATTCTAAACAAGTTCAAAACAGTGAAAGTCAGCGTTCCAAATAGGTCCTATTCTACGTGCATTGACTTGGAAATTTTGATTAAAGAAATGATGGATTACGAAGTCCCCTCTGATGTGCAATGGAAAGAACTCATGCGGTTGGGTAAGACAAAGTACAACGTCCCCAGAACCAACAGGTGATCTCCAATTGTCACCAATATTGCAGATCCAACAAAAGCACAGAGTGGAACAAATGGCGTGGAAGCAGTCGAGTGGTTAGAGAGACTGTTCATGATGTTGAAATGTTTCTTTTTCGCTAATTATTGTAAATCATTTCGTATATCGAAATTGACATTCAAAACTGTTATAGAAGCTGAAATGTTTCAGTTTCAGTTATTTTTTATCAAATTGTATAAGTACTAAGAGACTTGAATTAATTAATGTTGGTAGAAGTACAAGAGCACCTTTTGGTTGTATCAAACTCTATTTGTAAATTTTTTGAATCTGAATTGAATTCAAATGCAGAAGATTTTGAAGTCTCTATGCAAAGATTCTAATGGGTGGTGATATGATCTTTGTTTCCTTTCATCATATGTATTTCTTGTAGCCTGTCATTTCATTTACATTTCCTTCTATTTAAATTGGAGAGTTTAAAGGCCCAGAATTTGTCCTGTGATGCTCTTGTCTTAAGCACTTTAAACTATGTGATTGTCTTCTTAACTTATTCAGAATTCATTTCAGTAATGCTCTGATGCAATTATTGGTTTTATTCATCTTCCTACACATCTTTTTATTTCAATAATAACTCAGATTCATCGCCTTATTTATCCTTTTTCCTCTGGAGAGTTCTATCAGTCGATGCATTTTTTTTCGTTCAGTTTCAGAATTTTGACTCCATAGCCCATAGTGTTCCCCCCTTCTTTGCCATCAACTTTATTAAAAATCCCCAAAACAAACCAAATATAGCCATTGATTTCCATAGATATATCAAGTGACACGAGAGAGCCCTCTCTGATTTGAGTAGGATGGTGCCTCAGCTCTAAAGCTGGTTGAAATAGTTACCTCTATCGTTTGTCTATTCAGCTGGACATAATTTACAGAGTGTTAATATATTGGATAGGGATATGGTGGCTATATAAGCTACCAATCACTGATGATGATGAAGATTGAGAATATGGAGCACTTCCAGTGCCACTAGAGCCACCACTAGATGCCATATTTTGGATGATAGATGAGGGAAAGAAAGATGAGTTGGATGAATCGGATAAAGTTCTCCTTAGAGCACTTTGTTGGTCATATAACACAACATTCCTTCTTCCTATTTTAGCAATAGGATTGATTTCAGGTGACAAGCCTCTTCTTCTTCTAGAAGCACGAGAGTCTAAGGAAATGAAAGAATGCCCAAAACTTGAAGAAACAAAAGGGTTACTGTTGATTTCTAGGTTGTCTACGTCTAGCCTCCAATTGTTCTTGAGCACTAATATCTCATTCAATTTCTGCCCAAGAACAATTAAGCTCAACACGGGTCCTGGCAGTGTCTAAAATAGTATGAAATGAGTTCAAAGAAATGTTGTTTTGGTCTTGGAGACCGGGCTCAAGATTGGGCTGCCTTGCAATAGGCACATTCATTAAGAAATAAAACAGTCAAAGAATTAATAACATAAATGAAACATGTATCGATGAAAATTGAGTATAAAATTTAACTAGAGAGATATCAAAGATCTCCCCAGTATGGTCACCAAATAAATGTTGAGGAAAAGATATGAAATGATCTTACTCAAGCATTTTCAGATTTTTCTTGGCTAGAGAAAAATAGACGAGAATATCACCCTATGTTTATAGCCAACAAAAAACAACATCCTAACTTACAATTATTAATTACCAGTTCTTAGGCTAGTCTTTTATCAATAAAAAATCTTGTTGGACATTCACATTTTATGTAATTTTCTAAACATAATAGTTGCTGAAATAAATGTAAAGACAAAAGTAAAGACACCAAGATGTTAATCAAGACAGATGAGACATAAAGAAATCCTTTATTTCATTCCAATTCACCAAAGAGTCATTTTCTTTACAAAATATCATACAAAAATTTTGGACCAAAGTCAAACTTAGACATCCCCAATGGAACATTCAAAAGGACCTTTGATAGAAAACCAAAAATGAACTCTAAAAGTTGGACCACTTCTTAAAAACAAGTGTTTGAATGATGTAATTCAACCCTGAATATTGTTGTCTACAATAAGACCCTACTATCATAAAAGAGAATTAGGCTTATGATGAATAAATGAATGAATGAAAACTGAACTATCTCAACATAAAATCAAAGAGAAAAGCTTAGTATGTTTTTTCTTGTATCCTCCTCTTGTTCCTCTCTTTCATTTTTCTTTTAAAGAAATTAGAATTGGTTGAAGTAGTTGAACCAACTCATTAGTTAAGTTAATTAAAAGACTCAACCAACTTTAGTTAGGGGGGAAAGTAATAATCATAATAAGGGTTATAAATAAATAATAACTAGTAGGTGGGACCCCTTGTGAATCCCTTAACTCATAAAAAACATAACATAACTATTTAGTTAAGCAAAACACACCTCCTTGTGACTCCCATCCACATATTCACATTTGACAATTTAGCTCATGATATTTGAAATTATTTTCAAAAAATATTACTCATGTATCCAAAAATAAAACATGATGTCCAAAGATTCCTAAATTCAACTATCATCAACAATAGATAAAAATAAAAACTCAAAAGCCATATTTCCCACTCTGTGATGCAATATTTCTTTGATTGCTATTGTCACCATTTGATTTTCTTGAATTTTCCTTTGGTTGCATCGAGCCTTTAGGCTTAATCTCATTGATCACGTGGGAACAATCGTCCCTCAAATGCATCTGGGAAGACATGGATTTGTTAGGGCCATTGGAGGGAGAGGAAGGGGAAGTAGTGGATTTTCCTTTGTCAGGGGCATGGTGGGCCTCAGTTTTCAATCTCTTGCTAGCATGGGAGGATTTAACTGGTGAGTGGTTAGGGGTAGCTTGGACAACCTGGTTGTTAGGCAAAGGAGTAGAGAAAGACAAATTCGGGCAGCCATGATGTTGGGAGACTATTGGGTGGACAATCTCTTTCCATCCATAATTTTTTGGAACCTCGGGTTGCAACGAGACTTGAGGGGGAACGATAATACCAAGGGCTTGAGGGACTTTGAAGGGAGGCCTTTCAGGCCTATATTGGACCACTCCTTCCTGTAACACCCCGGGTTTCGAACCCCCATTTTAAATAATGTATTGTTACAATGTTGAGAGGCCTGAATGCCCAAGAAATGTAATGTTTTGATCATCATTAATAATAAACACATCGTTGTCTACTAGACAGACAAGGACTAGAGTTATAGGGGGCTACGATTCCTCAAGAGAGGGGGCTTGAGGGGCTAAATATTTATTTCCTATTTTAATTACCCTTTTTGTCTAAGGAAGGGGATTGGTTACATGAGCTTCTTGGGGAAGGCCAGGAGGTTCTTGATTCCCCATGAGAGATACTTAAATGCATCCCTAGTCTGATTGTGGGGTTGTTCATTGGTTGAGGGTCATTGGTCATTGGCTCATTCTCTCCTTCCCTTCTGCATTTAATCCCATTATTTCCCTCACGCCCTTCCATGCGCTCACTTACCCATCCATTGATCCATCCTCACCTGCGTATTGGCTTGGTAAAGGGAAAAGGAATTGCTAAGAATTAGCCACAAGCTAGTTGGCTATAATGGTCGTTGGTGCAATCCAACCATGACTTGGGGCTTACATGTTTGAGATGCATTGGCATGTGCCATGTTTTTCTCACAACTACGAGTCCTACGAGTTCCAACATTGAGATTCTGGGCCAGCTGTGTTGGAGGCCCTGGAAAAAGGAGAAGGACTTCCTGAGGGATTGTGTGGCAGAGAAGGGTGGAGGTCCATTCTCTTGAGCGGTACAGGCTAGGTAGAAGAGAGTTGGGTATTTGGATTGTTGTGGGTGTTGGAAAACGTGTGATATCTTGAGAGATGATTGGTTTGGGAACCCAATTATACTCTAGAACCTTCCTTATGGATTCATAGCCCTAGATCAGGGGTGACACTTCTTTTGAGATTTGGAGGAATGGTGTCTAGGGTTGGGTGGAACGTCCTTGGTTTGCAGCCAATTGGTGTCACCTTTTTATAAAGATAAGTTCTCTTTGTTGTGATATTATTATCTGTGTATGAATGTATTCTGTTGTGTATTTTTAATTATCGTTTAACTAAATCTTATATATGCTTTCTGGATATTGTTGTGCATGCTGCTAAATCTTGTATCTTATGCATTATTATTAATTAAATAAGGTATCGATAAGAGTACAAATTCCAAGGGTGGGATTGAAGGTAGCATTCCCTGGCCTGTGGGTTGTTGGGGATGTTACATATTGGTATCAGATCTTCTGGTTCAAACACCAGGCCGGTATGGGCCGGGTTTGTTGGTTAGAGTCTTGGCATCGAGATCGAACTTTGACCGTGAAGTTGAAAAGATCAGGAGGAACGGCGTTGCAGAATATACGTAGGAGATATAAGGTCAGAGATCCATTGTAATGGGTTCAAAGGATTGTGACCATCCCCCTTCAAATGTAGGAGCGATCACCACTATAGGATCATGAGAGATCTGAGATCATTGGATCGGAGGACAAGTTAAAAAGGGTCATTCGATGAAAAGGAATCAAGGGCTAAGGTCACAAACATCAGATCCCATTGGAGAGTGAGATAAATGGACAAGTAGCATTGCAGGGAACCAAGTTGCATGGGAGATAATTTCCCAAAGCGGTCCTACAATCCAAGCCACAGTTTCACCAAAAGGTTACGTGTGAGCATCATGAGAATTGCAGGGAAAAAATTGGGTTTCTCCAAACCATCGATGCATTCCCCCACAAATTGAAAGGCATGCAGTGATGTGAATTTCTAGTGATCAATCATCAAAACTTCAAGTAGCCTAAGTAGTTGGGAACCATTAATCCATAGGAGGAAACATGTCAACTAATCATGTGCTCCAAGTGAAAGCACTCTAGGAAAGAGTGAGCAAGGAGAAGTTGAGAATTGAGATTTTTGAAGCCCAGAGAGATGAAGTGAATCTCAATTGTTTGATCCAGGAGGACACGGGGAAGAAATCTGTGCACTTTGAGGGAAAGCTAAGGTTGAAAGTTGAGATTTCTGAATACCCAAAGAAATTGTAGTCATTAATCCATGGGAGACACACGTTAGTAGATTACGAGATTCAGATAAAAACATTTCGAAAAAAGTCGAGGTTTGAGTTTTTCAAAGTTCGAAGGCCCAAAGGAATGGCAGTCATTGATTCTTCCAGTGGTAACTTCCAAAGTCCCAAAGTTCAGGGTTAATATGGGCTTCCCAATAAAGGAGCACATGGAGGAAGTTTGGTTGGTTTGGGAAATCATATTTCGGGAGAACTGGAAGTGTGCTAGTGTGGAAACTCCTGAAGTCTCAAAGCCTGAAGATTCGAGGTGGTGGGGCACGATGACGTCACCAGGAGGTGATGTGGACCCTGAAATTTCCAAAGTGAAGTGGCTTGTGAATGTCACCGGGGATGATGTGGCCACATAGGATGTGCACCATGTGTCAGTAAGTTTTGAGCATGCAGATGATTGAAATGTCAGATAGGACATGACACGTGTCACCCATCTGATTGGACCATGTGTCTTCTTATAGTATTTAGCTACGTGGTGATGAATCATGGACTCCGGAGAATTACTCCGAGAGTTTTCAGTTGAGAGTTAAAACTCCTAAAGCTCAGAGGCCTGGAGACCCAAAGTAAACATCAATTTTTATATCGTTTGAAGTAGACCTGAACCGTCAGATCAGTAGAACATGTGGCATGAAGCTATGGATTTTGGGTAAGGACCCTGATTCGAATGATTTTCGGCATGAAATGAGAGTGGAGATATAATAAAGAAATGCACAGAGATATTGCAGATATCCAATAATATAACAGAGATGCAACCATAAACACAAAGATACAGTAATACACGATTTCTATTAATGAAAGAAATGTACAGAGACTGTAAAAATACAGAGTGAAAGACTCACTAGAATGGTGGCAACTTATCTTTGAGAAGAGATGTGATGG
>ML787245.1:448751-487744 GCA_009831015.1 Picea engelmannii
TAAAAGGAAGTGACATAAATGGTATAAATAAACATCATTATACATTCATTTGATACAAGTCTAATTTCAGAGGGAATAAGAAGTAAAAGAAGGCTGGATTTCAAGGGAGGATGAAGTCTTTTGGTGATGTGTTCTAAGGTATGCTATTTTCAGGTCATCTTACCATTTTTGCTATAACTTGTTTTCTATAACAATTCATATGGTGAAATTTCTATGATATTGAGAAGATATATCAAGGTACCTATGGTAAAACTTTCAGCTCTTGATTCACTATAATTATGGAGATACAATATGTGGAAGATAGGGTTTGTGACCAGTCCTGAAGCTAGTCAATAAAAAGGTGTTCCGGGTAAAACAGTCATAACTTCTTCATACATAATCCAAATGAAGTGGGACCACTTCCATTGGAAATAGTATGGAATGTAGTTTCTTTTGTGCTAGTTTTAGAATTGGATGTTAAATATTGAGCACGGGGAATGTTGTACAAGTTGGGTCTTCTGAATAGACCAGAATTGAATAAAGTCTACCATTCTTTCTATAACCACTTTTGGGGGAGGATTCAAGGAGTGAAAATTGGAGGAGTTTCAGAGAATACATTGGGTAATATTATATACAGGATCAGAGTACTCCAAGAATTGAAGAATTGCAAAAATTGAAGAAGTCTCAGGAAGCATTATTAGGTTCTATGTGATGATTGGTTGATGGTGATGATTTAATGTAAAGTTTTATTATCTCTCATATATTCTTGGGTGGAAGGAAGGGGCAAGGATTGAGATTTCAAATCTCTCTTGATATTGGAGGATTTTATCTTCCTCTTGGAGGTTTATCCCTCTCTTTACATTTGGAAGTTGTAGCTACCTTTGGAAGTCATTATTTCCCTTGAACAATAACTATTGATTATTTCTCATATATTTTGCATGGTGTATTGTGGTGTATTGATGTAACTCTTATACTATTGTTCATTTCTCATTGGGTATAGTTGAATGGTTTAAGTATAAGTTGATTTTTTTTTTAAATTGTACTTGATACCGATTCATCCCCCTCTCAATATCAACATCACCATCAATCTCAATCTTAAAACTATCCAACATATATGAATCTCTCCAAGGGTTGACATAAATCTCTAAGGGTTGACATCAATCTCCAAGGGTTGACATCGATGATAACCAACTTTCTAACATGAATTGCAGCAAGAGTTACTAAAATGCGAAACCATTATGTATGGATTTGGGCAAGAGTGCCTATGTATATATGGATTTTGGGGCCTAAGATCCTGCGTATATGTACTTTGGGTCAGATATATTGTGTCATATTAGGAAATAGAGCCTAAATTTCAAATAATGGATGGAGGGATTGGAATTGTAATATGTATGTACACTTGTATGACGTTGTGCACTTAGGACAATGAAAAAATAAGGGGGAGGGGATGCAATATCCCCAATTATAATCCCCACAATTATAATGTGATTGTGAAAATATTAATTAGGATGGTAAGATGATATGGTTGAGTGAGATAACCCATATGAGTTGATATGGCCAAGGGCCAATATATGTAAAATATACATTAAAATAATTAATAAACAATAATCGTTGGCTACGGTACGAGATGGACGGTAACGATAGGGAGTTATGACTCCACAACACAGAGGGATAAAAAGGGGTTTGTTGATTATTTTAATGGCATCATGATCATATTTTGAAATGTATTTTGAAATTATGTGTTTCTTTCATTTTCTTGACCTCACCTTTACTCTCGCAACAATTTTTCACCATTTAATTTCCTTGATATACCTATTGGGTTGTTACAAACAAAGCGAAAAGGGGGGACTTTCCTAAGAAAATATTGTTTCCATTTATTGTGTGGTATGAATACTTAATTATTTTTGTTTATATAGCGCAAGTGGAAAAAATAAACAAGTAAGAAAAACATATGAGTTTGGCATTGGACTATATTGCAATTGTTATTGGTATCATGCATATTATATAATACAAGCATGAAGCTTTGTGGTTTCTTTGTGTACCACGAATCTACAACCTGATACATTGTGTATGCAAATTAAATTTTGAGCCCATGTTTTAATATACAATATGGTGGAGTTGACCCAACGTCCATAACATTAAGTATGGCAGGTGAATATCGATGTTGGATGTGTTGCACCAGATATTATACACAACACAATGTTTCCACATGGAAATGGATTTCAACTCAGGATTGCTGCCATTCCACTTCACACACATCACCATACCTTGGTCGATTCGTTGGTTTAATAACATTGATTTTATTCGTCTCACATTCATTTCTTTATGGTTTGGTTGGGCTTGAGATGCTCACCCAAAGTTTTATGGAGGAAAATGGCTTGTGTATCTTAGACTTGGGGATGGATTTGGTTGTCCATTGACTTGGAGAATGTGACTATGGCTCGATGCTTCACTTGCAAGGTAAGCACCAAGATACACATGGTTAATCATTCACAATGTCTTTGTGTTGGTTTTATTTGAGTTTTCATAGCCAGATATGTCACTCTATCTAGTTTGTTCCTACCATCATGTTGTAATCTATGGCCAACAATATTTTTATTTTCACTATGTTATACGTATGGTTTTATTCATAATATTTAATAACCATGTTATGAGCAGAACTTCACTTGTTATTATCACATGTCATCCCCAATCTTGACCATTCCACCCTATCATCATAAGCCTCTCTCCCTTAAATCATTTCCATCTACATAATGGTTATGATTAGTCTGTGGATCAATTTGTGAATACAATATATGCTCAGCCTGTTTCATGGCCTCAAGGATGTATATGCTATGCTATTTTTAAACCCATTTCCAACATACAAATGATTGTATATTAATGTACATATGTTCAACACTATATTGTTAATATCTGAACAAAGGAAAGGATGTCTCGAACCATTTAAATCTACGTGAGTAGTCACATAATTGAGACATTCGAAATGATGTTGGGTTTTTCTCAAAATTTAGATATGGATGGAACAAGTTGGAAAATGTTGTGTACACTTGGATATGAGATAAATCTGTTACTACATATCTACTATTCCTTGATACAAATATCATGCCTATGTTACATGTTCCATATGTCTTTAAATAATGCCAAGTTTTTTCATTCACTCTACCAACCCGATACCCTACCCATTGGCCATGAAGACTTGGTTTTACTAAATTCATTTGATAATTGTGTTTGGTTTTAAAGAGAATTTAGTTGTTGAGTATCTTATATTGCCTATGGTTATTATTATAATTTGGTTCGTGGGTTCCGGTTCGTGACATACATGCAACCTATTAACAATGGATAACATTTGTGTTTATTTTGATTATGCATGTGAAGAGAAATGAAACTATCAAAGCTCAATGAACTTAGTTTAAAATGGGTCTATGTTTGACTTTAGTTTTCATTTCGAAACTGATATTTAAATATGTGAATTTATTTACAATTTGGATGGTCAAGGAATATGTATATTTGGATTGTGGAAGAAATTTTAAAAGATGTTATGAATAGTGCATGTGAAGATACAATTTAGAGACTCATTTTGATTTTATATATAAGAAATTATGTATTTTTATGTTCCAATGCCTTACAAAATGATAAAAAATCAATGATTATAGTCCACTTTGAGGGGGGGAATTTCTTGTAAAATATATCCAATTAAGAATACAATATGAGATGGGATAATATGATCTTAAGACTAAGTCTCCTTAGTATATATATAGGAGACAAAGGGTACACTTATAATGAAAGGGTGCCAAGAAGGTTTCTATCTGACATATAATTCTAATACTATAAATGTAATAATTCAATATATAGGTCTTAATAAGGGGTTTTACACAAAATGGGGCTTTGTATATGTCTTAACATGCCCCTCCTCTTCAAAAAGGTGTTGTCCTCAACACTTGATTAACTGTAGGTATTTTTTCATAAAGAACTCATCTTCCCATGTTTCCTCTTCCACTGGTCAGTTCTTCCATTTGACGAGGTACTTTGTGATTTCCTAATTTCTCAGTTTCTTAATCCTTGTTTCAAGGATTGTTCCTAGTTCTAATATTATTTTCCCTTCTTCACTAATATTTTGTGTAATAATTTGGACTGGGATATTATTGTCAATTGCTTTCTTTAAGCAAGAAACATGGAAGACTGGATGTACACGTGAATATGGAGGTAACTTCAATTTGTAAGCCATAATTCCAATCCTTTGAAAAACATTTATAGGGGCCATAATAATTGGGTGCTAATTTAGTGTCCTTCTTTTGTTGTTTGAGGGACATTTGTTTATATGGATATAGCCTCAAAAATACCCAATCCACCACTTCAAATTTCCTTTCACTACGATGTTGATCTGCTTGTTGTTTCATCCTATTTTGTGCCATAACCAAGTTTTCCTTCAATAGCTTGGGAACCTCTTGTTGGTTCCCCATGTGGTCCTTCACTGCTTGAACCTTTGTATCTACTTTCAAGGGTGATGTAATGGATGGAGGATAATATCCATAAAGTAATAGAAATGGGGATATTTTTTATGAATTATGGATGGTGTTGTACCACCACTCCACCAAAGACAACCACTTGACCCATTGTGTCTATTTATTGGATGAAAACCAACAAAGATATCCTTCTATACATTATTCACATTCTCATTTTTATCATCGAATTAGGGTGGTAAGATGAGATGTAAGTCAATTGAGTACCCATAAAAGAAAATAATTCATTCCAAAAACTTATAGTGAAAACTAGATCTCTATCACTTACAATCATCTTAGGGACTCCATGTAGCTTTTGAAATGCTTCCATGAATGTTTAAATGATGAGAAAGAGAGAAAAATGAGTAAACTTTGTCATTCGATCCACTACTACCATGATGGAAGTATTTATTTTGGATTTGGGTAAACCTGTAATAAAATCCATTGAAACGTCTTCCCAACGTTGACTTGGTATAGATAATGGTTGTAGGAGACCCAACATCTTTATTGTTTCTCCCTTATTCTATTGGAATACTAAACATTCAGACACAAAATTTTGAACATCATTTTTAAGACCTTCCCATAAAAAATCCTTCTTGATCATGTGGTATGTTTTCAAGAATCATGAATGTCCTCCTCTAGGAGAAGTATCAATTCTAGAAGAACCTTCTATTTGAGTTGGGAATTCGTACATAAATATAGGTGATCACAATACCATAGAAAATTATTCTTCCATACAAAAATGTCTAATGAACTGGGGTCCTCGTGTAGTTTTTTAATGATCTTGCATACTTCTTGATCTTGCTTCCATTCTATCCTTGCTTCTTCCACCCAATCATATTGTAGAATAGAAATAACACATAGTGAACCTTCTATTTCTTCTTCTTTCCTTGAAAGGTCATATGACACAATGTCATGTTTTACCTTTTTGTAGATAATTTTAAAGTCATGGCATAGCATATTTGTATCCCATTGTTTTTTCTCTTCTGAAGATAATCATTGCTCCAAGAAGCACTTCAAACTGCATGATCTAATTTTACTTTGAAGTGTCTTCCTATTAGGTAATGGCACCATTTATGAACTACATGTAGTATGGCCAACATTTTTTTTTCATAAATGGGTTTGACTAAGTTTTTTTCCTTTAAGTTGGATTCTTTCAAAGGAAAGGGGCCTCCCTTCTTGTATTAAAACTACACCAATTCCATGGAATGATGAATCACACTGCACAATAAATGTTTTTGTAAATTCCAACGTGGCCAAGATGGAATTAATAGACATAGCCTCCTCAAGTTTTCAAAATATTTGGTTGCTTCTTCAGTCCAAGAAATGCTTCCTTCTTTAAAAACATTGTTAGAGGTGCTAGTATTTAACCACAATTCTTGAAAAACTTGTGATAGTAGTCTGTTAACCCTAAGAATCCTATAAGTTTCTTCAAATTTTTAGGAATCTTCCATTCCCTCATAAATTTAATTTGTTCATGGTCCACTTTTACACCTTCATGAGATACAATATGACCCAAATATTCCACTTCTTGAACCCAAAATGCACACTTGGAGGGATTTGCATAAATTTTATGCTATTCCAATAGTTGTAATACTCTTTCAACATGTTGTAAAATTCTCTTCCTAAGAATTGTCGTAGATTAGTATGTCATCAAAAAATACCAACGCAAATTTTCTAAGGAAGGGATTGAAAATAGAATTCATTAAGCTTTGAAATGTTGAAGGTGCATTAATAAGTCCAAATGGCATAACCAAAAACTCATAATGACCTTCATGTGTTCTAGAAGTTGTTTTAGGAATGTCTTCCTACCCCATTTGGATTTGATGATATCCCGAATGAAGATCTAGCTTATTAAAGTTTTTTTCTCCATGAAATTCATCTAATAATTCATTAATGACAAGAATAGCAAACTTATATTTGATGGTAACTTTGTTGAGTTGTTTATAATCTAGACACATACACCATGAACCATCCTTTTTTTAACCATCACCACTGGTGAAGAGAAAGAACTTTGGCTAGGTTGAATGATTTCAGCCTCTAACATTTCTTGGATCGTCCGCTCAATCTCACTCTTCTATGTATATGGATACATGTAACACCTAATGTTAGGTGGTACACTTCCTAGTTGCAAATGAATAGCATGGTCATGATCTCGAATAGGTGGAAGACCCTTAGGAATTTCACCAAATACCTTGGAATGATTGTTGATAACTATTTGGAGGTCTAATGGAGTAGAGCATATATATGTTTGAACATCATGTGAGAACAATTGTGAAACTACATCGTGGTGTCCCTTTTTGAGTAATTTTGTCATGTTATTAGTTCTTATCACTTTAGAGGGTTTCCCTTGGATACCTATAAGCTCAATTTAATTTCTATGTGAGGAAAATCGCATGAAAATATCTTGAAAATTAAGGGTCATTGTTCCCAATGATTGTAACCATTGGACCCCTAATACAACACCAACAATCCTCATTTGACTGGAAATAATGGGGCTATCCTGAAAATACTTCCCCATGTTGAGATTAATACTATGACATGGAAATTTTATGGTACCTCCATCTGCAATCATGACTTGAAACTCTGGTGTGGGACATACAAATAAATTGAGATCTTTTGCTAATTTGTAATTAATGAAATTATGGGTACTACCAAAATCAATCAACATTGTTAACTTTTTCTTTTTGATGTATCCTTGTATCTTGAGGGTTTGTGGAGTAATGATGTTGGAAAATGGATGAAAATATATTGTTGGACTAATCTCTTCTAGATCTGGATCTTGTGGCTATTCCAATTCTTAATCTTCTTCCTCTTCATAGTCTATGTTGAATAATTTCTTCCCATTTCATTTATGCCCCTTACTGTACTTTCTGTCACAGTTGAAACATAGTCCTTTTTCTCTTCTTTCATCCATTTGTTGAGGTGTAAACCTTGTTAGTTGAGGTACACTTTCTTATGAACCCCAAAATGATCTCTAGTTCTTGTGGATGCTCCAATGGTGGACTTGTGTGTAGCCTTATTTTTGGCTTGAATATGACGAGGAATTTGCATAGATTCCATAATATTTGTAGGATGTATTAAGAAAATCTCATGTTTAATGTCTTGTTTTAATCCACTTGTATAAGGTTCCAACAAATTTTCATCACTTATGTCATCCACCCTTGTGGCCAATACCTAAAATTCTGAATTATAATATTCAATATCACCAAAGTGCTTGATTCTTGTCAATTGAATGAAGTAATATTGTTCCTACGCTTTCCCATATTGTGCTTCTAAGTCTCTTGTAAATAAACCCCAAGTATAATGATAAAGAGAGGGCTTCCTTTTAACTATCTGATGATATTGTTATCACTCCAAGAAATTCTTCTAGGTTGTACTTCGAAGAACCTTGGTACCTTACTAATTTCTCAATGTTTTAATCAAATGGATCGAGATGGATGACTCAATCAAATCTCACACACTCTAGACATATATGATTACTTCCAGAATGATAAGGCTTTCAACCAAAGGTCTTCAGAAGGTTTAATAAATAGTGAAGTATGGAGAATACCTATAATACTAGCAGAAACATATACACAAAGTACATATGAATGGATAGATAAAATAAGTGAAGTACTTGTAGATTATGTGTTTATGGATGTAATGACAAGTTGACAGTTATCATACATCAGATAAACAATAAACAACAAACATAAAATTCAAATACAAGTAGGATAAGAGAGAATATGAAAGTCTAAACAGAGATGGCAAAAGAAACTTATGTCTAATATATATTTAAAAAGTTTGAAGAATACAATAGTAGTAGTCAAGTCCTCATGGTATAACCATATGTTCATCAAATGTTCTTGGCTTTATAGCCTTTAAAAACAGTTTCCAGCTGCTGGAAAACTGGATCAAATTTACTCAAAATAGACATTCAAAACAGATTCAAGAAAATAGGAAAAGATCCTATTTACTTGGTCAATATCTTATCCTAATAGTCTTGTTGGCATTAAAAGTCTTCAATAACTGTAGTAGATCTCCATACGCTGATAGCTGATTTGACTTTGTCACTTCGGTCAAAAAGACAGTTTTTTACCAAAATTAGGTGGCAAATTCACTCTTATCCTTCTTGTTGGCACCTTTAAATCTAGAACAGGCCTTAATATGGATGCTTTTAATCTATATATTGCATAAGAAACATCCCTCATAGCATTTGGATGAATAAAAAATTGATTTGTGCAAAAATAGTGTCTTGCTGCCCTGTCAGTGCTTTTGGTGGTTAAGAGAGGCGAAATCCGAGCATGTTAACCACCGAAAGCTCTGCTTTCAATGCTTAAGGATAGTTGAAAAAAACCTTCTAAACCACTAAAAGCATTGTTTTGAAAACAACTTTCAAAATGTATTTTCTCCCAGCTTTCTGATCTTCAGGTATAGTTACATCTGGAGGAGCTTTCTCTAAAGATATTTCTTCATCTTCAATTTCTCCATGTAAACCTGAAAGCCTGAAGTAATATCTCCAAGGCTATTATATTCATTTGATGTTCTTAGGTTCATCTTTTCAATTAGCTCCAGCAGATTGTTCATGCCCTGTAGCTCTCCCTGAACCCATGTTGATATTTTGGTGAAGAGATCATGTTGAGCATGACCAATTGGTTTCTCCTTCTCCATCATTTGCTCCTGAAATCTATTGCAGCAGAAATGGTGATGTAAATGCTGCCATTTGTAAGTTGTTCTTCATAATAAGTGATTTAAATCAGTTCAATCAGCTTTGCAAGACTCAAATTAGAGTGGCATCAAAAGAACAGGATAGGGAATGAACTATGACAACAAATTCCCATCGACATGTTTTGAGTCGATGGATTCCATGCTAATCTCTCCAATAACAACAATAGGTTTCTTTCCTTCACCAAGTCTCTTCATCAAGACAAAAATCCTCAAAACCACCTTGAGCCAGATGCTAGCAAGTACTGGATAATCGTGCATCATGATCTTCTATTGCATCCTTGTTGTTTTCATCAATAACAACAGCAGTGATGTCTGTACCATATTTCTTTGCCAATTCTATAGTCATTGCCACAACTTGTCTTGTATCCTTTGTGAGGTATGGGTTGCTATTAGTAATGGAAAAAACTACATGTTTTGGCTCTACCATACCAATCATCTGTGAGCTCGTGCTTACTGCAATTAAAGTCTTCAATTCCCATCCAAGCACATATCTCTCCAAATCTACATCATGTCTTTGTCATGGTCTGTATAATCTTTGGCACCTGTAACTTTCTCTCTGCAAACACCATTGCCACTTCAAGTTGTGCATTGATGGACTGTAAGCTTCAACTTTTTCAACTTGGCATACAACCTCAATCTCTACAATAATGCCTTGATTTTGGAAATTCGGTGGATACCTTCAAACCTTGCAGCTCTTGACCACAATTGGGCACCTGTAATCTCAACAAAAACATTTAGTAGAGGCAAATGAAATCTGAAGCTCGACGTAGCTCATAATTCTTCCTTATGACTAGATGTCTTCAATCTGATGCCCTTGACTGTCAAAGAATCGAGAGACACAACTATACTCACTAGATAACAATTGCGCATTCGTGTGGCACTTGTCATTTACTCTATGTCTGTATTTTTTCTGAATGGGCATGCATCGAGTGTTTGGATATTATAGTCTTTATATCCGTTAATACTTCACCTAACTTATTTGATGAAACAATTAGAAATGAATCGGTCTTGGGTTTTGATATAACTTGGGGCTTGTGTGTCGACTTATGTGTCGATTTGTAACTTGAATTGTGGCATGGCTTTGAGTTGAACTCACTTAATGTGCAGACACGAAATTTGGTATATGTAAACATGTGGCTTGGCCCATGGGTCCCTAAAATTTTGGCTGAAATCTATCAAAGTTAACCGGCTTAGTTTAGTTTAAAACAAATCTCAATCTTAGGCACAAAAGGAGTTTGTTTGGTATATGGATAGCTTAGGTCTGTAAGATTTGGACTTAGTTAGATACTTTGTAATGCACTCATCACTATTTATTTTGGTAATAACAAATTACAATCTAAATAAATAGAATTCTGAGATTTAGGAAATATAACCATTATGTGTTTGTGTAATGCAGGTCAAGGGAAGAGTCACAAGGGTCTAGAGAAGCAAACACGATCAATGGGAGATTGATCAGGAATTTGGAGATAAAATATTGGCTAAATGACTAAGATCAAATGACACATTAAGCATGCACGAATGAAATTCCTCAAAATTTTACAAAAACATTTGAGGAGATAGCATATGGATCCTTCAGGGGATGAAAGCCTCCCTGTGAGGTTTCGAGAACAAGTGGATCTGTGCCTTTTCCATTCAATCTGAAAACCCTGCAACCTACTTAGAAAAAACCCCACAACTTTGATCTCTACAAATATTCACAATCTTCAATTTTGAATTGTGTCTAGTTCATTGGGATATGGAGTCATTTGGCCTTTAGAACTGATCCCCTGCAAACCTATAGACTACATCTAGCCTGCAAACCAGTAGCCTGTGTGTAGCCTGCCTATCTATTCAACAACCAATAACTGAAAGAATCTACTTGCTTAGATGAAAAGATTTATTCTCCTATCTATTCCTACTCTAACCATTTGACTGCTTATTAATCAAGTAAACTCATGCTTCCAATGAAGCCATGCCAGAAACTTATTTGTTGGTATCATGCTTGGTCTGGACCCGAAAAAATAACAAAACCGTAGCATGCAGAAATGCAGTTGATAACATAAACAATCTGCGTTTGACAAAAATGTTTTGACATCCATGCTACTCATAGATTCCAAATAATCAACAATAGGGTCATAAATATCACAAAGAAATACGTCTCCAAGAAGTTGTTCCAACTGAAGACTAAAATGATGTTGGTGATTGTTTTCACTGATCTCGATGTTGAATGTGGACTTCTCAACCTTTTTTGGAGAAAAATGCAATCTCAACTACTGATATGAAACTTTCTACTCCTCTTCACCATCTCTCTCTCTATGTTGTTGTTTGAACTGAAAGAAATGATGTTGCTCTTTTCCTTCATAGATCTCAATGATGAATGCAGACTGCTTGATCACTGTCTGAGAATAATGCATGATGAACTGCTGATATGGACTTTTCAGCTCGTCATCTTCCTCTTCGTATCTGCTGCAATCTTCATGTGTCTGCAAATCATAAAACTGAGGGATGCCCTTAGTATATGCTACAGATTCAGTATTGTCACCATGATTGTCATAAAGTTTTTCAACAATCCCTCGATCACAATAAGAGATATCTTCAGCTGATGTATATCCTTGTTCTTTGACATCAAAATATTCAAAAGAGATATGTTGATCTTCATGATTATTTAAAACAATAGATACATATGATATGATGTCAGATGTTTCTATATCACTGTTATCATAATTAATATCATTGAACATTTCTTGATCTTCATGGAAAATCTATCTTCTACAATAGAGGCTTTATCACAAATCTGGTTTTCATAACTAACAGAATCTTTATGAAGCAAATAAAACTCATTACAACATTTTTAAAAAAGATGTTCAGCTGGAAAATACTCTTTACAAAACGAATTGAAAGCAGGATGAAAATATGCCAAAGAGCTGATGCTGGCAATAGGAAGGGACTTGTACCAATCATGAGCAATTCCCTCTAATGAAAAACTGAAAAGCCGGATCTGGACATGCTCGTGCTCAACTTGCAATTGATGAATGTAATCATGAAAATCCAACAAATGTTCAGCTGGTATTTCTCACTCTTCTCCTCGAAATCTAGGAAGGTTGCATTCCCATTCATCTCTACTAGGTATTGGATTAGGGAAACCAACAATCTTTGAAAAATCATAGAAAGCGTACCTCTTTGCCAAGCTCTTGTTCATTTCATACCAGTGGAGTCACCAACAGATTTTAGAACAATGGAATTGCCACTGAATCCGTCCTTCATGGAGTCGCCAGATAGATGATTACAACCAAGATAATGTCCAGTCTTTGTCTATCATCAAAGGATGGATCTATGCCGTCTCCCAAGGAAGGTGAGCTTCAATCTCCTTTCCCCGACAACGACACCAATTTGTTATCACTCCAAGAAATTCTTCTAGGTTGCACTTCAAAGAAGCTTGGTAACTTACTAATTTCTCAATGTTTTAATCAAATGGATCAAGATGGATGACTCAATCAAATCTCACACACTCTAGACATATATGAATACTTCCAGAAAGATAAGGCTTTCAACCAAAGGTGTTCAGCAGTTTAATAAACAGTGAAAGTATGGAGAATACCTATAATACTAGCAGAAACATATACACAAAGTACATATGAATGGCCAGGTAAAATAAGTGAAGTACTTGCAGATTATATGTTTATGGATGTAATGACAAGTTGACAGTTATCATACATCAGATAAATAATAAACAACGAACATAATATTCAGATACAAGTAGGATAAGAGAGAATATGAAAGTCTGAATGGAGATGGCAAAAGAAACTTATGTCTAATATATATTCAAAAAGTCTGAAGAATACAATAGTAATAGTCAAGTCTCCATAGTTGAACCATATGTTCATCAAATGTTCTTGGCTTTATAGCCTTTACAAACAGTTTCCAGCTCCTTGAAAACTGGATCAAATTTACTCAAAATAGACATTCAAAACAGATTCAAGAAAATAGGAAAAGATCGTATTTACTTGGTCAATATATTATCCTAATAGTCTTGCTGGCATTCAAAGTCTTCAACAACTGTAGTAGATCTCCATAGGCTGATAGCTAATTCGAATTTGTCACTTTGGTCAAAAAGACAATTGTTTACCAAAATTAGGTGGCAAATTCACTCTTCGCCTTCTCGCTGGCGCCTTTAAATCTGGAATAGGCCTTAATATGGATGCTTTTAATCTATATATTGCATAAGAAACATCCCTCGTAGCATTTGGATGAATAAAAATTTGATATGTGCAAAAATAGTGTCCTGCTGCCCTGCCAGTGCTTTTGGTGGTTAAGAGAGGCAAAATCCAAGCATGTTAACCACCGAAAGTAGCCACCGAAAGCTTTGTTTTGAAAACAACTTTCAAAATATATTTTCTCCCAGCTTTCTGATCTTCAGGTATAGTTGCATCTGGAGGAGCTTGCTCTAAAGCTATTTCTTCATCTTCAATTGCTCCATGTAAACCCGAAAGCCTGAAGTAATATCTCCAAGGCTATTATATTCATTTGTTGTTATTAGGTTCATCTTTTCAATTAGCTCCAGCAGATTGTTCATGCCCTGTACCTCACCCTGAACCAATGCTGATATTTTGGTGAAGAGATCATGCAGAGCATGACCAAGTGGTTTCTCCTTCTCCATCATTTGCTCCTGAAATCTATTGCAGCAGAAATGGTGATGTAAATGCTGCCATTTGTAAGTTGTTCTTCATAATAAGCGATTTAAATCAGTTCAATCAGATGTGCAAGACTCAAATTAGAGTGGCAGAAAAAGATCAGGACAGGGAATGAACTCTGCCAGCAAATTCCCATCGACATGTTTTGAGTGGATGGATTCCATGCTAATCTCTCCAATAACAACAGTAGGTTTCTTTCCTTCACGAAGTCTCTTCATCAAGCCGAAAATCCTGGAAACCACCTTGAGCCAGATGCCAACATGTACTGGATAATCGTGCATCATGATATGCTATTGCATCCTTGCTGTCAATAACAACAACAGTGATGTCTGTAACATATTTCTTTGCCAATTATGTAGTCGTTGCCATAGCCTGTCTTGTATCCTCTGTAAGGTATGGGTTGCTATCAGTAATGGGAAAAAGTACATTCTGTGGCTCTTCCATACCAATCATCTGCGAGCTCGTGGTTACTACAGTTAAAGTCTTCAATTCCCAGACAAGCGCATATCTCTCCAAATCCGTATCATGTCTTTGCCATGGTCTGTATAATCTTTGGCAACTGTAATTTTCTCTCTGCAATCACCATTGCCACTTCAAGTTGTGCATTGATAGACTGTAAGCTTCAACTTTGTCAACTCGGCGTACGACCTCAATCTCTACAATAATGCCTTGATTCTGGCAATTCGGTGGATACCTTCAAACCTTGCAGCTCTTGACTCCAATTGGGCACCTGTAATCTCAACAAAAACATTTAGCAGAGGCAAATGAAATATGAAGCTCGACGCAGCTCGTAATTCTTCCTTATGACTAGATGTCTTCGATCTGATTCCCTTGACTGTCAAAGAATCCAGAGACGCAGCTATACTCACCAAATAACAATTGCGCATTCGTGTGGCACTTGGCATTTACTCTGTGTCTGCGTTTTTTCTGAGTGGGCATGCATCGGGCGTTTGGATATTATAGCCTTTATATCCGTTAATACTTCACCTAAATTATTAGGTGAAACAATTAGAAATGAATCGGGCTTGGGTTTTGATATAACTTGGGTCTTGTGTGTCGACTTATGTGTCGATTTGTAACTTGAATTGTGGCATGGCTTTGAGTTGAACGCACTTAATGTGCAGACATGGAATTTGGTATATGTAAACATGTGGCTTGGCCAATGGGTCCCTAAAATTTTGGCTAAAAGCTATCAAAGTCAAGAGGCTTAGTTTAGTTTAAAACAAAGCTCAAGCTTAGGCACAAAAGGAGTTTGTTTGGTATATGGATAATTTAGGTCTCTAAGATTTGGACTTAGATACTTTGTAATGCACTCGTCACTATTTATTTCGGTAATAACAAATTATAATCTAAATAAATAGAAGACTAAGATTTAGGCAATATAACTATTATGTGTTTGTGTAGGGTAGAGTCCCAAGGGTCTGGAGCAGCAAACACGATCAATGAGAGATTGATCAGAAATTTGGAGATAAAATACTGGCGAAATTACTAAGATCAAATGACACATTAAGCATGCACAAATGAAATTCAACAGATACCATTTATATGGTTTTATCTCAAAGTTCAAGGTTGCTATGTGAATGTTTTTCTTATCATCCATAATATTATTTAGTTCAAAATATTGCTCTATTTTTTTCACCCAAGTAAACACCTTTATTACATCAAACATATTTAATTCAATCTTGGGAAAGTTTAATATAGGACCCCAGTGTAATTAACTCCACTATTAGAATTAAATCCACTAGAAATTTACGTATTAGTAGTAGATTGTTCAACCAGAATATTACCTTTATTTCCCTGAGTTCCTTGCATTTTGATATTTAATTTAGAGAATCTCTCATATAGAGCATGAAAGATCATGGAAGACGTGGAATTTTGCAATTCCTTCATGGATTTTTGTATTGCTTATTTGATGCCATTCTTATTTTCATCAATCTTCTTATCCATCTTATTTTCCATTTCATCCATTTTCTTATATATATTATTTTCCATTTCATCCATATTTATTTTCATCTCATTCTCATTCTCATTCATCTTATTATCCATATTGTTTTCCATTTAATCCATCTTGTGTTCCATTTGTTCCCTATTTTAAATGATCATCTTTTCCATCTGGTGATAAATCTCGTTGATCTGGTGATAAATCTCGTTGATTTCATCTTGAGTCATACTTGATCTCTCTGGAGGTTTAGTTGGTGAAGTAAATTTTGGAGGATCCTTTTGAGCCATGTGGGAAATAAAAATTCTCCTCTTTTCCCTGTTTATTACAAATTTTGAATCATAAAAAATAGATCTTCAAACAAAACATTATTTCAATTGTAAGTTACATACCTTTTAATCCCTTAATTTGGAGTTTGTACTTCTAGCCAACCTTCCTTATGATGTATTTATGAAATTTTGGCCCTTTTGAGTCTAAAATTTCTATCTATAGAACTTTGAAATGTCTTCTTTGTAATTCCACAAGTATGACCAAAATTGGATGTGCCAAGTGAAAGTTAGGGTAACATTCCCAAACCTTAGTGGTTTTTGTCCTTTTCAGGAGAGACAACTTGTACGAAATGCCATGTGTCCAATATTTAACACCTGATCTGAAATTTCTACCAGAAATAATATGGAATTTCCTTTTTAAAATGAAATAGGTCTCACAGAATTTGGATCCTCCCTAAACAAATATATGACATTTTTACCCATAACACATGTTTGAGACTAGTTATAAGATTAGTCAACAAACCCTATCTTCAAAAGTGTAACGAACCAGAAGATAAAATTTCAACCATTGGTCTCTTGAGATGTCTTATAAATAACATCTAAGATTTGATGTTTGAAGCATCAAAAAAAGAATTTATAGAAAATTTCCAAGATGACTCGTTTGAATAAGTGAAACCCTAGGACCAGTGCTTTGATACCAAATGTTGTGATCTAATGCCTTAAAAAATGATAAAAAATTAATGATTACAATCCACTTTCAGGGGAAGACCTCCTTGTACAATATGTCTAATTCATAATACCATATAAGATGAGATAATATGATCTTAAGACTAGGTCTCCTTGTTATATATATATATATATATATATATATATATATATATATATATATATGAGACAAAGGGTACAATTATAATGAAAGGGTACCCTGAAGGGTTCTAGCTGACATATAATTGTAATATTATAAATGTAATAATTCAATATATAGGTATTAATAAGGGGTTTTGTAGATTTTAACTTTGTACAATATTTACTGAAAACAGATTTTTATTAAAAGAACAAAAAAGATACAATGGAAAATACAAACATTACACAGAGATGTTTCCCTTGGAAACCTAAACCAATAAAAGCAACATATTCTATATTCATTCATAGTGATACATAATTTACAATAGAATATACATATAGGATCGAACGATATCCAAAACCCTAACCCAATGACCTGGATTAGTCAACAACCCTACTTCTTTAATTGGAAATAGAAAACTATCGACAAAAACCATGTGTCGAAAAACCACCAACAATGGACATGACAATTGAGGCAACACGAAAAACGAGGCAAAATTGTGACACGTTTCTCGACACTACTACTCTTGCAAAGAATATAACACATACTAAACATTCTCTCACTTGTTGTTTTATTTGCATATAGGTGGTTACAGGTTTACATAGTCAACAATCCAGGGCAACAATGCCCATGGATCCTCTACACCAAGAGAACTTCTCAGTTCTTACAGATTTTTTTAATCAATCTACAACATTCTTCAATGTGTCCACCTTCATCAGCAATACTTTCTTTTCTTCAACCGTGTCTCTCACAAAGTGATATTGAATATCAATATGCTTTGTCTTTGAATGATAATTTGGGTTCTTTTCCAGAAAAATTGCACTCTGACTGTCACAGTCTCTCCTTACAACTTGTTGTACCAACCCAATACTTGAACACAATCTTTGTAACCATATTGCTTCCTTACTTGCATGACTATTTGCCATGTATTCAACTTCTGTAGTTGAAAGTGCCACTACAACCTGTCTTTTTCTCATCCAACTTATTGCTCCTCCAAACAGGTGAAACACATACCCACTTGTAGATATCCGATGATCAGGATCTCCATCCCAGTATGCATCTACAAAGCCATGTATATCCAACACTCTGTCCAATTACTGTCTTCCTTGGTAGCACAATCCATAGCTAGCAGTGCCATGCAAATACCTGAAAACCCTTTTTATTGTTGTCCAATGCTCATTCCCTGGTTTTGACATATACCTGCTCAAAACTCCCATGACATGTGCATTGTCCAGTCTAGTACAAACCATTTCATACATCAAACTGCCAACTGCACTCATATACGGAACATGAGACATGTCCTCCTCCTCTTCTTTTGTCTTGGGACACTGATCCGTAGATAATTTTACACCAACAAGAATTGGAACCTTGATCGGTTTGCATTCCTGCATATTAAACCTTTGCAACATTGTCTCGACATATTTTCTCTAATTTAACCAGAGTTTCCTCTTTTTCCGATCTCTTTTGATTTCCATGCCCAAAATGAAATTTGAAGCACTGAGATACTTCATGTCAAATTTAGAGGACAAGTGATTTTTCACATCCTGGATAATATTGTTTTTGTTTCCTATCAGCAACATTTCATCCACATACAAGACCAAATAAATCAAATGATCACAAATTAATTTAAAATACACATAATGATCCTCTTTGCTTCTTGTGAAACCAAGTCCCAACATATAAGTATCAAAATTTTGATACCACATCCTTGGTTATTGTTTTAAACCATACAGGGACTTTTTTAGCTTCTATACCATCTCCTTCTTTCCCTTCACAACAAATCTTTCTGGCTGCTTCATATATATTTCTTCTTCTAGATCCCTGTGTAGGAATGTTGTCTTCACATCCATCTGTTCTACTTAAAAATCAAATGTTGTAGCAACAAATAAAAAAATCTTATAAAGGTTAACTTGGAAACAAGAGAAAAAATCTCACCAAAATCAATTCCCTCAACCTAGGAATAACCCATTGCTACTAACCGAGCTTTGTATTTCTCCACTTTTCCTTCTTCATTCAACTTCCTTTTAAATACACATTTGCTTCCAATGGGATTTCTTCTAGTCGACAACTCCACTAGATCCCAAGCCTCATTCTTATCCAAGGCTGCCATTTCTTTGTCCATGGCCTTTTTCCAGAGATTTCCATCCTCTGAATCCACTGCCTCCCTGACAGTTCTAGGATCATCATCAGTAATAGAAAAATCAAAATTTGAACGGAAATCAGATGGATTATACCTTTCCAGTAGCCTTCTTTCTTGAACCGATCTCCTCAATACTGGAGTATGAGGATATTCTTCTTATGATTCATGTTCTTCTATAGAGTCTGATTCATCATCATTTAAATCAAACTCTATTTTCTCTGGTTCTTCCTTACTTGGTAGGACTTCATGTTTAAAAAAATACTTCATTTCTCTAAATACCACATCTCGGCTATACACTACCTTTTTAGTTTTTGGGTTCCAAATCTTATAACCTTTGAGACCATATTTATATCCAATAAAGATACACTTTTTAGCCTTCTTATCTAGCTTACTCTTGTTTTCCTTTGGAACATGAACATATGCATCACAACCAAATACCTTGAGATGTGTGAGATAAGGTTTCTTACCGGTCCATACCTCTTGTGGAGTCTTGTCATCTAGTGTTGATGAGGGTGATATGTTGGCTAGGTAACATGCAGCACCCACTTCCTCTGCCCAAAATTCTTACCCTAACCTGACACCATTGAGCATGCACCTTACTTTTTCCATCAGCGTCATGTTCATCCTTTCTACAATTCCATTTTGTTGAGGTGTATATGGAGTAGTCTTCTACCTTTCTATACTGAACTTCTTACAAAATTCTTTAAATTCATTCCCACATAACTCTCCTCCATTATCTGTCCTCAACACCTTAATTATTTTCTCTGTTTGATTCTCAACAAGATCCTTAAACTATTCAAACATATCAAAGACTTCATATTTCTTCCTGAGGAAATATATCAAAGTATTCCTCAAGAAGTCATCTATAAATGAGACATAGTACACTTCTTTTCCCAATGATGGGACAGAAACAGGTCCAAAAACATCATTGTTAACTAGCTGTAAAATTCCTTTTATCCTCATTGCACCAGAGGGGAATCTTACCTGATTTTTCTTCCCATATACACAATGTCCATAGAAATCAAAATCTAGAGAGTAGTTAGACATACCTTCAACCATACCTTTATCGTTTAGTAGTCGATGACCCTTCTCTCTAATATTCCCAAGTCTTTGATGCCACAACATAACCTTTTCTCTAGATACTGTAGAAGTTCTTTCTTCTTCAAATCCAATATCAAGAACAATGGAACTATTACACCCACCACTAATAGTGCTTCCTTGTAGCTTATACAGAGTTCCAAACCGAACTCCCTTCAACAACACCATTGCTCCTCGAACCATCATGTAGGTTTCCTTTTCAAATATTGTTTTTACCCCTACATCATCCATTTTTCTTACGTAAATCAATTTTTTGTCCAAACCTAGGATGTGAAAAACACCAGACAGTGTTCTAATCCTTCCATATATGAGCCTCAACTTGACTTTTCCTTGTCCTATGATTCTAGTTGTTGAATCAACACCTAGAAAAACATTACCTCCATCATACCTTTCATATTCATAGAATCACTCCCTATGGGGATCCATATGAAAGGATTCACCTGAGTCAACCAACCATGCCTCATGATATGCATGTGTTCTTGAAGAATCCAAGTACACATCCCCTCCTTCTTCCTTGGAGGTCTTTTATTTTGTAGAAGGAGATTATTCAAATCCCTTCTTTTTCTCAATTTTGGATCTACACTTCTTCCTCTAGCGCCCTTCTTTTCCACATCTCCAACATACGTTTACAAAATTTTCGGGAGATTTAGATCTACCCTTGGACTTATATCTCCCACTTGTAACAAACCCACGATGGGGCATAAATAAATAAAAAATATTTTTCCTCAATTAGTCGAATCCTCCATCCATGGTCTCTATCCTGGTTAATGGACCTTCAAAATTCCCGAGCTGAAGAAACTCTTTGGTTCCCTACTGGAATATCTAAGAAATTGATCCACGAGTCTTTGCGATACTTCACCTGTGCAAACTAACACCAGGTGTAAGCTTCCTCCACGTGACCACTGACTGTGACCACATGCCTATCCAAAAGGAACTTCGCGACCTCATACCTCGGGTGTTTTTCTATGGGCCAAACCCGATACTCCCAATTTATGATTTCTCGATCGAAGAATCCTTTATAATCTAGCTCCTCTCGGTAGGCTCCTTCAATTGAGACATTGGGCGATAACCTAGGGCCCAACTACCAAGCACTTCAGGACTTCATGTTTCACATCTCCCGAGGGAAGTTCACTTATCCTCTCTTAAGTCCGATATGCAAACTCCCTCCAAGACCCAATCTACAGTCCACACTCTCCCTTCAATCGACGACTACGATCAAATTGCGATTTTGCGTCTCAGGTATTTGGATGTGAGTCCACCCTGACTCTTTTGATCCCCGATATTTCGATAGAGTCAGATCAACGTTCTACGGTATTCCATGATCCTACGGTCTAGATCAACTCATGAGTTTGGATCTCATGAGTTTTCATGATTCTACCTTTGAATTTCCTGATTTGTGAGTCAGCGAAACGTTGATCTCCTGACATGTGTCATATCTTGATGGACAGCTAGGATTGTTACGGCTCCCAGATCCTCGGGTATTTTCCTCTTGAATTCTCCACAAGTTCTTCCTCTGAAGTACGTGGATCTATGCCACGTGTCTTTGGAATCCAATGGCTTAGAGTCACCTCACACCTCACCATTTACGAAATTTAGATTACTCTCCCCTAGTTCTTCTGATGTCCAAGTTCTCGAACTATCGGATCTGCTTCCACCTATTAGTGTTATAAACCTAATTTGCACCATATATGCTTACCTCGAATCAGGCCATCTCATTTTACATCTTTTTTGAAGCCACTACTGAACAACTTCTTAAAGAACAACCCTTTTGAGGGCACACGCACCCTGCTCCACTACTGCACATGTGTATACGCTAGTTGTTCCACTACAGCCTGCGTATACCTACAAAATCACAAAAAATGGAAAGTTGCAGATGGAACTCACAGTTTTGGGTAAGTTACCTAAACTATTTAACTGCCCATAATTGGTCACTCAACCAAATACCTAGCCCTTTATAGCCTATAAAAGAAGGGGTAGGGGTCCCATTTGGAGGAGGAAAATAATTGTAAAGAAACTCTACCCAATTTCGCATTCCCTTTGTCCCAACCTTTTGCAACTAGTGAGTGAAGAGAATCATATACAAAAGAAGTTGGAGCATAGTTGAAAAGGATCCCAGGACCAGATTGGAGGAGCAGTGGTCGATCTCACTATTGTAAGGTTCTCTTGTGAGATTAATAAAAAGAAGTACTTTTCTCGTCTCGCCATATGAGGTTTTTAATGTGTAATATTGATTATATTTTGATAAAATCTCTAACCCATTAGTTCATAGATCATATGCATGTTTGGAGTTCTTTGTTTGTCTGTTTATGAATGCAGGTCAGCTTTGGGAGGAGATTTGTAGTCAAGGAGCGACCGAATGTTAAAAGATCGACACCAAACGCAGAAACTAAGTACAGTAACTTGCTCTTTTTAACCTTATATTTACATATGAATAATGGGGTTTATAATTGGGATGATGGTAAAAAGTAGGAGACTTTAGGTCATTTCTACATGCATTACAAAACCCTTAATACTAGTCTATAGGGGGATTTCCCACCCACAACATAATTGGCGACCATACTGGGGAGGTCTCTAGGGTTTTTGGAGATACTTTTTGGGTTTTTAAAATAGATTTTATTACCTTTTTTCTGAGTTTCTGCAAGAGTCTGAGCTAGTAGGGATTTTGTTCTTCCATACCAGTACTCCCTGCTTACTTTGCTTAACTGTTTTTATTTTTCGGAAAGCTACAGAGGCATACGCAGCCTGTAGAAGGAATGCACACATATACAGATGCCTTGACTTCACACGGCTCGCATACATACACTGGTTGTTGAAGGATCAATAGCGTGTCTGAGTCCAGATTTTTTTTTTTTTAAAGAGAGGCATACATCCTCTTCCCTGTCAGAAGTGATTCTTCTCAGGGGTTTTCTGGATCTAGTTTTGGTCTCTGTTGTTGCAGTTTGTAGCCTAGGTATAACCTTAGATTAGTATTTTCCTTGCATCTTTTTCTGTTAAACTAAGTTTCTGTGTCTTCAAGTGATTCTGGTTCTCAATACCAGTACTCTCTGCCAATGCTTAATTGCTTGTTTTTCAATTTTTTGAGGAGTTGCAGAGGTACACGGGGCTTGTAGTAGGCATGCATGCATGTATACACACTCTAACCTTGCACCACACACGTACATACACTGGTTGTTGAACTTTCAGTAGTGTGCCTGCTGAATTTTTTTTTTTAGAAGAGGCAGTCATCCTCTTCCCTGTCAGGGGTCACAACTCTCAGGGATTTTCTTGATCTAGTCTGGGTCTCTGTCATAACAATCTATAGGTTAGCTTTGATTAAAGCATAGATTTATGTTTCATTAAAGTTTTTCCTCTGTTTTTCTATAATAGGGTTTTTAGACAAGTGTGAGAGTTTGCTTCAATCACCTTGTGTGTTATTGTCAATAACTCTTTGTGATCTACGCTTAGGCCAAAAGTCTTTTCTTGGTCTTTACTTGTCGTCATTTTTCCTTTTTTTATTTTTTAGCATAAAACAATAATAAAAAAAAATTATTTCTTGGTTTGGTTAAGTAGTTGGTTGTTTTCATTAATCATCAGGAAAAAGATTGCTTTCGTAAGTTCTTGACTAATTGACTTAGGACAATAAGTAGCTTGTAGTCAAGTGAAATCTTGTTTTGAGTTTTCTTTTGAAAGATCTTAAAAAAAAAAGTTTGAAAAGTTGGTTAAAGAGTTTGAATGTGCAAAATTGAATTTGTGAAGAAGTAATTTGTTTCCATTTTTCATTATATGCTCTTCCCTTTCGTCTTTGAAAAACATCACTAGTTTCACTTTTGTACCCTTTGACTTAAGACAACCACTAAAAATAATGATTAATTTAAATCAACTAGACTTTATGTTTGTAGGGTCCATCAACTAGTCTAGGCTAGAGCCTTGATTTAGGATTGGAGAGGAAACTCTTCAAGGCTAATAAAACAAACATAAGAGTCTATGCTAGGGAGTGTCAAATGTCCAGTATCGTGAAAGTTATCCGGGACCCCCCTCTAACACAGGGGATAAACATGAGGCTGCGTAAGGAAAGGTAGTAGAGATAACCCCTCCAAAGTCAGACCAAGCATAGTAGGGAACGCATATAGAGGGCTTGTCTTGGGATTCCATTGATTGCATTTTCCACAGAGCTTTGTGAGTCTCGAATCCGTTTGAGGTCCTCAGTCGTCTTCTGGAACACTTTCTTTCAATACCCTTGATAGGTTTCGGGCTTGATACCCTGCTCATTGTGGTCCACCCGACTGTCAACTGTACCCGCCTGGTGACTGCTTGCATGTTGGAAACCTAGTTGCTTATCTTTCTAGTGACTTACACAGGTGACTGCAGGGGTATACCGCGATACCTAGGACAGACATAGGGCCACACTTTGCAAAGTATACCTGGAGGATGCTTGCATATTTGAGTTGCACTTGCACTGGTAAGTTGCTCTAGTGTTGGTTTTTGTAACTGTTCTTCCAACTAGCTAGTGACTGCTTGTTTTGTCTCATAGGTACTTTTCCTAGTGCATGCTGATTTTCAAACGATTATAGATTGCCCTAGTGTGTCTTTTATATTCTCACACAGTGGAGGATCAGGAGTTCCGCTGGTCACGAAGGCTTTTGGGCCTACCGCCGGTTGACCTCAAACCCCCACCACCACTGCTAAGGTGAAAATTAGACCAGCAGGGGTCTTTTGAGACAACCGGGTTATAGAAAACTGTGCCCGACCCATCTTCGAGAGGAGAACATTTGATTCTAGAGGAACCAATAATTCCTGACCTCAGAGTAGAAGATCTTGGTCCTTATAACCCTCCCATCACTGATCTATCGATGCCCATCATCGTAAAGGTTCTACCTTACGAGCGTCAGGTAGGGTCACAAGAAAAAATGGAAGCAAATGTTGCTACTTCTTTAGGGAATACTCATATTTCCTTCACGACTGTCACTATTGGGGGTGTTCCACCTCCTAACCAACCATTTCTGGTCTAGGCCACTATAGTCTCGATTTCTTATACCTCAAGCAACGGTCTAATTCCTTCTATGGCGGTGATCACTGCTCCATTTTCTAAGAACGCGACAGGCCCTCTGTTCTCATACGGGATGCCTGGCTTCGGTACAAGTATTGTACTTTCCTCCTCCACTCTATAGACTTTAGGTCTGGGGCAGGGAGTTCCAACGCTCCTCTGCAAGGACCTATGGGGGGAACTTTCATTCCCTTTATCGCTTTCCCTTATGGCAGGGGTCATATACCCCCTTCGTCCCTCTCGCTCGGTGGTGTTCCTCAACACTCCGTCGGGCCTAACGTAAACTTGTTTGGAGTAGGTAGTCAAGCACTCCCTCCTTATAACATGTCGGTTGGTTTGAAACCTTTCTCTTTGTTCAATGCATTTGGTAACAACGCTTTCTCGTCAGCTATCGGTTTGACTGGGGGAAACCCCAGTTATGGACAACCACATCCTGTATAGAGTACTATTCCTGCACAGGGGGCACATTTAGGAATTCCTTCCTCACAAGGACCTTGGAATCCATGGCAGGGACCAGTCCCCTTGCCAAGGATGTCGATTGGGGGAAACCCTTTCCATACCTAGTGGAACCCCGGGCAAGGCCCAATGCCTATGCCCGTCGGATCGATAAGGGGAAACCCCTCCCAAAATCCTTGGAATGCAACTCAAGCCCAACCCTTTACATCCTATTATGGTAACCAGCTGATGATGTCTCAACAAGCGCAAAATCCATACGTTGCTCATGACCATGGTTATTACCAGAGCCCTGGCCAGCAACCTAAATTTTCCTGGCAACCTGGTGCTAGTCAAACCCCAAGATCCTTTTTCACTGGCTACAATACACAACCCAAACTATCGTTTCTGGCAACCTTTCACATGCCATATTTGACAAGGATTTTAAATGACCCCATCTATCATGATCTGAGTTGGACTCCTATGCCGACCAAGTTTCCTTTAGACATTCCAAAGTTCAAAGCCAATCCTAATGAAGATCCTGGTGATCACGTGACTACCTTCCACTTATGGTGCTCGTCCAACTCTTTGAGAGACAACTCCATCCAATTGCGATTGTTTCAATGCACTCTCATAGGGAGTGCTGCGAAATGGTACATCGAGCTTGAACGCTCACGATAATCTTCCTTCGATGAATTGGTAATGTCTTTCTTAAACCATTTCCAATTACCTATGAGATACGATGTCGACACTGAATTGTTGGCCAACTTCGAGAAGACAAAAGAAGACCATATCTCGGATCACATTCGAGAATGGAGAAGCCGGAAGAGTTTGATTAAAGTTTCAGTCCCACCAGTATTCTTACTTGAGTGGTTCCTTAAGTCTTTGGTACCCCATTTGTCTAAAGACATTGCAACGTCCGGGGTGTTTTCCGAGGAAGATGCGATAATGAGATCTTAACAACTAGAACTGATTTACTCTCAATCTGGTTTACTTTACGATATTTTTCCAGATACATCAAGGTCAATACTTGACAAGACCAGAAAAAGGTCTGGACCACATGCCGATGGCATTATTGGTTCAGCACAAATGAAGCCCGTTGATCCATTGTCAAATCAATTGCAACAATTATCGTTACAACAAACAATGGCCAACCAGACCACCGGTTTGACTGTTCCCCCTACCCAAAATTCAGATGTACACGGTGTGAAAATGACAAACCCAAAGGCCATCCAACAACCTAATGGAAAGAAGAAACCAGGGATAATTTTAAGGATGGAAATTTATTTTAAAATGTAGAAACCTTGGCGAATCCTACTAATCCTTCATATGCCAACTATAAATGTTTGGCGATATTTTTGTAAAAATATTCAAATTTCTAAGGATTTTATATAGTTTTTATAAAATTTTGGCGATTTTTAAAGTAAAATAATTTTATCCTATATAATTTTGGCGAATCATTTTTAAAATAGCGAATCTCGTTTTTGGAAAAACCATGGAAAATTATCCCATGAGATAAATTTAGCCCCTAAAATCATCCATGGAAGAAACAATGAAAGAAGGGTAAGGGGGATAAGAAACCTACCGATAATGCTGGCAAAGGAAACACTAAAAAGAAGAAGTCGAATCGTCCTTGTAATCTTTACAACGAAGACCACCCGACCCATCGGTTCCCTCAGCTTGCAAAGGCCCAGAAGTTATTGTCACAACAACAACCTGTCATGTTAACTAACCCATTTCCACATGGGCAAAATCTAACTCAAGCCTCCTCAAGCACGGAAGGGGTCAGTCAAGGACCCCCTTCGTCTTTGAGTAATCCTTCATCCACAAATGTGTATATGATGAAAGGTGATGCTTATATATCGACTAGAGAACATGATTACAGAAATCCAAGAACCTCTAAGAAGGATCAAGAAGTCGAAAACCCACCTCTTCCTCTCTAGATTGAGAAGACATTGGGTGAAACAATGACACGCATCCCAAAAGGTGCGTTCAAGAAAGATTCTCACAATCCAAACACAAGGGCCGCCCAGAACTACTCTATGGTGGAGGATTTATCACAAACCCCTTATGCGATGTCCACTTTGGAAGTCCTACAGATTTTCCCTTCCCAGAGAAAGGATCCATTAGCTTCCCTAGGATCCGCTAAGAATTTTAATCCAGGAACAATCATACTTGATACAACCGACTTAAAACCTTGTCTTCCTTACCATGTATCTTTTTGGATAGTAGTGGCTTACACCATGAAAAATTTTACCCAGAATATTTTCCATACAGTGATGGATGAGGGTTCCTTGACATGCGTGATGTCTTTAGTGTGTTGGAAGGCCATATGCCAACCCATTTTGTCTCCGTCACCTACTCTTCTTACAGCCTTTGACAGTCGTTATTTTCAACCACATGGGATAATTCCCTCTTTTCCCATGCAGTTAGGGGGGGAAATTGTGTGCGTCGGAGTTGAAGTGGTCGATGCATCTCTCGACTACAACCTTTTGTTAGGAAGGAGTTGGACCTATGCTATGCAAGCAGTGGTCGTGACAATTTTTGAGGTCTTGTTGTTTCCACACGAGGGTTGGATCATGACCATTGATCAGTTGTCCTTCTCTCATCCTGACCCTTCATTAGGAGTCTCCATGGTCCCGATGATTGATAACCCTCAGCTCGACATCGTCAATGTAGGGGTTGGTTTGTGCCCACCTTTGATGGGTACTTTTGATTACCCGCCTTCGACCAGAAATGTACATTACATTTCAACTGACCCCGACCAACCTCGGGCCAAAATATTTCAAATCTCGTTGTTTTGCATGACGTACTTTAATGATCTATGGAATATTATGTCCCCATCAGCTACGATGGAAGGGACAAAGCACCATGGCATGGCCATGCCTCTGTCTGTGGAAGAATTTGCATACTCGATTATTCAACAATCTTCCGCCGACCCTAACCCAACTCTTGCACAAGAGTTAGATCCGGTGCTCGAGCCTATTTGGGCTCAAGGTTCCCTTGCTGATACAGATTCTTTAAACTTAGTCTTTCCCTCAAACTAGGTGATTATTGAGGCAATGACTAGTCCAGATAGACCTTGGGATGATATTCATCATAGATCTTACTTCCTCCCAGAGTTAAGACAAATTGAAGTAGATGAATTCACTCTGACTATGACTGGATATAAAGATTGTCCTATTAATACTTTGGCAACACAAGATGTTAACATTGAAGGAAATATGGCAACAATATCTAAAACAATACCTATTGACATCTCCAGAACCCCTGGCGTCGTGGAGAATATCTTCATCGGAGTGGATTGCTTCCCTAGGAGATTCAAATCTACACAGATTTATTTATAGAATTTTGCGACGTGTTTTCCTAGTCCTACGAAGAAATGCTAGGCATAGATCCAAGAATAATCAAACATGAAACCATACAATCAAATACAAATCAAACTCGAAGATCAACACAAAACCACTTTCATTTTTCCATGGGGTACATTTGCTTATCGTAAGATGCCTTTTGGTCTGAAAAATGTTGGAGCTACGTTTCAGCGGGCCATGTATTTTTATTTCCATGGCCTCAAACACATATTCGAGGCTTATCTCAATGATTTAGTGTCACGATCTCACAAGAGATCTGATCATCTGGCACACCTCCATCTTATCCTTGAACGGTGTCGCTACTATCGAATCCGCTTAAATCCAAAAAAGTGTAGTCTTTGCGTCACATTAGGTCATCTTCTAGGTTTCATAGTTTTGACAACAGGGATCATGGTCGATCCTCTAAAGGTTGAGGCAATAGTTCAATTTCCTCCACCGTGCACGATCCCTTAGCTTCAAATTTTGCAAGTAAAAGTGAACTTTTTATGACGTTTCATCACAAACTATGCCGAGATAAAAAAGGGTTTATGCGTGTATTGAAGAAGGACGTTCCTTTTCATTGGGATGAATTTGCTCAATTCTCTTTCACAACATTTAAACACACCCTCATATCTACCCCTCTTCTTCGGCCACCCAATTATAATAAACATTTCTTATTATACTTGGCCACTGCGGAGTCGACCATCGGTATGGTCTTAGTTCAAGAGGATGATTTTCTCTCAGAATACGTGATTTATTACCTGAGTCGAGGCCTAGTTGGACTAGAACTCAACTATTCCCACATTGAAAAACTTGCATTGGCAGCAGTCCATGCTATCCAATGGTTCCGTCATTACATGTTGTTTCGCAAGATCATTGTCATTGCTATTGTGAATCAATTTCAATACGTATTTGATATGACAAGTCATCAACAAAAAGATCAATAGATGGATAGTTATCCTCTAGGAATTTGACTTGGAGTTCATTTCGGAAAAATCCAAAAAGTCAATGGTCTTCAAAGAACTCATATTGGAACTTCCGGTCAAATCAAGTGATGTTATACCCAACAAGTCGCCTATCAAAGGAGACATGATTTTGATTGTGTCTTCTGACCCTTGGTATGGAGATGTTCTTGTCTATCTCCAAACTTTGAAGTGTCCCACCTCTACTTATCGTGATGAGCGTCACCGTATACGCCATCAGGCTAAGAACTATCTCATACTCGAGGACACTTTGTATCATCGAGGTGTAGACTATATCCTTCGCCAATGTCTCACTCATGAAGAAGCGGAAATCATGCTTAACTATTGCAACACTGGAGCATGTGGCAGTCATCTGTCAGGGTTGGAAACAACCCAAAAAATTCTATGAGTCGGTTACTTATGGCCGACATTAATCAAAGATTATGTTGAATCGGTCAAGAAGTGCCACCTGTGTCAAATCTTCTCTCGGAATATGAGGGCACACCCTGCTCCCATGTTTTCCATTATTACCATTGGTCCCTTCACTAAATGGGGAATTGATTACACTACATGCAACCCCCCTTCAGTAAGGGGGCACCGCTACATCATCGTAGAAGTAGACTACTTCACCAAGTGGGTCAAAGCTATGCCAACGTTTAAAGATGACGGGGAGACAACAACTCTATTTTTTTTCAACCAGATAATAGAAAGGTTCGACGTCCTAAGAGAGATTGTCACTGACCATGGCAGTCACTTTCAGAACAAAATGATGACCAAGTTAACGTCAAATCTTGGGTTGTGGCAAGAACATTCATCACCCTAGTAACCCCAAGTGAATGGTTAGGTGGAAGCAGTAAATAAATATATTAAGACCATTCTACAGTGAACGATCAATTCAGCCAAGTCAAATTGCCATTTGATGTTATACTCAACATTATGGGCCTACCGAACATCCGTTAAGACTGCAACCGATTTCTCACCTTTTCAACTTGTTTACGGACTGGAAGCAGTCTTTCCCATAGAATGCCAAATCCCATATTTAAAGTTGGTAGTACAATTATTTCCAAACACTTCACTGCTTGAAGAGAGTTTATTATATCTTGAGCAGATCAATGAGCAGCGTTGTGATGTGGCCTTAGCTAATGAATCTCACAAACAAAAAGTCAAGTGTCAATATGATTGGTCCGTTCATCCTTGGATTTTCTCTAAAGACAATTTTGTCCTGGTCTATGACCAAGATAAGGAACCCCTGGGGGAAGGCAAGTTCAAACCTATGTGGTTCAGAACTTTCATCGTAAAAGAGGTTCTAAGAAAGGGCACTTATCATCTGGTGGACTTTGATGGAAATGTTTTGGCAGAGCCTAGAAAGGGGCTCTACCTCAAGAAGTATTACTCGTAGGTAGGTCTCCTCGGATAACTTTTTGTAACATATGTATTGATCCAAATTTTATGAGAAGAACGAAATGAATACATATTATTAACATATTATTAGCACAAAATAACATAGATACAGTAAAATTGGTTTTCTATTCAATAATGAAATAAGTTGAAACTGTAAAATGTAGCGGAAACAAGCTTGCTAGAATGGTGGCAGCTTATCTCTGAGAAGAGATGTGACAGCTGCGCTCATTCGCAAGAACATTACAATGAGGATATAAAGACATTTTTTAAATAAAAAATAACTCCAAAAACCTTAGACATCCAAAAACCTAACCCTAGGAGATGAAGCGCCAAAAGTCATGTGGACCCCATTTGGGTAAGTTAGTACATCAACTTCTCGGGCCGTAACTTTTGCATACGATCTCTGTTTTAGGTGTGTGATAGCCCGTTGGAAAAGTATCATCGAGGGGATTCATTTTGGGGGCTCAATTATGCCTTTGGTTATCATTGAGGATCTCTATCCTGAAAAAATTTCATTTAGGCCCTCAAAATGGCCTCGAAAGTTAAAACTGCTAAAAATAGTAAATTGCCAAAATTGTCAGAAAATTGTCTTGATGTTGGAGAATAACCCTAACTTACATTAGTTTATACCTAGATTAGACTCCTAGATCTTGGTTAATACATTCATATACACTTTATTTCACCTAATTTGGCCACATAGAGAAGAATGGCGCCTCATCCCTAGATTTTAGGGAAAATTGCTAATTTTATATCAAGACTCAACTCTCGGTTCTTGATTTTCTCGATTTATTCTTGATTTTCTTGATTTATTCATGATTTATTCCAACTCCCCCATGCAAAAACTCATCTATTATTGGGGAATGCGCACCTCCTCTTTGAGTGAGAGATTTATTCCCTAATTAATGATTTTTGTTGTTACTATTATTAGTAACTACTATTTTAGGTCAGTTAAGTGAGTTGGAACTGTTTCTCTTGTCAGTTAAGTGAGATTAAGTGACATAATGCGCATCAATTGACTCTTGTGGAAATTAATGAGTGTGTGACATGTATCTTTAGTGGTCTAGGTCGAACTATGTGGTCTCCCTTAGCTTATGACACCTATTTTATCTATTTTTAGCTTTTTTTGACTAGAATTTCTATGTTGGAAATTGTATATATTCACCTCCTCTCTTCTTTTTGAGGATGGTTGCTCATATATATTCATTTTTTATTAATATAATTCTTTGATTTATGGAGAAAAAAAATTCTCTCATCTCTTGAATATCAACAAATTGCATGTGTTCAATTTAACTAGAATTCTAGATCTATTGGGGTTTCTACAGGAATTCTACAGCCACCGATATCCATCTGGATCAATCCTCCCTCCTTAGGAAGAAATGGTATCCATTGCATTGAGTTCCCCAATTAGATGAGGAAATTTCTGTTGAATTTGGACCTGGGTGAGCCACTTGACTTGGTGCAGGAGCTTCCCTTCTTTGGCGACTCGATAAAGTTGGATCATTTGTTGTCGAGTGTCCTTGATATGTGTCTCCACAATCTTATCATTGGATGCCTATTGTATGTAGTCTAGGTTGATCTCTGTTGGTTTCAGCTGTTCTGCTACTTCTGAGGTGTCCAATAATGGTGGGAAATAAGGGAGAAGAAGATCCACGTTGAACACTAGGTGCAGGCCAAGGAAAGGAGGAATTTTGAGCTCAAAAGCATTATCCCCCACAGCCTTGGTGATAGTGTATGGCCCATAACGGAGTGGGAGAATATTCTTATGGGGTCCTGTAAGGCATTCTTTCTGTAAGTGAAACCAAACTTTGTTGCCCACCTGGAGCTTATGTGGCACTCGATGTTGATCATGGTACTGTTTGTACTTATCATTGGACTTTTGTAGGATATCCTGAACCTATTGGCGGATGTGATAGATCCTCTCAATGAACTGGATGGCTTTGTCAGCTTCATTTGGAGCAGGAGATGATTCTGTCAAGGTGGCTGCAAGGGGAAGTGCAACATCTATGGGACCCAATGGTTGGAATCCCAACCCCACCTGAAAGGGGCTGTGTCCAGTTGATCTATACAGGACTCGATTGTAGCTATGTTGGACATAGGGAAGACTCTCATCCCATGTGTGAGGGTGCTTTGAATTATACATGTGAAGGTTATGCACAACCATTCAATTTACAACCTCGGGTTGGCCATTTATCTGGGGGTGGAAGGTCGTGGATTTGGTGAGCTTGGTGTCCAGCAATGACTAGAGGCTCAACCAAAATGTGTTGAGAAATATTCTATCCTGATCTGAGACAATGGTTTGTGGGATTCCAAAATGTACACAGAATTGTTCATAAAAGAGCTTGGCAGTGGCCTCTGCTGTGATTCTCTTCTTGCAAGCAACCAAAATCGTCATCTTAGAAAAGTGATCAACAACCACAAAAACACAGTCATTTCCCTTCTTGGTGGACGAGAGGCCCAACATGTAATCCATTGAGATGGATTCCCATGGCCTGTCAGGAGTAGGAAGAGGGGTGTACATGCCCTGTTTGTTAGTGGTCGGTTTGGCAATAGCGCAGGCAGTGCAGGACCTAATATACTTTTTGACCTCATGTCGAAGTTTTGACCAGTAGAAATGTTTATGTAGCATCGTCACTGTATTTTCGATGCTGAAGTGTCCTACCACCCGACTATAGTGGGATTCCCATATCAAATTCTCTCACTCACTTGATGGAACACAGATATGTCCCAAACAACACAACAACCCATCTTGAAGATGGAAATTATCGACAACTACATTCTCACCCAACATTTGGTAGGTGGTGGTGAAGTCAGGGTCTGTCTCATAGAGTTGGGGCCATCCAGATATCTCATGACCGCAAGAGTCTAGCACCGTGGTGAGTTCCACGACTGGCGGTCTGCTAAGGCAATCAACGACATGATTGGTGATTACTATTTTATACTTGATGTTGAGGTGGAATTGCTGCAAGTATGTGGACCACTTTTGATGGCAGTCATTCTACAATTTTCATTGTGTCTGCATGAACTGTAGTGGATTATGATTAGTGTGGATGATTGTCTCCTTCCCAAGAATGTAATGTCTCCACTAGCGGTAGGATTTCACAATGGAGTACATTTCTTTGTCGTAAGTAGGGTACTTACGGACAATATTTGACAATGTCTCACTATGATAGGCCACAGGGTGGTCGTGCTGAGTGAGAACAATGCCCACAACATAGTCTGAAGCATCTGTCTCAATCTCAAAGGGATGTTGCAGGTCTAGTAGTGAAAGTACTGGGGCTGAGCACAAGCACTACTTTAGATCATCGAAGGCTTTTTATTGGGACCGGTCCCATGCAAATTTTTCCTTACCACCACCCCTGTTTATTTGGATGAGGGCCCATGTAATATGGGAGAATCCCAACACGAACCTATGATAGAAATTGGAAAAGACCAAGAAACTCCAAATCTCAGTGAGTGTTGTTGTGGTTGGCCAGTCACGGATGACTTGGATCTTGGATGGATCCACATGTATGCCATGTTGATCAATGGTGTAGGCTAGGTAATGGACCATGTCCATGATGAAGGAGAATTTTTCTAAGTTGGCGTATAGCTTGTGCTGTTGCAGGGTGTGCAAAACCTGTTGAATATGCTGCAAGTGTTCGGCCCAAGTCCTGTTGTAAATTAGAATGTCATCCAGATACACCACTACAAAAGTATTGGTGAATGGTCGCAGGATATCGTCCATCATCCTCATGAAAGTGGCTGGAGCATTTGTCAAACCAAAGGGCATGACCAACCATTCAAAAATGCCTTCCTTTGACTTGAAGGCGGTCTTCCATACATCTGTCTGTTCTATCAAGACCTGGTGGTAGCCAGACTTCAGATCAATCTTACTGAAGTATTTGTCCCCCATGAGTTGATCAAGGAGGTCATCGATTCAAGGAATCAGGTATCAGTTTTTGACTGTGATTTTATTCAGAGCCCGGTAATCAATACAGAGTCTCCAGGTTCCATATTTATTTTGTACCAGCACAATTGGGCTCCCGCAAGGCGATGAGCTGGGGTGAATGTGCCCCTTGTGGATCAGTTCTTGGATTTTTCGCTTGATCTCCTCAGTCTCTAATAAAGAGCGATGATAGACTGGCCCATTAGCAAGCAGTGCACTGAGGGTTAGATCGATGGGGTGCTTGACCTGGTAGTGTAAAGGTACCCCTGTAGGTGAGGAGAAGATATCCAAGTATTCTTTCATGACCTTATCTACTTGCTTCTGTTGTGTGGAGAGGTTGGCCACAAAGACCCTAGATGTGGCTGTGATATTTTTCTTATTCTGAGAGCGAATCAAGAAGAATACAAACTTCCCCATCTGAGAGATGACCTTCCTACATTTCTTAGCAGAGATCTAGGAAATAGCACTAGGTGGGACTGCCTCGGGTATCCTGTACAATTTCCTGTTCAAAGTAATAATAACACTATGAGGCCTAGACTCATTTACAACATAACGTTTCCATCAATAAGGTTGGCCCAAAATAAAATCAAAAACTTTGAGAGGAGAAACATCACACAATACCTCGTCTTTGAAGGGCTTGATGCCATACGACAGTCGACACTGTTGGCTGACGTGGAGATCACTCCCTTGGTGGAGCCATCCAATGGTGTAGGTTTGTAGGTGCAGTGTTGTTGGCAGGGCCAGCCACTTGATGACCTCTGCTAAGATGAGGTTCTTTTGGCTATCGCTATCAACAATGAAGTGCAGTGGGGTGCCTTTTACCCACATCTGTGAATGGAAGATACACTCTCCTTCTTCTGGCTCGTCTGGTTCACGAGGCTGGAGCTTGGTGGTAGAAACGGTGGCACTGGGTTCCATGTCAATGATATGTCTTCCCCATTCCAGTTTTGGCTTAGAGTCAGAATCTGCATCTGATTCAGAGGCTTTCACTTTGGCCACCAGTGATTTTTTCAAGCGACAGTCAGCAGTGTTATGCCAAGGGCTCTTATGGAAGTCACGCCACTTCCTGGTATCTTTCTTTGTCTTTCCGATGTCCTTCTTTGCTTGCAGCTTGGAATGGTAGTCCTAATATTGTCCATATTTTCTCTGTCCCTTTTTCTATGGGTTGGGGCCTCCATTTCTTGGCTTTTGTTGTGAGGGGTTCCCAGGCCCAAATTGTCACGTCTTTTGTTTGAGCTTCTGCTCAATTTTGACGACATATCGGTAGGCCGTGCCCAAGGATGAGATGTCCATAAATTCCATTTCAGTATGGATGTATCAATGCAGAGAACCATGATACTTGAGCACCAGATGTCACTCTGAATCTTTGATACCCAGCTTGGTGTGCAAGGTATGGAAGATATTTGTGAAATCTAGCACTGCTTGGTCTCTTTCTTGTCGTAGTGTGGTCCATTTGGTATGCAGGTCGTCGTAACTTCCGACAGGGTAGTATTGTTCCTTAATAGAATCCCTTAAGGATTCCCAGGTAGTCGTGACTGAAAATAATGAGGTTTCCTTTGTTTCCTGTTGCTCACAGAAGGTTTACCACCAATCTTTGACATGGGGAACGACTTTGAGGAGTGAAAAAGTAATATTTTCTCTATTCGAGAAGTTATGGAAAAACAAATACCCTTCTATCATATTCAACCACTTGTCTACATCACCTGCGTCTATCTGACCTTCAAATATAGGAATATAGAAGTTTATTTGTACTTTGAAGGGGGTGGCGCCTCCGTTCGAAGAAGATGCATCACCTGTTGGTAGCCGCTGAAGGATTTGCGCGAAACTATCCATCATCTCGTTCCTCTGTTGCATGAGGGATTCCTCAATCAACAGTTTGAAAGGATCTCCTATCCCTTCATCTTTGTTTTCTCCTACCATGAGAGGTTGCTTGGGCGTGCGAGAGCTTTTGTCCTCAAGAGAAACAAGCTCAAGACCTAACTCTTTGTACTCTGACCTCGTTGGGGACATGCATTAAGACGACAAGGAGAAGACCGCTCTGATACCACTGATCTGTATTTTATGAGAAGAATGAAATGAATACAGATTATTAATATATTCTTATCACAAAATAACAGAGATACAGTAAAACTGGTTTTCTATTCAATAATGAAATAAGCTGAAACTGTAAAATGCAGCGGAAACAAGCTTGTTGGAATGGTGGCGGATTATCTCTGAGAAGAGATGTGATGGCTACGCTCTAAAGGAATTTTTACAATAAACAAGAATGCCAAAAACCCTAGATATCCAAAAACCTAACCCTAGGAGATGAAGCACCAAAAGTCATGTGGGCCCCGTTTGGGTAAGTTAGTACATCAACTTCCTGGGGCTGTAACTTTTCCATATGATCTTCGTTTTAGGCGCGTGATAACCTATTGGAAAGGTATCTTCGAGGGGATTCATTTTGGGGGATCAATCATGCCTTTGTTTATCATTGAGGAGCTCGATCCCGAAAAACCTTCATTTAGGCCCTCAAAATGGCCCCGGAAGTTAAAACTGCTAAAAATAGTAAATTGCCAAAATTGTTAGAAAAATGTCTTGAGCCAGTTGGAAAAGGTGGGTGGCCACTGATATCCATCTAGATCATGTATAGTATTTTTAATATTTCTTTTTAGTTTTTCTTTTATTTTTATGGACGTGTCATTTTTAATGTTATGTTTTTCACTATGGCAGATGTCAAGTGAATCAGAGGTGTTCATTGGGTTTGCGAATGGTGCTATCCAACACACTCGGAGGCTTGCCTCGATAGCTTGGGTGATTTTCACACCTCAGGGCCAGTTTCTATCTTCAGGAGGTATCTGTTTAGGCGACACCATAAACAATGTCTTCGAATACAACACAGTTATTGAGTTTCTTCGTGACGCTTTGTCGCTTGGTATCTCTCACCTCCGGGTCTATTTAGACGCTCAATTGGTTGTCTTAGTTAAATGGAGTCTATCGTGTTCATGATCCTACTCTACACCAACAGTTCTTTAGGTTATGTCTCTTAGAATGAAGATTTGATTACATTACATATATCCATGTTCCTAGGAGATTGAATCAGGTTACAAATACTCTAGCTAATCATATATTAGATTGGCATATTGCACACATGTAATAAAACACACACACACACATGTAATTACATTTATAAATAAGTGTATTCCATAAAACACAAAAAGATAAAAAAAATCCATATATATATCGCAAAGCACCAAAGTACATAAGTGGGTGCAAGGGCCTCAAAAAATAGGTGTCCAGTAAAGACTCATGGAGCTTATGCCCTCAAAAATATACAAAAGGTTCCCTCGAAACATAAGAAGTCCATTCTAAGCTAAGGGTGGGGCCTGTTGGCCCTGCCATAATGAACAACGGCGTTAGCCAGACGCCAAAAAAGATGGACCCAGGTCCGTGGTACCCCAACAACATGAGTCTTCATGGACAGTGGGAGATCCTCGATCTCCCCCATGGGGATTTTCCAAGTAAGCGCGGTGAGGTTCCGCTCTACCCATCTCAAAACTCTCTCATCCTCTCTGGCTGGAGGTCCCCTTGTTGTTGTGGGTCCACCAGCCGCAGCTGGTCCTGCCTTTGGTCGAGGACGCAGCCCAGTCCTTGAAAATTACGTTTGACGCACTGGCCCCACATATGCACATAACGAATACATACATGTTATATACTCTAATATACAAAAAATGATATATTTAAAAAAAAAACATAAAAATTAAATAACTTCA
>ML787245.1:489799-503081 GCA_009831015.1 Picea engelmannii
CTCAATCTGTAAAGCATCTTCCCATGAGGGATTTCACCATAAGGGGACCACTTTGGAGTTCATCCATTTGTACACCTTATCAATCATGATAAGACAATAATGAGAGCATGGGTCCTCCAACCATTCTTCTAGGATAACTCAATTGACAAAGCGTCTTCCCATGAGGGATTTCACCATAAGGGGACCACTTTGGAGTTAATCCATTTGTGCACCTTATTAACCATGATAAGACAATAATGAGTTATCTATACATTTTTCCAACAATGCACCATATACCAATGGAACCACATCGATCCATATTCATCATGTATCAATGACAACTCATTGATCCATCTTCATCTATGCATTCTCATCAAGGACAATACATATTATATTACATAAATCATCAATCAATCTATCCTTTGACATCAATCAATCACTTGACATCAATCAATGACATGAATCAATCAAACCATTGGCATCAATGACAACATGATCCAACAGCACCCACCAAGAAAAAAAATTGTCGTCAAAGGCCTCAATAGTCCTTCCTCCCCTCTGTTGTGGTAACAATGCTGCCCATATGCATAGCACGGGGTGAGAGGCCTCGTGCCCCCATATCATCTCTCTAGGAATGAAACTAGGCACTCTCGAAGAATAAGAAATCACAAAGAATAGTCCCAAAACCAAAGTTTTTGTGTCTCTACATTCGACACTCTGTTAGCTACCTCTTCATACAATTCTTTAATGTGGTGCTCTAGTAAATCATTTGTGCATTTAAGCACTGAACCACAAAATTCATGTGTGCCCAGGAAGCTTGATGCAAATATGTGGACCCAATGATCCGCCCAATGAGAAACACTATCACTTTCAGTGATAGGTTTGAAATCTTTCTTATCAGTACCTGTGTTTTGTTTGTGCCAGATTCACAATGGAGTCCAATTAACTCTGATATGTTGTGAGGCTCAGAGGGAAAAATGTGAAAATTGATTGGTTCTCCTCTCCTTGAGAGGCCATTCAGAAAGTAGATATCCTCAGTCGTTGGAGTCAATGATTGTCCCTCAATCATGAAGGCATCTGCGTCAGGATGCCAATAATCAACCAAGGCGTTCAATAGCCTAGGTTGTGCCCACATGAAAGGACAATGGAAAAACTTTAACAAACCACATTGCAACAATGCAATAAGAGCATCAGGGTCTTCGTCGACCAAAATATCAATGTCCGCATGCTCTCTCTCTCTCTCTCCAGTGAACATACATCCTATAATAGACAAAGTTCAGGAGAGTTAACGTGAGTTGTAGTGTGCACAGTCACGTGTGCACGCATGCATATTTTCTCCTGCCCGTGTGCACATGCAGGATGTCATAGGACAACCTACGTGTACGTATGGACGACCTTTTTAAAGGTCGACGCCCCTCCAAAAAACAAAATTAAATGCATAAATGAAGAATTGAATTGCAAGAGAGGTTAGTATGTACTTACTTGGTCCCAACGGAAGTCTGTTTCATCCACTGAGGCTACCAAAATCAACTTTTTTCTCAAAGGGGTATTTTTGGATTTTAGTCAATTTCGTAATTAACAATGGTGATAATGAGTTGCCAGCTTCTATTTATAGACTTTTGGGCCACTTTTTGTCATTTTTGGACCCCTTTCTCATTTTTTCTAATCTGAAAAATCATTTTATATGGTTCAAGAGTTTCATAGGGGATGTTACAATAAGTGTTACTTTGGGTATTGGAAATTTGTTTGGGGATTTCGGTCATTTTCAAGGTCTTTTGGTAAAAAGTCATTTTTCCAACTTTGTGCAGGTAAGATAGGATTCCACCTCCACTTGTTGCACCTCATTGTCTTATTCTCTTTTCCATAGGATCGATCCCACTAAATTGCGACACAAAACCCTCTCTCTGCTCTAGAAGTGTCGCAATTTACTGGTAGATGCCTACATGTACATGGACACCCTAGATAGATCCTGGTTGCATTTTGGTGTCCATGTTGTCACTAATGACTATAGGTCTATGAGTCCTTTTTAGTTTTTCCTGATTATGAGTATGAGCCTCATTCACATGATTCATTATCTCTCTTGAACTCACCCTCAGGACTCCCAAAACATAACGGGTCTTCTTTTAAGCCCTTTTCATACCCTATAAAAATGAAAAGATTGCAGAGCGATTTTGTTGCCCTTCACGCTCATTAAACTGGAATTTGAAGGCACATCTATCCGACGGTAGTTTACCCCTTTTCCGGTCTAGATGGTCAACTCTATGAACAAAGGTATACTCTAGAAACCTCAGTTCTTTAGAAGAGTATTCTCAGGTATAATTCTAACCCTTTTTCAGGGCTAAGGGACTAAATTTACGAAAAAGGAACCCCCACGGAGTCCATAGTTAAGCTCTTTTTAGACTCCCTAAAATTGAAAAGATCATCGAGTGACCTTATTCCTTCACATTTTTTAAAATGGTCCAGAAGAACATTCCTGACAGGAGTCCATAGTTAATCTTTTTTCAGACTCCTTAAAAATGAAAAAATCATCGAGTGATATTGTCTTTATCACACTCGTTAAAATGGTGTTGAATAGACATATTTTCAGTGCTAATTTACCCCTTTTTTGAACCAAATAGACTACCTTCGAAAAAGGTACCCCAACAGAGTCTCCTTTTAAATATGGGCTCGTTAAAATCACATCTAAAGGTGTTATCATTGTGTCTTATTAATCGTGTTTTCATACTTGCATCTTTGGCCTAATGCCGGCTCCATGTTGCTCCCAACTGAACCATCCGAAGCATGCCTTATATGCAAGCCCTGTAGCACTTTGCCTCCACATCTTGACACCTTGGCCCACGGAGGATTTTTCCCGAGTGTCCTTTTCCTGTATATATCCTTTTTCTATGAGAATCCATATGTTCCTTGCATTTGGAACTACTATGTCTGTTGTTATCATTGAAATTTCGTCCGCAAATGGTTACAGAAATCCAACATCTTCAAACAACTATTAGTTCACCCATGGACCAAAATTACCAAAAACGCATTTCCAAAAGGTCCAAAACTATCCAACCAATTATAAAATCAGAATTCTCTATGACTATACAGGGCATGTGCGCACATGCACCATCAAGAAATGTAGGAAAAGCACACATGTGCATGATGTGTGACTGTGGACGCTAAAATCCACGCAAACCTGAGAAACACGCATTTATGATGTTGGTTGGCCTCCCACCCACTTCTCGTTCAGCTTCCAAGTCGATTTGACATCCAAATCTTGGCTGGATCTGGCTGGGTGGCTGGTCAAAGACCTAAAGGTGCCCTAAACAACCCCTTTTCACACTAAAAGTTGGTTTCACAATACCTCAAAGTGGTGATATAAAACAAGGCCATGGGTGCACTACATCGTCAAGGAATTCATTTGCAAGGTTATGCTGATGTTATTCTCTTGGGGAAACCTCTTTTCTCATCAATAGCATACTAGCACCATTCCATTTGGGCAATCCACATCACCTTTTGAGTGGGTTAGCTTGGGATTATTTCACCATTTCTTTCAAGTTTTCAAGTTGTAAGAAGATCTCAATCTTGGGGGTCCAAGAGCCCTCCCTTGGAGGAAGAAGGGACCCAAAGTCCCCTTTATCTTTTGTGTTTTCTTTTCACTAATACAATCCTTTCCATTGGTGACATGAGTCTTGTTTGTTTCTTGTTCTTATGTCCTTATGCACAATAGTTTAATTGTTTTTTCCCTTCCTAGTTTAATTCTTACCTTAGTCTTTTATGTTTATTCTTCTAATCCTTTCCTTTACTGCTGTCTTTCATAGCTAACCTAACTAAGCTTGTAAGCACCTCTGTTTTTCTCATTTAGGTGACAAAAGAGGCGCAACAGATTGGCGACTCCACTGGGGAAAGGTATCAATTTCCTACCCTATTTGGGTTATTTTATCTCTTCTTTTTACTTATTTAACCTACAGGTACCATAATCGGCCCAAGCCGACCTACAAAACATCAAATTCAAAGCCGAGTTGAGAGAATTCCATCCAGAATTTTCTTCACGGCTGTATGAAAGTTGTGCACGAGTTTATTGGCCCACAGTCGTGCATCGTGCGCACGTGCGCCAAAATCACTGCATTACTCAGCGCCTTCTGCGCACTTGCGCTGAAAATTCTTTTTCAGTTTGTGCATTGGCACTCAAAGCACCTCTGTCTAGTTTGAAACCCGCACACCTGTGCAAAAATGTACACATTGTAAGTTTTTTTTATGATCTATTGAAGGCCCATAGCCTTCTTAAAGATTATTCCATGCATGTTGTAATATGAACCACACTTACATTCCCTCTCATATAAAGGGATTAGTCAAAACACATAGGCACTTAGGGGTTAAAAATCATTATTTTTCCTCTTTTTTCTTTTTATTTCGCCACATGGATGGCTTTCTTTGACTAAAAGTTGGAATCATTCTACATAACATATAAAACTTGCATTGGGACTAGAAATTGGATATCAAACGTTGAGTATTCTCTTCTCTCGCGCTCCAAAGTGATCTTGAGAATTAGAAAGAGGTTGAAAGACAATTTCATCTCCCTTAAAAGGATAAAATCTTTAGGAGAGGACAATAGCCCCCTCACGACTCCTCTTAGTTTATTTTTCAAACACATCTCAAGATTGTAACGAGCCCATACATGCCAACATGCTACAAAGATAGGATAGTGTTGAAATTTACTTTCTTAGATTAAATCACTAGGGAAGTTTAAAGGTTTTGTAATGGACCCATACATGTCCACATGATCACAATCTAGGATAGTTTCAAAGCTTTCTTAGATTAAATCACATTAGGGAGTTAAAGGAATAGTAAAGGACCCACATGTCCACATGCTAGCTTCCTAGGGACTTTTGAATTCCGTAAGGTTGTACCAATGACATTTAGTTAAATAGGTAATCAAAGACTTGTAAGGACCAAGCAAAGTCCACATGCAGCAAGGTGACACCTAATTCATTAAAAAATTGGCACACTTTCACTCATTCACACAAAAAAGTCACTTCTCAGTCACATAGTTTTCATCTCGAAATATGGAGGTTGAAGTAAGTTTCCTCCAAAGGGATTCTAAAACACCCCACCCTTTTCTTGATGAAACTATCCACTCCCACTTAGTTTCAACGAGATTGGCTCACACCCCCAATCTCTCAAACAACCACATCTAAATTTTGTCTAAAAACTCACTAAGTTTTCCTCCATAGGAGGTGCCAAAAGAAATATTTTAGTCTAGGTAGGATTTCAGGGATAGGCATCCAAATAACTCCCCGTTATCTAGTTCTCACATTTTCAAAACAATAGAAGTTGTCAAATAGGGAACTTTAAATCCTCCAAGTCAAGTGTTCCTAACACCATAAGGCAGGGAGATACCCATGAAGGGTTGAAGACCGAGGTTCGGTTGTTCTATGTGTCCCCCCTTGAGGCACCCACCTCTTGGACAGGATCCAGCCTGTGACCCATTTTTTAGGCTGAAAATCTAAATGTTGCACTTTGACCAAGGTACCTAGTGACCAAATTTTAGGACATCTACCCAGGTGGAAATTGTGGGCTGCAATTGCACCTTGATAAGATTTTGTGTGGCTATTGGGAAATATCGCTAGTTCTTTTGGGATATACCCCCTCTACCCCTCATTATAACTAATTGCTCCATCTTTCACTAGTTTATCTTCCAGTGGCTTCAGACCCCACTGTCAAGTGATATTGGAAGGTCCAGTGCTATTTTGAGAGGAAGGACGTGTTATAATATAGAAGATGGTGTGCTCGTTTTACCATTGATGATACCTTCATCACCCAACCATAGGTCGAAGCCTCCCTCTGAGCACCTTAACCTGGACTGAGAATTCCTCTAGAAGCAAACCCTAGGCTAAATAGACAAACAAAGAGTAGTGCATCAATCCCCAAGGATATCACATCACAAAATACTGATCAGATGTTCTAAATCCTAGCCAAGAGATATTCAAGCCAAAACTGAGATCTTGCTGCTGCTGCAACTGCACCAGCTCTTCCTCCAAACCTGCGCATAAGACTGCAACTGCAGTGTGCACCAAACTGTAGAACTGTAATTCTGAGATGTGACAAATGAGAACTTGTGCCCTGTATTTATAGTGGTTCTACTAGTTTTGTTGGGGCCGACTTCTCCTTATGGATAAGTGTCTGTTAAGTATATTATTATTAATTGTGTCTGACTTCTTCTCTTGGAGGCTAATAGCCTAATATAATTATCTTCTTGAGCCGACAAGGGTTATTAGCCAACTTATTAGGGTTTCTCTTGCTTCCCAGAGTCTTCTATTCTCGTCAGGTTCACACGTGGGGGTAAATACCTCCCGTAGCTACCATAATATTAATAGGATGTTACGTCTTTTAGGACACGATCATTTGTTTTCTTTATTCCCCCACGTGGACAAAATCCACCTATCCACATATATGCTTATTTATCAAAACACTTTATGTATGATGCCCTCATGGTTACATTTGATTTGGATATATATCATGTAAAGTTCAAAAATTGCAGCAAAGGCTATTGTTTATTTATTTCTCTCACCACTATTCACACACATTCACTCAGCTAGTCGGACATCATAGGGGACCCACAGAACCCCCGTCATTCCAGACGCTTGCTAAATCTCCCTCCTATTCTAGGGGGAGTTCCTAGTCTTGCCAACTCATCAACTCCACCTTCTCACACTCCTGTGAGTGTCACTGTCTTGGGATCAACTTTGATTGGTTCCACCTTACTTGGGTCCAATTCCCAAGGTCCACCTTCCACTCGCTCTCCTTTACATGGAAGCGGGGGGGAAACTTCCTCTCAAGGGGGAAGTACAAACCCACCTAGTCCCCTCCAAGGGTCAGGTACTCAGAACACTCACACTATGGCCGGAACTAATCCTATGCCACCACCCCATATGCCATATTTAGCTTCCCTCAACATACCGGATCTGACTAAACTCACCAATGATCCCATATTGCACAACCCCACATGGTATGAAATGCCTACCAAACTCCCTTCAGACATCCCCAAGTTTGAAGGAAAAGCAGGAGATGATCCTGCCAACCATATCATGACATTTCACCTATAGTGTTCTTCGAACAACATCATGGATGATTCCATCTGATTGAGGTTATTTCAATGTACACTCACTGGCCCATTCGCCAAATGGTATGTCGAAGAAAAATCCAAGTCCCACGCGACTTTTGAATCCTTGGCCAAAGCATTTTTTACCTTATTTCAATTACCCGATCGTCATGACAATAGCCTTGAACTACTCTTAGATTTCAAACAAACTGCCTCTACACATATTGTCGACCACATCCATGAATGGCATCGGTGATGTAGCCTCTTTCAAAGTTGACGCTACCCTCCAACAATGTCTCAATTGGTTCCTCAAATCACTTGTTTCCCTCCTTGCCAAAGATGTGGCCACCACCTTCCCCCAGACTGAAGAAGAAGCCATTATCAAGACCCAACAATTCAAACTCATCTACGCCCAGTCTGGATACCTATACATGGTACTTTTGGATGCCCCAAGACTCGTGCCATTTGTCCAAGAAAAACCTGGGATGTCTCACTCAGCAGACAGATTGATTGGTAACACTAAACACCACAACCCACCACCTCAAAAACCACCCATGTATGGCACACCTCAATATCCATCAGCATATGGAGGAATCCCTTATTATCCTCCTCCCCCTTATCAAAAACCATACCCTGTTTCCCTGTCTCCACCCATAAGTGGACCCTCGTCAACACCCCTAAACCACCCACCTATCCAACCAAGTGTCAGTACTCCCTCTACCTTGGCCTATACCGTAAGCACTAGTGAAAGCGCCACGCCCTCCTATGTACCTTATGGAGCATCACCTCAACATAATCTGTACTTTCCATTTTCTGGCCCCCCGCAGCCTATGGCTCCACCACAAGGACCACCACACACTGGGGTTAACTTTGTTCAACCCTCCCCCATTCAACAATATAAAATTTTTGAATAGATGAACAGGACAAATCCACCCCATCAATCGAACAATACCAGAAAGAAAGGAAAAAATCGAAACAATAATAATCCGGGACCAGGAGGAAACCAGAACCAACCCCAGCAGAACCAGTCTGCCGAGGGAAACCAAAACCAGGGGAATCAAAACCCGCAAGGGGGAAAAAACAACAAACATCAAGTAAGAAACAACAATAATGGAAGGACCACCTTCCCTTGTGCCCTTTACGGTGATTTTGGTCACTATACTCACCATTTCCCCCAAATCGTTGACTTTAAGTAGATGAAAGATTCTATGAATGGACCACATCCCTCAGCATCGCCTGCACCTTAGCAGGCCCCACAACCATATGTGCAGCAAACCCCCCCAGCTGTACTACAAAACCCCATCCCACACTAAGGTGTGATAAATACCCAACCAGACATGCAACCTACCCCACCACAATTGGGACAGTATCCCAATATAGGAACCTCTACCGATCGCACTATCCTCCTTACCAATGAGGAAGAAGTCCTTCTGCAAACATGAAATCATCAGTATAGAAAACCATATGAATCTTCTCCCACCACCTCAGAAGAAATTCCAATCATAATCAGACCCTCTCTCATAATTCCTCGCCCTAATACTGAAACCCCCCTTCGTATTCCTCACATCCCATTGCGTAGGAATGTCCACAATCCTCAAGATAGGGTAGCTCATAATTATAGTTTGGTTGATGACTTGGCACAATCTCTGGTTGCCATGTCAGTCTTAGAATTCCTTCAAACTTGTCCCACCCAACGAAAGTCCTTACTTTATGCCCTGGGAGAAGTCGACCCTGTCAATACCCGACTCATCACATTTGACCTTGACAGCGGAGAACCTCGCCTCCCCACTCTTATTGCTTTTCAAATCCCTGTAAAAATTTAGAACATTACAGTTCACCGATGCATCATTGATGAAGGCACATCCACCTGTATCATGTCCAAATCCATATGGAAGAAACTTGGTTCTCTCGAACTCATACCATCTTCCATTACCTTAAGAGCCTATGATGATCCCCCGAAAGACTCTTCCAAAATGTCCCCATCTAGATTAGGGGAAAAATCGTTCTAATTGGCATTGAGGTTATCGATGCCCCTCTCAGCTATAATATCTTGTTTGGTCATAGCTACATGTATGCTATGAAGGTCATTGCCTCTTTTGTGTTCCAAACCATGATGTTTCCCCATAATGGAAAGATCATTACCATCGATCAAGTATCACATTACGAACCTAACCCTTCATCCAACATCGATAACATCATCCCTTTTATCCACACTATTCCCAATGCCTATCCACTCATTAATATGGGCCCCAAAATCTTCAAATACCCATCCTTGCTAGGAACATACCATGAAGCACCACCGCTCCTCCATCCCTTAGCACAAGTATGTGTCATATCCTCCAATGGAACGACAACTAGAACTAACCTCCCTCCCACCAAGGCCTCTTTCATCCCTGATGTCCCACTAGTCATAGAAATTCTCCCTCAAGAATCCCTTGGAACTAATTCATCTCAACTCGTTCTTTATCTTCCCTAGGGCCATATCCCAGATTGGGAAATAGTCCCCAAAGCCATTACCCAAATCCCTTTCTTTTACCCCCCACCAGGTGTACAAGCTTTCTAGGTCGCTACAACGCTTACCCTTCCTAATATGGTGCTGGAAATCCTAGTTTGGTATTTAAATCCACCTGAGATGGTTCCTCAACCATACCTCCCTCCCCAAATAGAAGGAATCCAGATGCATATTCCCATACTCACTCCCACCATGCTCCCTACACCCCCACTCACTAACCCCCCTGCTGCAGATGGGGGCAGGAGAAAGAAGAAGGAGTGCACAACTCCACTTCCCCCACATGTCCAACCTCCTTGCACGTTATGCGAGAAATATGGACACCCACCAACAAATGCCCATCTCTCCCTAAGTTACATAATCTCATACAACTCCCTCGATCACCACCATCGCTCGTCGCTTCCTCTAGTATTTCCGTTATCTCACAAAACACAAGTAAAAAAGGACTGTGAACCAAATTCGCATGTTCCATCTCTTTAGAATATGGCCATTACACACACCATTGTCCAACATTACCTCAATTCTGATAGACACTAATAGTTGTACGTCAGATCTTTCAACAAACACCGACCCCAACTCCTGTCACTGACATCCATTATGTCACAACCTCAGTCAACAAATGCATGAGATGTCCTTGCTCTCTATGCAAATCACTTGATAATTTCACATATCAATGTCCTATGATCATTGAATATAGGCGTTGTCAACTGAACCCTATTCAAAATGTTCCTTTCATTTTAAACTAGTATGTCTGTGACACCCGATCCTCCTTTGTAATGTAGCATTCTTTTGTTCTTTTTCAAGATTTCCTAAATTATTGAAAAAGACAAAAAAATCAAATATACCCCAAAAAGAGGAAGGGAAAAGTATTTTCTTTTTGTTGGCAACATAATGAGTCACCCTTGGACAAAGCACATCCTTTCATCTATTCATCAATCCCAAGGATTTAATATGACCTTAGGAAGTTTTTCTTGCTACATAGAGTTGCGTCCTCCGTTTGGTTATTCTTCCAAACATATGGAGAGTTTGTGTTGCCTCCAACATCGTGAACTTATGTCAACATCATGCTGCCTGAGTCTCATCATTTGTCATGTTATTGTCCAAGGGAAGTTTTTTCCAAGATTGAGTCGGCCCCTCTGTAGTTTGTCTCTTTCCCTCATGCCCGACCATCCCAAAATCCCAATCGAGTCTTTGTTAGAAACCAATGAAGCCCTTAGCCTGATCATCGAGATCCTCTAGTCCGTTCCTAACAAGCCTTCGAAGATCTCTGGGTAGTGGAGTTGTACACTCATATTACACTCCTACCCAAGTTGTGAAGATTTTGAAGTTGTTGCTCGAGCTCTGAAGGCCTCATCTCCAGCCATCAGGCCTTATTATCTTCTAGAAGATGGATACTATGCATGTATATCTTTTTTATTTCGAGATGTAGATCCGCTGTGTATTGCTCGCGGCTACACTTTATATAGTTATATGACATGGATCTAGAGTGTATTTTATTGGTATCCATGATTTTATTTCATCCTGAGCATGGGTATGCACACCACAGTGAGACAATTGTTATTTTGCAAATGGCACCTCCCAAATCTAGTCCCTGGGCTCACTCATTTGGTACGTTGATGAAGATTGATAATGCATTTCAACCATCATATTCTCTTATGACCTCACACATTATGGGGCATCTGTTATAACCCTAATTTGCACCAGATATTCTTACCTAACATCAGGCCATCTCATTTTACATATTTTTCCAAGCCACTACTGAAAAAATTCTTAAAAAACACCCCTTTTGAGGGCACACACACCCTACTCCACTACTGCACGTGTGTATACGCTAGATGACCCACTACAACTTGCGTATACCTACAAAAGAACGAAAAATGGAAAGTTACAGAAGGAACTCACTATTTTGGGTAAGTTACCTAAACCATTTGACCACCCATAGCCGTTCACTCCACAAAATACTTAGCCCTTTCTAACCTATAAAAGAAGGGGTAGGGGTCCCATTTGGAGGAGGAAAATAATAGTAAAGAAACTCTACCCGATTTCACATTCCCTTTATCCCAACCTTTTGCAACTAGTGTGTGAAGAGAAGAATATACAAAAGTAGTTGGAGCACAATTGAAGAGGAGCCCAGGACTAGATTCGAGGAGCAGTGGCCGATCTCACTATTGTAAGGTTCTCTTGTGAGATTAATAAAAAGTGCTTTTCCTGTCCCTCCATATGAGGTTTTTAATGTGTAATATTGATTATATTTTGATAAAATATCTAACCCATTAGTTCATAGATAATATGCATGTTTGGATTTCTTTGTTTGTCTATTTATGAATGCATGTCATCTTTGGGAGGAGATTTGTAGTCAAGGAGCGACCGAATGTTAAAGGATCAACATCAAACAAAAAAACTAAGGTACAATAACTTGATCTTTTTAACCTTATATTTACATATGAATAATGGAGTTTATAATTTGGATGATGGTAAAATGTAGGTGACTTTAGCTCATTTCTACATGCATTATAGAACCCTTAATGCTAGTCTATAGGGGGATTTCCCACCCACAACAGTTATCCTTGACAATGGATGGTTCCGATGATTTTGAAACTTCAGGACTTGGAAAATTCCATTCTCCTGTATACTTTCAAAGGGTTTAACCCTTGTGCACCTTACCTGGATCCAACGACTGTTAATCCTCGCACTCAGATATGATGGCCCAGACCTGATCTCCTCCTGCATGCTCTACTAATTGTCTGGACGTGAATTTCAATGGTCCAGATCTTTCACGGTGCTCGATCCAACGAGCATTGTCACTCCTCCTCACAATATTTCACTTTATTCCTTGACTTGGAAGATTTCAGATATTCTGAAGGCCTCAACCTTCGATCTACCTCCTGTGTGCCATGATATATGGATTTCAACTTCTAATTTCCCTTTGGACCTTACGAACTTGAAACAAGTTTGCCTCTTGGACCTCATCTATGCTTCTGAGAAGCACTTATCTCTTCTAATATTAGTTCTTAGGGGATCTCTAGTTCCCATATACTCCTTGCGTTAATCTTCTCACATCAGATTGACGGTCCACAACCTTCCTTGATCCAATGGTCCAGATCACATTGTAACTTCGGGTTTTGGAATTTTAGTCATGCCAATGTGTTATTCTCTTGATGTGTGGACTCCAATATCGCTTATCCAACAGTCAAGGAGGGTCCCAATGGATCCTTGGATCTATGGTCCATATTTCATCACTACTTCGGGTTTCATGGGTTTAGTCACACCAATGCAAGATTCTCCTATCGCACGAACTTTGAACTCACAGATTCGATGCTCAAGGTCGGTCTTGATAGATCCTTAGATCTATGGTCCAGATTGTTGGTCACTATAATTGCTTAATTAATTTTAAACAACCAAGTGGAACATAAATTATCAACCCAGGGAAGTCTTTTGTTTCAAAGATAGCTGCGCACTATATATGCTCAATTCCAAAAGCACTTAGTGTTGTAGTAAATAAATCATTCTATCTAACTTGCTGAAATGAACTGAAGTTCTGAATTGTATCACAGGAAAGAGATCTCCCTATTGCAATTCTTTATAGTTCAAATTAAGAATCCTGGATTACATTTTAAAATAACATTGCAATGGGTGAGAACAACTATCTCGCAATCAGAGAACAGGACCCTTACTCTCAAACAGAGACTCAGTACTAACACTCTTTCATGAAA
>ML787245.1:503181-513687 GCA_009831015.1 Picea engelmannii
ACAGATCACATCATGACTTTAGGCTTTGGATTTCAGAGAATTCATCCCCTTCACGATGATTACCAACATTCATTGAACTTGTGAATACTGAAGGAATCGAGGCGTTAATGTCTATGCTCCTTCTTCAAATCTAACATTCATGACAGACCTTAGATCCTCCCAAACAGATCTCATTCGTTCATATTCCAATTGAAAGGATATTCCCTTACGATACTTGAATCTCACTATCCTTTCTGAGCTTCATCAATTATGAAGGAACTAAGAGCATTATTCTCTTTCTACTGGACATAACACTTTGAAGAATTTTTGCATACCCCTTGCACTCATTCATCAAGTCTAGAACTTAAGTGGTTATCATTTTCTTCTTACCTCGCAGAGAGCCTATGCATATCTACACTACATCTTCTGAGTGTAATAGACTTTGTCCTTCAAGGGACTCAGAACGACTAGGAGGGTCAACATGCATTCATGAAACTGTGTCCAAGTTCGACGGACATATAGTTCATGAATCTAGCTTAAGCCACCATAGAATGAAAGCATTTACGAGTATAAAACATGTCCTATCCATATGATTTCTTACTTTCCTAATTTCACATTCAGGAAGATACAAAAGAAGGAAATACAGTATAAATCATTAAGAAAACATAACCATCCCTGCAACATTCATAGGATATCCAACTTTAACTCACAGTACCACTTAAATACACAAGATATGAGATTACTTATCTATTACAGGTGGTAACCAACTAACTGAATGTGGGTGTTCATCCTTCCACCCTACCATAGGATCAAAGGAATTCATTATTATCACTTTGGCCACCCCCATGCCAAGCCATGATATCACCAGGGAAATCTCACACTTCTCAAGGATTCTTTCTATGTTCATCTTCTGCTCAGGTTCTATTCTCTTCAACTTTCAGAGATCTCTCTATGTTATGGCCTTGACGAGGTTTATCAGATGCTCACTCAGCATCAAGCTCGTGTCCTTCTATTCATTATCCCCATGGAGAGCTCCGCACATATCCCTTATGATCTTGCACTCTCGTCTCCTGTCTCCCCTCTGGTTTTCTATGTGTATCTATCTTATCTTCCTTCTTTTGGAAGGTTCCCAACCCATCACGTTCATTCTATCAGAAGAAATCTCGGGTATGCAGGTCTCCGTGGTGCTTCAGGTTGACATTTTGTAGCTAGACCATGCTCCCATTCATGGGGGTGGTTGATAATTCAACCATTGTTCCTTTCTTCATTAACTGATTTCTCTCCTTGGTATATGAAGGAGGTTTATCATCCTCATCAAGGTAAATTTGGGGTTATTTGATATAATGAACCCTCTCGTATAGTTTTCACATTATTTATTTAGTGATATCATGGTCAGTAATTTCAAGGCTTCACCCCCACAGTCAGTTATTGGAAACTCAAACAATAATACATTTACACCATTCCCATGCCACATCATGGTAATCCTATTTTATGATTAATTACAAGCTGGGGGAAATAGGGTGTTACACCACTTGAAAACTTAGATCTATTTCTTTCCTAAGAATGTCCTCCTGCAAATAATGTGTTTGTTCTCTATCCTTCCATGTTCTTCCATATCATATCCTCCGACAACAAGGATGAGACCACTTCCTCAAACTTCAAGGAAGTTGTATTGCTACCTATGGACACAACCAGACTATCCCATGAGTTTTGTAAAGAAAACAATAAACTAATACACTTATCTTCATCTGAAATTTTAATCTCAATAGATACTAACTGACTTACCACAGTATTGAAGGCGTTCAAATGCTCTTCCACTGAGTCTCCATCTCTCATCCCCAGATTATACAACTTATTTCTCTAGGGACTTAGACTGATACAACTTCCCCAACTCATCCCATAAATCCTTCATTGTAGATTCCTCTCACACATTCAATAATATTGAATCTGAGAGACATAGTCGGATTGTGCTCTTCACCTTCAGATACAACTTTTTATAGACATCTATTGAGGTTCTTATAGGTGCAATACTTGGATCCACTATGATCCACTGATCTCTGTCCACCAACAAATATTCCATCTTGAGATTCCACAACTCAAAAAATTTCCTATTAAACTTCTCGTTCTCCATTTTCAAATTGCTCACCATTTATTTTCACCTAAAAAATCAATACCACAGATCTCCCACTATAACAAGTCTTATCACAGTCCTGAGCCAAACCCTTCACCACAAAGGCATCCCCCTGAAGCCAACAAATCTTTGATACCAAATGTATATTTTAACCTTGTACAATATTTACTGCAAACAGATTTTTAGTAAAAGAACAAAAAACATACAATGGAAAATACAAACATTACACAAATATTTTTCCCCTGTAAACCCAAACTGAGAAAAACAACATATTCTATGTTCATTCATAGTGATACATTGTTTACAATACAATATACATATAGGAGCCAATGGCATCCAAAACCATAAACCAATGACCTAGATTAGCCAAAAACCCTAATTCCTTAACCGGAAATAGAACATCATCGACAAAAACCATGTGCCGAAAAAACGCCCAACAATGGACATGAAAATCGAGGCAAAATTGAGACACATTTCCCGATGAAAAAACAATTCTCGGGGGTGTTGCCCCCAAACCCCCGCACGGGGGGATTTTCCCCCTCAAATCCCCCTATGTGCCTGGCACAACGTAGACACTTCTACTCGTGCATATAATATAACACATACCCAATAGGTTTTACACATAAAATGGGATTTTGTCTAGGTATTAACATGTATGAATATGATGATTATGCTACATGTTAATCATTGTGTATTTTGTTGCATATACATGATGTTAAGAATAACTAGGAAAATCATCAAAGTTTGTGAAATATTATGGATAAGCAAGGCCCCCCTTTATGAATTTGGTTTGAAAACCATATTTAAACTTTGTTTTATTTGATATTTTCTTATGTCTCTTGCCGAGTTTGCTTGAAGTTATAAAATAAACTGTGGTATGTCCATGTGACCACGTATTGATAGTTAGTTACCATTTTATGTTAATAGTGAATATTGGAGGTTACCAAACATCCTAGTAGAAAATGATATAAAGACTCGATCCTTTTTTTTTCACATCCACTATGGTATGCTTAAAGAAATTTTCTCTTTTTTTAAAAGTCATTATTTATCAGTGCACTAAGAATACTAGGGTCTAATAGTTTTTTTGATAGCAAGAGTTATTTTTTAAATGGAAAAATGGGAGGTCAAGTTCTGTTCTTTTTGTTTGAATAAGGTATATCTTACTATTTGGTCACTGAAACAAAAGTGTTTATGTTTTCCTCCATTAGCCTTTTTAATTGGGTTTTGTTTATAGAGACTAATACCAACGTCAAAATGCATTCACATAAGCTTGTTACAGCTCTGTTAGTACAAAATATTATGTTTTTCATTTACATAGTAGCCAAGAGGTCTTGCAAATGCTAGTTATATATGCAAGAACATGTTCCTTGTACATACTTTCATAGAAGTAAGAAAGATATTTAGGATTGTCATTCTAATGTACTGATGAAGACATATTGAATAAAAAATACTTATTTTTGGATATTTGTATTTCTTTTCTTTGAGTTATTTCTCTTTTATTTCATTTGGATGCCATTCTCTATCATTATATATATATAATTCAATATTTTTATTATACAAATATCGATTTATGTTCTTTACTTAATGTTATGTGTTGGTACTCTTTGTTTATTTCAGATCTTGTTATTAATGAAATAATTTGCATAAATATTTAAGTGGAAAGAGAATATTGTTCATGGGGTTTCTATGTTATTGGTACACATGTGTGTCATGTCATGTTTGTTATATGTTTAGTATAATATAATATACATACATTGTTGGAAAACTAAGAGGGGGAGGGGGGGGGAGGGGGTGAATCAGTATGAGCACTTTATACCAATTTTAACAACAATATATATTCTTTCACTTTATCAACAATGTTCAATAGTTTATTATCAATGTATCATCTATGATTTCATTCAATATATATATATATATATATATATATATATAATAAGAATGTAATCATAATCAACATCACATCAAGAACACATTACACCAATATTTACATGGAAACCTAAATGGGAGAAAGCCACATAATGCTTTCTTATATATATCAAGAATTCATATAGGAAGCATCAACTTCCCAATTCTCTAGCTGCACCTGGAAGGATGATGCAACCCCCTATTTAGAGGCTCCAACCTGAAGGAATCTAAAACTCTCTAAATTCTTTGGCTCCAACCAAAAGAAGGCTACAAATCCCTGGGTTCTCTTGCTCCAATGGAAGGTGGCTACAACAACCTAGTTCTCAGGCTCCAACCTAAAGGAAGCTCCAACTCCCTGATTCTCGAGCACCAAGAGGAAGGAGGATACAACCCCATTTCCTTTCCCCATCCCACTGCCCTGAAATATAAGTGTATGCCAAATGTAACTACCATAATCACTTCCACTATCACTACCACTGTCACGGTTACTGCCACTGCCACTACCTCTGTCACATCAACCTGTAACTTGTCAACCTTTCACTGTCAACCTATCCAACCTTTACAACCTATCATTTTCACCGATACTCATCCAAGTCCTCTCGCATGGATCATATTGTTGGCATAGGGGCATACCCAAGGTTCAACGCTACAACAACGCACCAACAAAACCCTAACTACCGGCCCTTTCAGAAACACCTGCGAAGCAGATGAAGTCTCATCTGAGGTAGAGGCAGGGGTGGTTGAAGGAATTAGGTATCTACAACCTTATCTAGGACACAGATTTGTGATTATAATACTTAATAGAGAACTTAGCACCATTAGTTCATCATTGTTTAACCAATATCTACTCCGCAGAGAAAATAGAGCATCGCAACATTCACCCTGATCTAATGTATTTAAGCACTTAGCATATATAAATGGATTAGATCAAGCATATTCAAGCACTAAGCACATTCACTTATATCATATCTAGCATCTAGATTCATCATAAGAACAAAACATAAATAGATCTATCTATCTATATCAAGCACTTAGCAAATAACACATAAATACATCAGAACATCGTACTGAGCATAATAACATAGTATTTATGTGGTTCACCCCCACCTTGGGCTATGTCCACCAACTCTTTTTCTTTATTAGCTTCAATCAGTCATATATATGCATAGATCCACAAAAACCCTACTCCGCATAGGACAAAATATATATGCATCTTGCTAGTTCCTTCTTCCTTGCATTACAACACAAAGCCCTTCAGAGTCAGTTACAACCACTTGCACTTAGCTCTGCAAGCCTCTCATAGTATGCACAAAGAATATACAAACCATACTTGCACTTAAAACTTATATTATTGACCCTACATCACATAGATACACTTCTTACACTGCCTAGACATCTATTTATAGTTTATAAAATAGTCCTAAACATGGGTAAACCCATGGGATGACATCCCATACCCATTACATATTCTCAAATCCCAAGAAGGACCCAAAATGTGGACGAGATCCCACGATCTCTGCTTCTTCTTGCGCTCTGCCTTTGAAAAGTTGTCGAAGTCCCAAAAATAGGTCAAAATGACCAAGAATCTCCCAAAACTTGGTCAAGGGCCAACAAGCCCCCAACTCTCACCTGTGACTCATCCCAAGTCACTCTGGTCTGACTAGTTCTGCTTTGAACACCTCGATATTGGATTGAGATTCTTTGACTTGTTGTTGTGCTATAACCTCATGTTCAACGAACTCTTGGATGACTACATCATTGATAGGTCCCTCTAGACGATGTTCAGCTGTAGTGGCAACCTTCTCTAGCTCTGCTCCTTGACCTTCTACCTCTGTAAACACTTGGTAGGACTTTTCTTGTACCGGTTGGAGCCTCTGAGTTACTTCCATAACTCTACTCTAGATAGTATGGATTTTCTATTGTGCAATGTGTTTCTCTTGGGAGTGCTTCGTTTTTTCCATAATTGACATGGACTTTAGTTGTGCCTGTATCTTTTCGGCTAGATACTTCGCCTCTTGGAGCTACGACTCCAGTGCCTTCAATTATGGTTTCTCCGTGAGTTGTTCGTAATTCTGGGTACTATGATTGGTGAGTTTCTTACATTCTAGGGTAAGATCCTTTATCCTTTCAACTACACTCTGGGTGGTTGCTTCTCTTTGGTCTCTTACATATTGTGGGGTCTCAGGTACAATGCATAGCTCCAAATCTATTATGTGTTGTTGTATCTGTTGGATGGGTTCTGCAAGTTGGTTCACCTGTTGTGTAACTCGATATTTTGACTTGATTTCTACAACTATCACAGAGTGAAGTGCTCTGTTGACTGCTTATTTTACTTAGAGTTTCTCTGCGAGAAACTGTTTCTTTTCTTGTTGTAGCTGAGATTTTTCTTCATCAAACTTTGCTTGGAGAGCAATTTTTTCATGTTCTGCAACACTGCGTTTCTCTACGAGTAGTCCTTGTTCTTGTGTCAAATCCTGGGTGGATTTCTTCGTTTCCTCATGTTCTCATCGAAGGAGACCTTTGACTGTATTGGCTAGGCAGTGGAGTTGAGTTGGCTCATCTCCCAATTCCGGTTCTCCCATCGCAGTGGAGATTGCTCGACTGGATTGTAGGGCCTGTTGTACCCCTCAGAGTTCAGTCTCAATTTGATCATAAATCTCCTCTTGCTTTGCTTCTTTCTTCTCTGCTATTTCTAGTGAAGCATCTTTCAGGGCTACTATGAGTAAGTCAAAGTCATCAGAGGTAAGAAAAATATGCATCTTGGTCATGGTGGCCTTCGATTTCTTTCGGGAGGAAGGTTTTAGAGGTGAACCTTTCCTCTTTTTCAGGGGATCAACCTCATCTCCTTTCTTCTGTTTGACTTCTTTGTCATTCAACTCTTCTCCATCACCTCCTTGCTCTAGTGATATGGAAGCAGTCTTCATGGATGCACTATCTATCTCTTGGACCTCCTCGGTCTTCTTTGTTTTGATAGGTTTAGGTGTATCTTGCGCAGTTTCTGGGCTATCAATGTCGGATATCTTTGCAGGGTCTATTGAAATAAGGATATCCATTGACCAATCCTTAGTGATCTCATCCAAGTCCTCCTCTGTCAGCATGTAGTAGGATTGAAGATGTTGCTTGTGCTTGTCAGCGCTCACTGTGATGTAAATAAAATACAGATCCGCGCTAAAATTTCGGAACTGGTGTAGGGTGTTCGGTGTCATGCGAGGCTCCGACTGTATAACTATCTTTAGTTGATTGTAGTAGGTATGAAAAACATGATTTAACTTCCACTATTTATTCATGTCACTTGAGTAACACAGTGTAGTGAACTTCATGGTTAACAATTCATAAGGCTCGATGTCTGGGAAGGTCATACCTTCCGGCATCTTCTAGGAAATAAAATCTATAAGGATCAAGAGCCAACTGAAATGAAATTGATATCCTTGATCTTGTTCTTCTCTGCAGTCAAGTTCCAACTGGTTCACTAGGTACTTCTACCAATTCATATGAAGGCCTTCTGTGCACTTCCCTGTGAGATTGACTACAAAATCGGTGACTTGGGTAGGTCAGTTCTTTCATACTAACTTCCATGTAATCAACTGACATGTGAGGCGTACTACACCACTCTGGATAGAAGCTACCTTATAGTCTTGCGTTCCCTTCTTGACATCGCCATAAGTGTCTTTGATCCTCTGTGATAGAGAGCGATCCATGGATTTTCCAGGGTAAAAATCCTGTGGATCAGGTCCTTACATACTCAAGCCCTTGATATGATTGATCGGCATTTGATCAACTATTATATGATGGTTTAGCCACAAATAGCTACCATGGTAACACAACAACAAAAGTTTGACACATGCATTCACCTCCTGGTGTCTTTTGAAGTGGGGAATCTTCATGACGTTCAGCAGGATAGACTACACGAGGATCATAGTCCACGACTGAGGGATTATTTTTGAATTCTTCCCCTTAGTTATGGTCAGGTACTGATTTGGAGTGAGCATGTTATAGACTTTTCGATCTCTGAGGTTGAAGTCACTAAAATTCAATGTTGCAATCTTATCTTGGTCTACTCAGACTGCACGTATCCCCTTCGGGAGGTATGCAGTGACCAAGGAGTACTCAAAATATCTAGGTACACTGTCTCAATTTACTGTGTCGCTCAGTGGTGGAATATAGGCAGGTAATATAGTCGAGCAATCAACTTGGCATTTGCTAGATCATCCCCGTGCTTAGTTTCTTTTCATCTGATGGTAAGGATGGTCCGGCTCCATGAGCAATGGACAGAGAGGCTGGTAGTCCTCTCGTCAATGATTCTTGTACACCTGTAGACATCGACATGACTATTTTAGTCATGAGGTCATTCAGAACTTCTTCAATAACTTTCTTTGCAGTGCTCAACTCGTCCGACATACACACTTGGGGTTAACAATCTCGGGTTCAGAGGGTAACTTAGACACAGTAATGGGATAGAGGACAAGAGTGCGATGAACACTGTGTAAAATCAACAAGTCTGTGAGCTCAAATTCATGATTGGAAAAAGTTTTCTCAATGCATGGCGCGATGGGATAAATAGGTAACTCGTCAATGGGGCGCTTGCAATAGGTATGAAGCCTTTATTAAATTTGTTTTCTCCGTTATGGTGCAGTCCAACGGTTTGATGGTGAGTTTTCTGTATATAAATGTCTTTCTACCCATTTGGAGCATTGGTCTAATGATTATAAAGTCCCCAATGGCTATATTGCTTTTCCATGGCAAAGTGCCATGTGACGTTGTTCTGATATCCCGACGAAGCTCCAATTTTGCAAATTTTCCTTCTATAAGGTTTCTTCTGGATATTTTTGTAACTTTTCTATCTTATCCCTCTTCTTACTTAGCTTTCTAGTCTTCTTCCCAGTGAGATTTGTCTCGGTATTTCTTTTTCCATTTTGATTTTTATCTTCTTTTGGCATAGTTACTTCACGTTGTTGAGATTCTTTCCTAAGATTCGAGGGTGATCCTTCTTCTTTATTTGGAATAGGTACTTCAACCTCCTTTGGGTATTCTAGTGTTCTTGCAACTTTGACATCCAGGTATCTAGTGCTAAATAGATTCGATATGTTCTTTTGTTCTTTAATCAAGTGTGTGATCCTTCTAGTCATGAATTCTTTTAACTCTTGCTTCTTCTTCTCTAAAAATTCCTCTTCTTCTTGCCTTCTAGCGTGATCTCTTTCAATACAAGGTTTTCCTAGTAGCATGGTAAATGGTGTGATATCCTCAATAAATTTAATGATCTCAAAATATTCTTCTGTCGAAGCTCTATTGACAGTCATAGGTATCCAAATGAGATTTCCACATAAGTTTATCATCTTTCCTTTGAATAGTCCTATTCCTCCTAATGAAGGAATCATAGTAGGCCTCCCTATAGCTTCCCAAGTTCTGTCTGTCATGGTTTTCACTTGTTTTTCCTCATATAGAACACAGTCAATGTCAAAGTATCCTATTCTTGTTTCAAAGCATTCCTTTTCTTTGAACATCTCTGATAATCTAACATGTCGATGGTCATTCAGGGGTTCTCTCATATGTAGAAATACTTTTTTTTATTCTTTCTGGGGTTCAACCATAATCTTAGTTTCTGGATCTGCCTTAGGGTTTTCTTGTCTCATGTTTATTTCTTCAAGCTTAACAATCATTCTAGGGAAATCCAATACTTCATGGTTCATAGCTTTACAACAAAGACAACTAGGTCTTCTCACAGGGCATTCCTTGGCAAGATGTCCCGATTTTCTGCAACTGTAACACAGGGTTAATCCTCTCTTTCTTTTAAATGATCACTTGCCTTTCCTGCACTACACGCTAGGATCATGGTATCTAACCAACAAACATTTCTTTCTAGGTTCTTGCATACACTTATTAGTCCAAACATTCTTTCTATGCATAGGTATAACATAATTTTCACTATTCTTATCAAATCTTCTTTCATCTATTAATACCCTAGTTTTCAAGCTAGGATAGAATATATCAAACATACCTAGATCCATACTATTGAAAAAAAAAATTCCACTTATCTTACTTCTTACAGAGCATAAATTTTTCAGATCTATAACTTTTCAAATATCTTTACCTTTATTAGAGCACAGAGCTTTCAAATCTTACCTATTTTAATAAAAAATTCTCACTTTTACCTTTTTCAGAGCACAAAGATTTCAGATCTTACCTCTTTTCTTCAGATAGGACTTATTTTCCTTATCACAAAGCTTGTCAAACTAAGCATATTACTGTGCACTAGAGCAACAGATCTACGCACATATATTTCACAATGTCAGGTCGGATCTTTGTATAGAGCTTCTTCTTCCTCAGTTCTGCAAGATACCATATATATATAATATGCAGAACAGAAACGAAATGCTAGAAATGACAGAATAACAGTAAAATATCCAGCATAATCTTCACAATACACAGAAATGATATACGAAATAGCAACAGAAATAACACTTTGAATCAAATAGCAATGTTCACAGGCCTCT
>ML787245.1:519218-533278 GCA_009831015.1 Picea engelmannii
AGGAAGATCCTTCTAGAAGTGGAAGCTTCTATTAGGTCTTCTTACATCCGCCTTATTCTATTTTATTGATAGGTCTTATTAATATTGACCTTTATTACATCCGAATACATTGATCTACCTATGTGCGGGTTAGGACCTTAACAAGTTCCCAGTAATCACAGTTTCAGGTCCTGACAACGGAACCATTTGTTAGCATAGGGGCAGACCTAGGGTTCAATGCTACAACAACGCACCAACAAAACCCTAACTACCAACCCTTTTGGAAACACCTATGAAGTAGATGAAGTCTCACCCGAGGTAGAGGTAGGGGTGGTTGCAGGACTCAGGTGTCTGAAACCTTATCTGGGACACATATATATGATTATAATACTTAATAGAGCACTTAGCACTGTTAGTTCATCATTGTTTAACCAATATCTACTCTGTAGAGAAAAAAAAACATCACAACATTCACCTTGATCTAATGTATTTAAGCACTTAGCATATATAAATGGATCATATCTAGCAAATTCAAGAACTAAGCACATTCACTTATATCAGATCTAGCATCTAGATTCGTCATAAGCACAAAGAATAAATAGATCTATCTATCTATCTATATCAAGCACTTAGAAAATAACACATAAATACATCAGAACGTTACACAGAGAAGAATAACATAGTATTTACATGGTTCATCCCCACCCTGGGGCTACATTCATCTACCAACTCTTCTTCTTTATTAGCTTCAATTAGCCATCTATATGCACAAAGCCACAAAAACCCTACTCCACATAGGACATAATATATGTGCAACTCGCTAGATCCTTCTACCTTGCGTTACATCATAAATCCCTTCACAATTTGTTACAACCACTTGCACTTAGTTATGCAAGCCTCTCATAGTATGCACAAAGCATCTACAAACCATACTTGCACTTAACACTTAGATTATCGACCCTACATCACATAGATATGCTTCTTACATTTCCTAGACATCTATTTATAGTTTACAAAATAGGCCTAAACATGGGTAAACCCATGGGCCAACATCCCATACCCATTACATATTCCCAAAACCCAAGAAGGACTCAAAAAGGGGTTGATATCCATTGATATCTGCTTCATCTTGCGCTCCACCTTTGATGGGTTGTCGAAGTCCCAAAAATAGGTCAACATGACCAAAATTTTTCCAAAACTTGGTTAAGGACCAACACATATACCAAGGACACCTCTCAACTAGATGTCCAACATTGCCAACACATTCATCTACCAAGAATGTACCAAGATCACCAACATACCATCACAAGATATGTGTCTCAACCATGTACCAAAGCATGTGCCAACCAAGCATCAACCATGTACCACAACTTGTACCAAATTGTTCATCAAACATGCACCACAACTGTACCAAATTGTGCATCAACCATGGACCTCAAATTTACCGAACCGTGCATCAACCATGCACCTCAACCTATATCATATTCCTCAATCATCAACAATCAACATCAACACCATACCAAGTATCAATCATATACCATATCATGTATCAACCATGTACATAAACAATATACATCATCACTTGTACCATACAATGTTCCAATCATGCACATCAAAAATATAGATCAACACCATATCATATACCATAAGATATCATCAATGAAGTGCCTCAACCATATACCAATAATATCTGCCAAATGTGTACCAAGCATATATCAATATCACCAACAAGTGCCTCTATCAATGTACCAATACAAATAGCATCATCAACCATATTCCTTAAACAAAATGCCAACCATGTACCTCAAATAAGTGTCATATCACTCATGATATTCGTCAACTAGATACTATAAAACATGTGCCAATGTATCCAAGATATGTACTAGCAATGTATCTCAACAAGTAGACCTCATCCAACATGCATCGTGCATCCAATGATGTGCCTCAAGTCATATACCATGTCCCTCAAACACATGCCTCAAGCATGTTCCTTAGCATCACCAAGATACAACCTCATAACACAATATACCAAGCCTCAAGTATGCACCATAACATGTAACCAAACAAGAAACAAAAATAACCACTAATGCCTCTAATCAATGTACCATAACATAACCAAGAGGTTCCATACCATCATGTATCATCAACATGTACCATTCCATAACCAAGCATGTCACGCTTAAGACTTACCTCTAATCCTGTAGATGATTTGATACTCTGTAACATTGACCCGTAGCTTCTTCATTAAGCTTAGTAACCAGGAACCAACATCCTTCTCACTCATGTCTTGTCCTCATGGGACAAAGGCCTTATGTCACATAGGTCCTTACATGATGACCTTTAGGAAACCCGCGGGGATGCCTCATGGGACACTTAGTGTCTGACCCATGGGGATGACCCTAATTACAATTTCCTCATATTTTCCTACTCTTCTCTGCAATCCCAGAAATATCACACTTCTCCTGCTTCGCTACCTTAGAATTCTCCGTCGCAAACTAGCCAAAAGATCACAATGTTAGACCATAACATTCATAGGACATATATTCAATGTAAGTGTGTGAGTGTACTTGTGAATGACTCCTTGAAGGTTATTTATACTTTTTCAAGGTAACATATTCCCTTAAATTTAGGGCTTCTAGATATTTCTTGGTGCAACCACTTTACCCTTTCATTCATTGATTTGTAACCAACTAGGGCTTCTTGAACATTCTTCGGGGCTTCCAACTTCACAAGGCCATATCTCCCTAACTATGAGGAACCATGTGGAATTCCAAATATCAACAGAAATAGAATGGAATGTACTATCCATCTATGATAATCTTACCTGCAATTACACTATTCTTCATGTCGTTATTCCTCAATTAACTTCGAGTCCCATAACCACACCTCTAGGGCTACATGTAGACTACATCAAATCTACCCAACTAAATCTCCATCAATCTCGAACTCACCATCAATATTGATTATACAAATTTCAATCGACTATCCAACATCCTTGGACCTCTCCAAGGGTTGACATCAATCTCTAAGGGCTGACATCAATCACAACCAACTATCCAACCAAATATCCAACATAATATATTTTTTTATGTTATCTGATGCAAATCCCCCATGGGATCATGCAACCTCATGGCCTAGGATCATTCACATGAGACGAATTGGCTATTGGACCCCTCACTAGATTCTCTCTTATGCACATAGGCCCCTTTAATTTCATTTTTTCAAGCCACACAAAATCTCACTAGGCACTTATACTAAGCCCCTCCACTCCTTAGAATCAAACCATAGGCAGTAGACCTTTTTACCCTGACAACATCTCATTCGACCATGGGATAGAACCAAGTGTTGGCCAAATAGGCACTATTTAGAGCTCCAGGACTCCAGTTCTCTACGTACACTTACCAAACTTTACCACAATTTTTCCAAAGTGGTTACCGGCCAAACTTGGTCATAAAGTGGCATTGACCAATGGGTGTGGATTTTACCCCTTTCTTCCACTTTACCAACTCAACTATTGGACTTTGAATTTCCCAAATTGGATGGTTGGCATGATTTCTCCTTCCTCCACAATCTACGGTGGATATCTATTTTGGGACTCTGGGCTTCAGATAATTCCATGACTCCAATACAACACACAATACCTACTGGATGAATTGTTGGCATAGAGGGGCATACCTAGGGTTCAACACTTCAACAACGCACCAACAAAACCCTAACTACCGACCCTTTCGACAACACCTGCTAAGCAGATGAAGTCTTGCCCGAGATAGAGGTAGGGGTGGTTGTAGGACTCAAGTGTCTACAACCTAGATGGGACATAGATCTGTGATTATAATACTTAACAAATAACTTAGTAGTTAACATTCATTATCTTTTACCCTTATTCACATCGCAGGTTAGAACCCTAATTACAGAACAACGCAGTATTCATCAAGATCTAATCACATTTATCCATTCATCACATAGCATCAAAGAAGATCTAGCATTCATTCACATCATAAGAACTAAGATACTATATCAGATGCATTTAACATAAATATTACATTACTAAGTATAAATTACATCAATAACTTATCAACCATACTGCACAAAGAAACCATAACACACGATATGCATGGTTCACCCCAATGTGGGGCTACGTCCACCAACTCTTATTCTTCTTTATTATCTTATATCAATCTTTGTACATGTACAGAGCCAAAAACCCCACTCCACATAGGACAAGATATTTTCACACACCTCACCAGATCCTCCTTCCCCGAGTTAGGTCACAACACAAAGCCTTCTCACAATCAATTGCAATTAGCTCTGCAATTATTAACACACAGTATGCACAAAGCCTATAGATTGGCACTAAGCCGATTCTACTTATTTATACATCACAAAAGGGGCCTAAACATGGGTAAGACCCATGGGTCGATATCCCATACCTGTTACATAAACCCTAAACCAAAAAATCATACAAAAGGGGATGAGATCCCATGATCTCCACTTTGCATGGGTGCTCGTCTTCGACTATCTTGTTGAAGTCCCAAAAGGTGGTCAAACATGAGCAAGGTTCTCCAAAAATTGGTCAATGGACAACAGGCCCCCAAGACTCACTTGTGACTCGTCCTGAGTCACTCTGATCTAGGAAAATCTACTTCGAAGGCCTCCAACTACCTCAAATTGTTGCTTCACTAAAGACTCCTTCTCAATGAACTCCTGGATGACTTTCTCTATGACCAGTCCTTCCAAGCGTCGTTCCACTGAGGTGACTACTTGTTCTAGTTGTGCTCCTTGTCCCTCTATTTCCTCAAAAAGTGTGAAGGATTTGTCCTGCACTGGCTGGAGCCTCTAGGTCACTTCCATGACTTTATTCTAGATGGCATGGACCTGTTGTTGAACAACGAGCTGTTCTTGTGACCTTTTCATTTTATCGACTGATGATAGTAGCTTCAACTGTGATTGTATTTTCGCGTCTTGTTTCTTTTCCTCTTAAATATGTGACTCCAATGTCCTTAGTTTTGGTTCCACTACAAGGCACTCATAGGTTTGTGCACTTCGAATTCTGAGTTGCTTGCATTATAAGGCCAATGCCTTGATTCTTTCTACTATGCTCCTGGAAGTTTCTTCTCTCTGGTCTAGCACTTCCTGTGGAGTGCTTGGCACTACGTGCAATTCCAATTATTCCACTCTTGCTTGAAGCTGTTGAATAGCTTCAATGAGCTTCTCCACTTAACTCTCCAATGTGTCTTCTTATATCTGTGCGAGGCCCGACATAGAGAAAATTTCTCTAGTAACTGCCTCCTTAACTCCCATCTGCTCCGCGAGTAGCTATTCTTTCTCTTTCTTAAGTTTTTCTCTGTCCTCTGCAAACTTCGCCTAGAGGTCGTCTTTCTCTTGCTTCGAAACTCGATGTTTATCTAGGGATTCCTCCTTTTCTTGATTCAAGGCCTCTATGGCCTACTCTTTTTCCTCCTGTACATGAAGAAGGAGAGACACTATCACATCTTCTATTCTACACAGCTGGGTAGGTTCATCTTCTACTTCTATGCCTTCTGATGACGATGATGGCATTGTAGACACTGCATGGCTTGAGTAGAGGGATGTTTGTACCCCTTTCAGCTCTACCTCAATCTTGTCGTACATGGTCTCCTTATTTTCTTCGTTGCACTGTAAAATGTCCTTTGAGGTTTCTAATACAGCTGCGATGATAAGGTCAATATCACCCACCATGAGTACAGTCTGTAACTGTGGCTTATTTTCTAGTGACTTCTTCTGTGCTGATAGTTTCTTTAGGGAAACCTTTTTTTTCTTTGATGTCTCAACCTCCATGATGGGATCCTTAGGCGATGTCACTTCACCATGTTCCTATTATTTTTCTTTCCCTTCATCCTGTTCCTGGTCTACTTCATCATCTCCTCCTCCTCCTAGTGAAGCAGACGCAGTTTCCTCTGATGCATTGTTCATTTTCTGCACTTCTTCCTTCTTCTTCTTCCTACTGTTGTTGGGTCCATCACACTCTTATCAAGTGACCATAGGGATTCTGATGAGGTTGGGGTCGGAGAGTTCTTCCTAGTTGACTGGTGCAAGGAACTCTGCGGGCCATTCCTTAGTTATTTCTTCCATGTCCTCCTCTGTGAGTTTGTAATAGGATTGGAGCTCTTCCTTTTGTTTGTCCCCATGCATAGTTATGTAAATGAATTGCTTGTCTAGGAAAAACTTTGAAAGTGGTTGGAACCTATGTAGTGTGTTTGATGTCATGCGAGGGAAAGATTCAATGGCCCTCTTCAGTTGCAAATAATATGTGTGGAGCACCTCATTCGACTGCCATTGTTTTTCCATGTCGCTCGAATACCAGAGCTTAGTGAACTTCACGGCCAGTGGTTCAGACAGCTCAATTTCAAGGAAGGTCACTCCTTCCAGCATCTCCCAAGTGATGAAGGCGATGAGAATCAACAAACAACTAAAATAAACTCGTAGCCTTAGTCCTGTTCTTTACTGAAATCTTTCTCCAACTGGTTGACGAGGTATCTAACCTAGTTCACTTTCATCCCTTCGATGCATTTTCCTGCGAGGTCGACGATGAACCCCATGACTTGCATTGGTTTGTTCTTCCTGACGAGCTTACCAATGATCAACTGGCAAGCTAGGTTCACTATGCCATTTTGTATGGAGGCTACCTTGTAGCCTCGCTTCCCTTTCTCTACATCATTGTAAGTGTCTTTAATGCACTGTACCAAGGCGTGATCTGCAGCCTTTGTTGATTAAGGTTGGTTGTCATTGATGTCCACCCTTGAAGAAATCCCCATAGCAAAAAGGTTTGGGTAATGGACCCAATATTGTTTGATGTAAATATGACTCATTATTGTTTTTTTATGGTTGATAAGAAGTAAATATGGATGAACTCCAAAGTGGTCCCCTTATGGTGAAAGCCCTCATGGGAAGACGCTTTTTGGAGTAAGAGAACCCATGATTAATTGTGGAATAATGAGATGAAGGAAAGTGAACTTGTCAAGGAAAATATCCTACATGGATAGTGCTTTTCATTTCATTTCTAGTGGTATGTGGAACGTCACATAATTCCTCACGGTTAGAGAGTTATGTCCATAAGAAGTTGGAGACCCCAGGTTTGGGTAATGGACCCAAGTTTGTTTGATGGGTAATGGTATGAGTTATGATATATTTTCAGATAATACTATTCTATATGGATATTACATTCCATGCCATTTCTGGTGGTATGTAGAACGTCACATAACTCCTCACGGTTTGAGAGTTATGGCCTTACAAAGTTGGAGGACCCTCATATGTCATCTAGAAGCCCCAAAAGGTCAAAGTAGTCAAAGTGATTTAAGATATTTTAAAAGGTAAATAATAAAGTGAAGTGATGAGTGTATTGTATTTCAAAGTGAATACAAAATAAATTGTTTCAATAATAAATTTAATGGAGAAATTAGAAGTGGACCCAACCCTAAAATAAGGAAAGTGGGCCAAGTGACCTAGAAGATGTTTTTAAGGAAGCTACTTGGAGAGTATAAATAAGAGGCAAGGCTCTCTCATTTGAATCACACTTGAGAATATTGAATATATATACGTTTCTGAGGTAACCAAATGATATCTAAGCCTAAATTCTAAGGAAAGTGAAGAAAAGAAGGCTGAAATGCAAGGAAGGATAAATTCTTTTGATGGTGTTTTCTAAGGTATGTTATTTATAGGTCACTAACCATTTTCGCTATAATTTTTTTTCTATAATTATTCACATCCTGAAATTTCTATGAAAGTGACAAAACATATCCAAGTATCTGTGGTAAAAAATTCAGCTTGTGGGTCTTTGTATTTTGGGAGTTACACTTTGTGGAAAATAGGGTTTGTGGCTAATCCTGAAACTAGTCAAAATCAGGTGTTTCGGGTAAAAACGTCATAACTCCTTCATAACAGATCCAAATTCAGTGAGACAAAATGTGTTGGTTAGGGTACAGTCTGTAGTAGGTTTTTTAATAGTTTCATATCAATTCATCAAAAAATTTGTGTGGGGCACGCTCTACAAGGTCGCTCTCTAGAATAAGACAGAATTCAGCAAGGTATGTCATTTTTGCTATAACTCCTTTTATGAGAGGTTCCAAGTAGTGACACTTGGAGGAATTGCATAAAAAAAACTGAATAACATTGTTTATCAGTTTCAGATATTTATACATTACAGGTTCAAAGTTATGATTACTTCAAGTTAGGGTTCTTGACTAATCCAAAACTAGGCATGTGAGACTAAAGAAAAGTTTGATGAAAATGCTAGTCTCTTGTTTTTAAAGTTAAGGAAGGTTTGTTGGAATGTGATCATATACACCAGGTATATTAAAGAGATACAAATCACAATTGTATGATGAAATTTATGAGGGATTTTGGTTGTGGTACATGTTGAGTACATGGTTGAGACAAGTAGTTGATGAGTTGGCGCACATACATGAGGTGTATAGTTGATGATGTTGGTACATATTGATGAGTCATAGTTGATGAGTAGTTGAAACATGATTGGTACATACTTCATACATGGTTGGATGCACTTGTTTATGGTACAGGTTGATTACAATTTGGTGCATGGTTGATGCACTTGTTTATGGTACAGGTTGAGGTACAGGTTGTTGCATGGTTTAGATTTATTGGTACAAGTTTATAACGGTATATCTCATAGTGATAGTGTGACAGTGGTTCCATCATTCTACTTCTACTTCAGGGTGGAAGGATGGGGCAAGGACAGGTGGTTGTAGCCACCTTCCAGTTGTAGCTGGAGAACATTGGGGGTTGTAGCCTCCTTCTGGTTGTAGCCAGAGAATTGGGGAGTTGGAGCTTCCCTCAGGTTGTAGCCTGAGAAAATAGGGGGTTGGAGCCTCCTTCCAGTTGCAGCTGGAAAATAAAGGAAGTTGGTGCTTTCAATGAATGTAATTCTTCAAGACATATAAGAAAAAGCATTCTGTGGTTTTCTCCCGATTTGGGTTTCCACGTAAAACACTAGTGTATTGTGTATATGTGTGATTGTTTATTTGTTACTGCTCATTATTGGATAATAATTCTACATTGGTATAACATTTGAAGAAAAAGGATTATAATTATGCTATTACTGATTCACCCCCCCTCTTAGTAATCCAACAGCCTTCCCTCGATAAAAATCCCGAGGGTCTGATCCTTGCATGCTTAATCTAGTAACTTGGTTGATCAACACTAGATATACAGTGATGCGCCTATCCAACTATAGATAACCACCATGGTATCATGACAAGAGGAATTTAATGCATGCGTTAACCTCCTGGTGTCTTCGAAAGTGTGGTATATTCATCAAATTAAGGATCGTTGATCTTGCAATGTTCATGGTCCACTGCTAGGGGATTATCTTCGACTTCTTCCCCATTGTCTTGTTCAAGTACTTGTGTGGTGCAAGCATCCCATAATTCATGCGGTGTCCTAAGTTGAAATTGCTGATCTTTAGCATCATAATCTGTTCTAACTGCGATCCAAATGCACGTATCCCCTTTGGTAGGGACGTAGTGATCAATGTATAGTCGAAGTCCCTCGGGACGTTGTTATGACTAACCACGCCATCCAGAGGTGGGATATAGTCGGGGAGGATTGATGGGATGAGCTTTGTGTTTTCCAAGTCGTCGTGATGCATGCTCCATTTCTTTGTCATAGTTCTAGAGGGCCCAGATTGACGTGCAATCGATGGGGATGCTTGCAATCCTCTTTTTGATGAGGCTTTTGCCCCTGTGGACATGACCTTATCTGCCATTAGATGTATTACAATATATTCCATAGACTTTTCCACTACACTACGTTCACCTGACATGCACGCTTGTAATCAAATATTTTTGGTAGGTGAACAAACACTCAAGGTATCTGAATGGGTGGCGAGGTCTCAATAACACAGCATGATACTCAGTTCTCTGTGGGCTCGGGTAATCAAAATTCGCAAAAGTGTTCTTGATGCAACATTCGATGGGATAAATAGATAACCTCATAACAGATTCCTCCAACGAGTCAAAAATCCTCAATCAATACGATTCCATCCATTATGGCATGGTCCCAGTGGTCCAACGACGAGCTTTCCAGCAATAACTATGTTTCTAGTCATTCTAGAGCATTGTTCTAATGGTCAGGATGCCTCCAACAGTCATGTTTCTTCGTATGGTGAAGTGCTAGTCTGTGCTACTCTTCTATTCCGATGAAGTTCAAGTTCTGTAATCCTTCTTTCTGTGAAGTCTTCTTTGGGATTTCCTGCAATTTTTCTAACTTTTCTTTCTTCTTGCTGAGATTTCTAGCTTTCTTTCCTATGATCTGAGTCATTGGGTTCCTCTTTCCATTTTTATTCTTATCCACTCTTAGCATAGTAACTTCTCACTGCTGAGATTCTTTCAAAGGTTCTGAGTGGAATACCTCTTCTCTTATTATTTCAAGGGTAGGTATTCGTTTTTGCTGCATGGACATTTTTTTCAAGCTTTCCTATGTTTTCTCAGCATCAACATCTAAGTCTCTAGTCTTGAGTTGCTTCAACTTGTCCTCTTGTTATTTTAGTAAGTGCACTATTCTCTTAGCCATGAAATATCTTAATTCTTGATTTTTCTGTTGTAGAGCTTCCTCTTCTTCTTTCCTTCGGATATGGTCTTTCTCAATCTAGTTTTTTCCTAGAAAAAGAGAAAATGGGGTGTTGTTTTCAACAAATTTAATGACCTCAAATTCTTCTTCAGTCGATGCTCCATGAGAAACCATAGATACATGAGTAAGTCTTCCACATAGGGTTATCAACTTCCCTTTAAAAATTCCTATTCCTCCCAGTGAAGGAACCATAGAAGGCTTTCCCAAAATTTCCCAAGTACTTTCTGTCATGATATTCACCTGTGTTTCCTCATCCAAAACAGATTCTATGTCGAAGTCTCCTATTCTTGTTTCTATGCACTCCTTCTCTTTTAAGATCTATGATAAACTAATGTCTCTGTGATCATTCAGGGTTTCTTTCATCTGCAATAGTATAGTCTCTGATTCTTTTTGGTGTTCATGCATGTTCTTAGTCTGTTAATCTTCCTCATGGTTTTCTTGTCTTATATTCATCTTTTCAACTTTAGCAATCATTCTAGGGCAATCCAAAACTTCATGGCCCATGGATTTACAACAAAGACAAATAGGGCCTCTACCAGGGCATTCTTTAACAATATGTACCGGTCTTCTGCAACTATAACAAAGATTCAATCCTCTCTTTCTCTTAAATGATCCCCAACCTTTCCTGTACTGTGCACTGGGATCATAGTGATGAACCTGCAAAAAATTCTTTCTAGGATCCTGCATCCACTTGTTAGTCCAAAAATCCTTTCTATGCATAGGAATAACATATCTTTCACTATTTCTATTAGATCTATTCATATCAAATCTTCTTTCTTCTAGCTGCACCCTAGTTTTCAGACTAGGACAAAATCTATCAAGCATTCCTAGATCCATTCTTTCGAAATAAAAATTTCCACTTATCTTACCTTTATCATAGTACAATTCTTTAATATATTACCTCTTTTCTTTAGATCTGATTCCCTTCTTATCACAGAGCTTCACAAGTCAAGTATACTATTGCGCACTACAGTAGCAGATCTACGCACAAATCTTTCTCTTTTCTTTAGTTCCCAACAAATACAGTTTTAGGTCCCATCAATGGAACCATTTGTTGGCACAGAGGGGCAGACCCAGGGTTCAACACTTCAAAAACACACCAACAAAACCTTAACTACCAACCCTTTCGAAAACACCTGTGAAGCAGATGAAGTCTCACCCGAGGTAGAGGAAGGGGTGGTTGTAGGACTCAAGTGTCTACAACCTAACTGGGACACAAATATGTGATTATAATACTTAACAGAGCACTTAGCAGTTAACATTCATTAGCTTTTACCATTATTCACATCACAGGTTATAACCCTAATTACAGAATGATGCAGTATTCATCAATATCTAATCACATTTATCCATTCAACACATAGCATCAAAGTAGATCTAGCATTCATTCACGTCATAAGCACTAAGATACTATATCAGATGCATTTAACATAAATATTACAATACTAAGCATAAATCACATCAAAAACATAACAACCATATTGCACAAAGAAACTATAACACATGATATACATGGTTCACCCCAGTGTGGGGCTACGTCCACCAACTATTCTTCTTCTTTATTATCTTCTATCAATCTTCGTACATGCACAGAGCCACAGAACCCACTCTGCATGGGAAAGGAGATCTGAGCGCACCTCACCAAATCCTCCTTCCTCAAGTTAGGTCACAACACAAAGCCTTCTCACAATCACTTTCACTTAGGTCTGCAAGTATTAACACACAGTATGCACAAAGCCTCTAGATCCGCACTAAGACGATTCTACTAGGTCTCTTTTAGCACTTAGCCATTGGTTTACAACTGACTCTTTCTTACATCGCCTAGCTACTTATTTATACATTAAAAAAGGGGCCTAAACATGGGTAAGACCCATGGGCCGACATCCCATACCCGTTACATAAACTCTAAACCCAAAAATCTTGCGAAAGGGGGCGAGATCCTGCGATCTTCGCTTCGCTTGGGTGCTCGTCTTCGACTAGCCTATTGAAGTCCCAAAAGATGGTCAAGGGCCAACATGAACGAATTTCCAAACCATGATCTACGACTCCCAATCCTCTTGCAGGAAACGACTATGGTTAACTACGAAACTCCGACACTCTAGGGATCCTTTTCTCCAAACAACCACCACCAAACTTCCAAATAGTCGAATGCCAAATTGGTGAAGGGAGGAGATCTACAACTGAGACTCCTCTATTTGGTCGACGACGAAGATCAACTTTGGACTTCAGGGCTCTAGCCACTATACAACAAATCACTACTCCAAATCACCAAAGTGGCGAATTCTGAAGTCTCGAGACTTTTAGAATTTAGAGGTAGAGATAATCAGAGATAAACTCAACTTTTATTAACTGTGAATGTTTACAATATTTTCAATTTTTTTAAGACTGGATTACGACAAGGTCTCAATTCTTCTCATCTCCTCTCTCAGAACTCTCATTTCTAATCTAGTGAATAATATTTCAATAACAACCATACAAATTTCTCCTCAATACATTGATTCATACAAAAATCAACTTTCATTAACTGTGAATGTTTACAATATTTTCAATTTTTTTAAGACTGGATTGAAACAAGGTCTCAATTCTTCTCATCTCCTCTCTCAGAACTCTCATTTCTAATCTAGTGAATAATATTTCAATAACAACCATACAAATTTCTCCTCAATACATTGATTCATACAAAAACAAGGCTTCTTGAGTCTTCCCTATTTAACTTTCATTAAATACAGATCTCATTGGATCTCACTAATATCTATGATCCACTATAGCCTTTAAGGCGATTTACATGTTCCCCTTCCTTGATATTTACAATATTAATTACATTAATTTGAGATTTTACAACAAAAAAATGAGAAGGTCAGTGCCCTCTCTCCTCAGGATCTACTCCATCCTTGTGCGTTGATGCGATGGATGATGATGTGGTTCCTGAGTAGGAGTGATTCTCCTGCATCATTATCTTTCCTGACTTATCATCAAGGAAGAGATTGTTGGAAATACTAAAACAACTGAGAGGGGGGGGGGGTGAATCAATTGTTTATAAGCTTAAACAATTTTATGCCTTTTAAACAATTATTAAGATTTCTTCATGTGTCATCAACCAACATACAACATATGGACAGTAAGAGTAAAGATCATCAGTCACACATAAAATACACACAGAGACATATTTTCACGACGAAACCCATAAAGGGAGAAAACCTCTTCTTCTTCGAAATGATAGGCAGTCTTTTTCTTTTCTGTACATCATTTACAATTGAGCACCAACTCAATGTGAGGATGCTACCTCTGTTTTACAAGCTGCAACTTGTCTGAGATCTCCAACTCTCTGATTTCTCTGGCACCCACTAGAAGGAAGCACCAACTCCCTGTTTATTCCAGCACCAACTGGATGGAAGCACCAACTTCCTGATTATTCCAGCACCAACTGGATGGAAGCACCAACTTCCAGTTACACAGGC
>ML787245.1:533378-557685 GCA_009831015.1 Picea engelmannii
TCCATGTGACCATCTATCACGTGACCACCACCATACCTCTCGAAAATGTGCGCTATCCCTCCTGGCTAGAACATGGTCCATATGACCTGTCTCCATGTGACCTTGGTCTTATCACTCCATCGGAGTTTCGACACTTACGATGAAATAATGTTTATGTCCATGGGATTCACGATTTCCCGATTCGTGATGCGCTTCAGCCCTCCTAGCTGAGCCTTGGTCCACGTGACTGTTACCCATGACCTTTCGTCGGGATTTCAGGGTTTATAATTATAATGTGCATACGCCCCCTGGACTTGCAATATGACGATTCTCGACTTCCTCTGTACTCCTTACACCTGTCCTGCATTGACTCCTGGGTGGCCTACAGCCTATATGCCTTATCGGGAAATCGCGTATCGCGATTTCGCGATGTCTGATGTTCAATGTTCTTGTCAATACCAAAACCCGATCCCCGAAACTCCAACCAGGGCTAGGATCTACGGTTCAGATTCATTCTAGATTCAACGGCTGAGATTAAATCGCGAAATCGCATTTCTTGATTTCAGAGTTATTGATGTCAAGAGATTTTGGCATTACAAAGTCCCGATCGCCGATGCCTCTGCTGACGTCACACGTGGTTTGAAACGTGTTAAATACTGCCACGTGTCACTCTGATTCGTGACTTACCTGTGCCTGGACTGTTGAATCTTCATGCCACCTTTCATTACCTGGTTGTGCCACATGTCCCTAGATGACGTGGACTGCTATCATGAATTAGATCGACGGTCTAGATCACATGTTGATCTGACGATTCAGAATCAGTCAGGATTTCGCATATCGCGAAATCGGGGTTTTCGTTGCATTGTGTTCTTTGCATTATGAAATCTCGATCCCCGAATATCTGATGAATCCTCCTAGCTACCACACGTCCATACGAATGAACGGTCCAGATCCCTGCTTGATTTAACGGCTGTGATCAAATCGCGATTTCGGGGTTTTCGTTGTCGAGTGAACTGGACATTTCAAAGTCCCGATCCCCGAATCTCTGATGACTTATCTCCCTCGCAACTTCTGCAAATATGAATGGGATCCAACGATCCAATGATCTCGTCTATCTTCCTTCTTCTCTGTAAACTTCTGCTGCGCGCGTTTGCTTCAATGCACATGTTTTCTTCAATGCTGTGCCTCCTGTGCTTTTATATCCGAATCCCCAAGGGGTTTTATCCTTCATATCCTGCCATTTCTTCTATTTCCATCAAAGACAACAATTATCAACACGCATTCATTTCTTGTTCAATATTTTCCAACAGAGATTATGTTAATACTTAGGCTATAAAATTAGGGTGATCATTCCTGCCTCCTTTTGGTTTATCCAACCAAGAGGTCGAAAAAGTTGACTTAGGAACATTCATTTCATTTTGCCAACATTTTTTTGCAACCATATTGGGGACTTTTCAATAGTCTTCATTTTGACTGCAACATGCTCGCAGTCCTACATTTTCTTCTTTCATCTCCCTTTCCTCTTGTTGTTCATTTATTTCCTATTTAGTTTTTTTTTCATTTATTCATCTTCCTTACTCTTAATTTACATAATTTAGAGATTGATATATTAATGACTGAAGTATTTTTCTTGCAGTTTGAATTTTTGGGTCAATATGATATTGTAGGTAAACTACTAATTGTTGTTGTTGAAACAATTGATGAAACCTTTAACTAGTCTCAAATCATATTATTCTTTGTCCTATTAGCCTGATTTTGGTATGTAAGATTACCCCCTTTGCAGCAAGTCAACTGATATTATCCCTTGAGCTTTGTTGTGTCTCCTGCTGCCCCTTCTTTGTGATTCATTTCAATCACTCTTATTGTTGTGTATGTATCTTTCATGAAGACAAAAACCTAACACTAGAATTGGTTTTGCAAACTATACTTGTGTCACCTTTCGATTATTTAATTTTATAATGGATTCAACCCAAACCATAGAAAAACTTGATAATTCCTAGGAAATCATCGCTCAAGAAATTGTTGTGACCGAAGAAAGAGAACTTGTTGTGAGGTGAGATATTAACAATCCCCCTCGTGCTTGATACTTTAATGTTATAAACCCCTTGAAGGTCACGTTGACTCTGAGGTAAATCCTACAAATTTGATTCATTATCCGAAGTTGGTAAATGGAAACAAATCCTTGAGGGTTTACACAAAAACATTTTTCATTATTATTCGGATTCATAATTTGTTTCACCCATCTGTAAGACCACTTTTAAGTGGACACCTTTGTATGTATCAAGTAAGATGACTTCTCCTACAGGGTCCTCCCAAACTCTTCGTATCATGTACAATGGTTACAACCCAACTATTTCTACAACTAACCAAGCCAAAAGAATCTGTAAATTTGGTATTTTTTAGTTTGAAGAAGACTTGAATAACACCCCTTGGAATGTTCCTTCACCCCTAAAATTGAACGTTGAGAATGCACCACTTCCAAAGTTCAAATATTACTTACCTAAGTTTTTCGAAAATGGCACTTCCACAATAGATGAGAATCTCAATTCTTTCGTCAACACATGTCATAACATAGGATAGTATTGTTGGGGATTTGAAATGTATTTGTAGGAAAACCAAACAACACTCACATTAATCATCAAATTAGGGGACATATTTTTTTCAAGGCTATGTGCAAAGTCTATACAGGCTATAATTTCCTCTGTAGTGCTAGTAATTCTAATGATCATACAGTAAATGAATGAAAACTTGGTCGATTTATTCTATCTTGAAGGAAAACACACTTACAAGACGTTTTATGTAAAAAATTCTGAAAAAGGGAAATCACATCCAATACAAACAACTCCTGATTGAAAAGAAGATCACACTTAATTCATGAAACATTCACTGAAACAGAGTCACTTTCAATCCACAAAACTCTTGTTGGAAAGGAAATCACAACTGCAAATGAAAAAAATCAAACAACACCTTTGATCGATCACAAACTCACGGTGATTTTAAAGAGAATGCACTTGCTATAATACTAAAAAGTAAGAATCTATCTATCAAAATAAATCCAATTATTCACATCCACAATGAAACTTCAATCAACAAAATTAATAGAAATAACACAGATTCTCTATTCTTTTCAAAAATCAACCAAAATCTACAAGTAACAACTCATGTAATTAATAAGGGTCGGGAACAAGTAAAAACTCATGTAATTAATAAGTGTCAGGAAAAAGTAACAACTCACACAAATAAAAAATGACTATAAAACTTGAAATTATGAAATAGACTATGGAAAATCTACTTAATAAAACAAATAAATTGCAACACCTCATTAGTGAAGGGGCGACTTCCTTCACCAATCATGGCTGCTAAAACAACTCACAAATTAATTCCAAGATAGCATGAATCAGTATACTTATGTATTATAAAAAGGTATGATACAATAATGTTTGTCATGCTCCTTCTGCACACTCTATTCTCTGTTTGTCCACTCCCTCAACCCAAGAGGGTTCCTATTATTTATACACTTATAGAAAACCACCTTTACAAAATAGAATATCATATATGATCAATACAAAGAACAATATCTATTTCACATTCATTCTATTACATCCAATGTACAAAATAAAGAATTTTGGTACATTATCACAACCACAAATAGTTGCAACAACTAGTACTCCCGTTTCCAATGGTGAATCATCCTTGCCACACTAGCGCTTGCTTTTTCCTATACTTGAGCATTAGTCAAAGGATAAATTCTCAAGTATCAACAAGATCATGGTTCAAAGGATGAAAACATCTATATGTAACAACACATCAAAAAGGACACCATGTGAACCCATGAAGGACTAACAACATCAAATCCTTGAATAAACACAACATGTTTCCAACCTACAAGTATATGCTTTCAATCCATATCATCAGTAAACCCAAAATCAAGTAGGAGACTACTTAACATCCCATATTACTACTTAAATAATGAAATTCATAAAAAGGATGTACCTTGGGTCAAAATAGGAAGTCATAGGTAATGTTGAAAGAGGGTAAAATATGACTTAAAGTATCTTCAAAATAGGGTAAATGGATAAGAAAAAAGGGTACTTATCATGGGTCCAACATCTCGCTCCAACTATCCCTACGACATGTCCTGATGTAGCTAATTATTATCTAAGATCATGATTATCCCAAGAGTAGGTTTCATGTAGTGTGTTAAGTTGGTAGGCCTCGTGTGTATCTTCCCCAAAAGACCAGAAACTTGTTGACACCATAACTCCCACTCCCCAATTTTTCTCCATCACTACCAATTCATACATGGGACGATACACATATATAGGCAACCATATTAAAGGAAAATAAAGCTTTAGACCAATCCACCAAGGGCCCCTTTGTACAATGCACTGAATGTACCTATTGAATCACCCCATGGCTCTTCTGAAGTTTGGAAACCCAAAGGGTTCCCTAGTTTTTATTTCCACTGTGGATGACTCCTATCATAGTTTTCATCCCTCCAAGGCCTCAAATTATGCATCATTGATACAACCAAAAAAATGGTTAATTACCTATTCCTGAAGACTTGCAACCAACCTTGAGAGACCAAGAGACTTGGTAATGAGGATTTGAGTCCTAGTAGCATCATCTTCATGAAAAGGCTATTCCCTAATCCTTAGCTCACAGGTGGCCTGGTTCATTTCTATGTTCTCCTAGGCTAGTTTCCGCTTAACCGGATGAAACATGTAAGACAAAAAAATCCCACAACTAGGGGTATCCTATATAGGGTGTAGGATTAAAATCTCTTTCATATGGAAGAATAAAATCATGAAAATACAATTCACATAAAGAGTTTTGTGTGATCATATCAATTACATAAAAGGTGTTCCAAAAGGATTTAGCTGTTATAAATAGGTAGGGTTTATCCTCAATTATGGTTGTGAGCTGAAAAAGGATAAAATGATATTGAAGAAACAAAGCATACAGAGGACAAGACATTATACAGTTCAACAAATCCTAAATAACTAAACCTATATTATGTTTTTGTTCCTTTTTCTTCTTAGCTTGATCTAGTGCATCCCTTAGTTTCTTCCGGTCTTCTCCCCATTGCTCCTTTTCCATCCCATAGAGGGTTAGTTCATATGCTCTTTTCCTTTCCATATTTCAAACAATTTGCCAATTTTCTTTTAGAGGAACCATGCCCTCTTGGTAGGACATTTCCAATGCTTTCCACTTATCAAGTTATTCCTGTAAAAACATAGGAGAGTGAAATTTGAAGGTAAAAACCCCAACTTCCCTAGTTTACACTTCTATCTGTGTAGATTCCATTCTGATCTTTATGTCTCGAGGTGAGTACCTTGTAGGCATCAAAATATCTTCCCAAGCTGAATAGGGATCCTCCATTGGTTTCTTAGTGACCTATTTTTTTGGAGAGGCCACTTTATCAACAGAGTTGTTTAATCCTACAGTCTTGTACACTTCCCTAATCTATTTCTTTAGTTCCCTAATTTATTTCCTTAATTTCAAATTTTTCCTTTTGAGTTTCACAACTTGCTTAATCAAAGAGGGAGGTTTCTTATTACCTTTCATGGAACTCATTGTGTTAGGACCCCCTTATTCCATATTTACTTTAAATTTTTTATGTGCAGTGACCTCAGTATTAACTGGTTCTCTAGAGGTTGGTTCTTGTGTGACAACCTCACCATCGATCATTTCATTCATGCCTAGTTATTGTGTAACAAGATCTATGTTAACTAGTTCTTTGGTGGCTATTTCTTGTGTGACAACCTACTCATCAATAATTTCATCCCTACCTAGTTCTTTTGTAACATGATATTTGGTGGCTAGTTCTTATGTAACATCATCCTCATCAGTCATTTCATCCATTCCTGGTTCTTGTGTAACAGGCATGGTGTTCTTTGTAATTGTCTCTAATGTTGTGGTTACTTCCTCTGAACCAGATACATCCTCAACATTATTTGTTAACTACATGGATGGTTCTTGTGTAATAGTCATATGACTAGCTTCATTAGTTTAGAAGTAGTTGCAAGAGGTTTTACTTCCTCATGATTATCTATACCGGCTTCTGTATCACCAATTTCCCCCAAAGGTGGTTCTTGTGGAGAATCTAAGGAAGTGATGATAGGTGGTTCCAGTCTCACTAGTTCAAGTCCCATTGATCTTTTCCTCCACCTAAGAAATGATCCCACAAAATTTGCAATTAATATTTTTCTACCTTTCGGTGTGGTTGATGTTGTAGGGTTATCTTTCTCAACTACACATGGTTGCCAATTTTCCCCTGGAGGACCCTTTTCGAAAATTTATACATCATTGTCTGCAAGAGACTACATGGCATGGTCGTACCTCGGTTCATATTCTACTTCCTTAGGATAATAATCATGTTAAATTTCCCCTAAGGTTTCTACTACTTCATCTATCTCCCTTATTTCCATCTTTCCTTGTTGTCCACCATGTTCCACTTCTTCCTTTTGTTCCTCCATAGATTTTTATGGTAGTCCCAGAAGTTGTCTCCATGTCATTTGAGTGCTTCTCAAGGCATAAAGAACCAATATTTTAATCATACCATGGTTTGTGATTTCTCATGATGGATGCTTCACACCTCTTACAGAGCATGCCATAATTTGTAAAGACCTCAGTAGGAAATATGGAATATTCATGAGGGTGTTGTGCCTTACATGTGATAGCAACTTGAGATGATAGGAAAACATTACCTAGTAGTGACCATCACATGTAAGATACTTTTGAATGAAGACAACCATGTCCTTCCATATGGAAGGTAAAGAACCATGTGCATATCCTTTCCCTCATTGTTGTAGGAGTTCCCCTTCTCTGTTGAATTCCTTTGCTATGTGTTCCAAGGATGACCTCCTGCAAAACCACCACTCACCTTGTTGTGGGGGGCCCGTCACCCTAGATATGATTTATTATATTACAAAAACCTATATTCCCTTTACCATGGAATTTTCACCAATCAGGTTCTGGGAAAAATCCAATGCAACTTTTGTATCAAAGACCTATATTCTTTCAAAGTACACTTTCTATCTTGCATCTTGGAACAATTGGTAAACTACTCTTCTTTGTTGCAATTGTTCCACATCCTTTGGTTCATGTCATACTGGTGACCCTACAATTTTTGTGGGTTATAATTTTCTTGATTGGTGCCTTTGGGGTGGTCTTGTTACATATCTATGGTTGCTACTTAGTTCTAGTTTGTTCATGTAAAAACATGAGGGTGGCATATCTTTTTATTCAAATTTGGAAAGTTTCTAGTTAGGTGCAAGTGCTTCCTAATCGAGTAATATGAGGTATGAGTGTGGCCATAACATACAAGTATCATAATTGACACCTCCCCCCAAATGAAGGGTTGGGAATACATGTCCATTCATAGGGAGAGTAGCAACCAATCTGTGAATTGCAATAATTGTAAGTAATACATAAGAGTTAAGTTGAATTGTACTTGTTGGGGCTTATTGTAAGTGGACATGGATTGCAAGATGAGTGGAAATGATCAACATGATTTGGTCGATACTAGTGCAATAATGTTTATTATTGTTACACATCAAAATTACTCATTACAATGATGGCCTATTGTCGTCATAATTACTAGTGTCGTAAGTGACGCATTTTTGGCTGCAAGTGTCACAAATATCATACTTTCATCTTGTCTATGTCGTGTATCAGATGAAATTATCAAGAACACTTAAAATACACCTCAAAAGACTGGTTTTGAAGAGGATAAATCATTTGACAAAGATTACAAGTCTTTGGCCATGGAAAAAACCACTCAAAAATATTTTTTGGAAGGCAGTGCTCCCCTACACACTATCAGGGAGTGCCAATGCCCTATACCCTCTTTTGGGTTGGGGGAGCGTGGAAATTCTCTATGCCCCCTTTTAAGGGAGCATTGGAATTTTTGAGCGAATTTGGGTTGTTTAGGAAAATCAGGGATAAATCCCCCTCTTATCTAAAGTTGGTTGGATTTGAATCTGAGGTCAAAGCTTGATCTTAGGGAAGATCCACAACTGAAGGAGAAGAATCCTCAACCTATCCCAAGAATCTCTTAGGTGGTTGGGTCTCTCCAAGATTATATAAGGAGGCATCCTCATGGTGAAAGGGGAATATAGAGAAATAGAGAAGAACCTAACTTATGATCTCATAAGGAAGGAGAGACATTTGAAGGCATCAAACTTATGATCTCATAAGGGAGATATCATTGAAGCATAATCAGTTTGTGTGTGGATTACTTGAGCAAAGGGTTGGACAAGGAGAGTTGGGAGAGGTTGTTGCACCTTCATCAAAGGTCTGTAAGTATTCTCTATTGTTATCATTAATATACATATGTTCTTGGCCTGTTTCTTTCAAGGTTGTGTGTATTTCTACATGCACTTGTCTCTAGTACATATATTTGGTTTCAAGCTAATCTTAGTAGAATAGGAATCTTGTTTTGTCTTTGTTTGGTTTGCAAAACTTATTGAGGATATTGGGGATCAAAGCTAAACTTGGATTGTGTGGGGATGAATATTGTTAAAAAGGTACACCTTTCTTCCTCTTCTCTATACATTAGTTTATCTAGATTTAAAAGGATGCCAGTGACCAACATTAGCAACCTTTATGTCTTGGTCTTAGGGGTCTAGAGCCCAAGAGCGAATCCACTTGTCCGCAGGGGAATGTCTCTGTAACAATGATTATGAGTGACTTGTGATGTTTCTGTACTGGTGATAAGTACTCATTGCAACTCCCAAATTGGTAGTGAACTTGGCAAAACTTTTGGCAGATGGGTGATGTACTCTAATGAAAAATGACAAGTTGTAGCATTGTAGAGAATACTTGGATCATGCTTCCAAATTGGACATAGAGGAAATATAATCATGCTAATACATCATGCTTCTATTTGGAAAAGTTTCAACATCATCTCCAGTTGTGACTTAAACAAGTTTCATCATCATCTCGTGCTGTGACTTAAACAAGTTTCAATAGTTGATCGTGTTGTCACTTGATACATCATGTTATTAGTTGGAAAAAATTTAGCATTTGATCATGTTGTTACTTAACAAGTAAAAACTCCCTGTATAAGTTGCAACATGATTTCTGTAGAGAGAAAAAGGTCATAATATCACAAAATTTAAAATTTAATATAAATATTATATTTTGAGACAAAAAAATGACTGACAAAACCTTTTAATTTCATTTTTTTAGCATGGTCATGGTCATGGAGGTGAAGGCATGGAGGCATGCACTTCCTTGCACAAAATTTCAAAGTGTGGGATGGAATATATGCTTTATAAAAGAGTCCCTCGAGGTCGTATGATGTTATAACCACATACAATGTCCATTGGCAAGAAGAGGGGTGCATTCTCTATCTATTGTTATCATTTTAACATTCTCGTTGTCAAAGAATGTATCTACCTCGTAAGTGCCCAACCATCTGGTATGAATTTTTCCTTTGAAATACTTAAATCTAGAATCATATAGAAGTTCCTAGTCCCCTGGCTGAAACAAATTCCTCTTGATGAGCTTGTCATGCCACTTTGCATGTTGTTGTTGCACAATATTAGTATGTTGCAATGCGGCCACATGGGTTTCATCAAGCTCGTTGATTTGTTCTAATAAATTATTTTGCGCTACTATCAAATCCATACCAACCTCTACAACAATCCTAATTGTGTTGACTTCAAATTCAATCAGAAATATTAGACACTTATTGTACACCAAATCAAATGGAGAGAATCCCATTGTATTTTTCCAAGTTTTCTTGTAATGCCATAGAGTTTCTGACAATCGATTGGCCAAATCATGGAGGTAGCTAGACACTATCTATGTAAGAATGTTTTCCAATACCTATTTGGTTCTCTCAACTTATCGGTTTTCTTACAGGTGATAAGGAGAAGTGAATCGATGTCAAATCCTATATGTCTTCAGAAGTGACTCAATATTGTTCCCTGTGAACTATGCTCCTCCATCAGTAATTATCTCCCTTGGCATCCCATATCGGACAAATATTTCTTCAAACAAGAAGTCCATAACAACCTACTATGTGGCTCTTGTGATATCCCTTTCCTCTACCCACTTGGTTATGTAGTTCGTGCATACTAGGATATAGGATTTTTGATGTGATGGGGGGTGAATTGGGCCTATAAAATTGAGATTCCACTTCTCAAAGGGTTCTATTACCAACTGGGTTTGTAATGGAATCTCATCGGACTGAATGGGATGGCCCATTCACGGACAACTATCACATCCTTTGACATATTTATTTGCATCCTAGAATACAGTGGGCCAATAATAACCCATGCATAATGATTTATGGCATGTTCTTTTGTCATAAAAATTCCCTTCACGGGGTCTCTCATGGAAGGATACGATAATTTCTTGAATCTCATCCTCTCTGACACATCTTGGAATTATCTGATATGCTCTTGTGTAAAAGAGGTATTCATCTATCCATGAGAATCTGGCACTTTGTTGGATGATCTTTCATCTTTCTCTTGGGGAGACATGGTGTGGAAACTTTATTGTAGCAAGGTAATTAGCAATGTAGGCATACCATGGTGTGTGGGAAGACACCACAAACAAGTGTTCATCTAGAAAATTGTCTTCTATAGAAGAATTGTCAGTATTTACAATAAGTCTAGATAAAATATATGTGACAACATTGTCTTTCCCAGGTTTATCAATAATGGTATTATCAAATTCTTTAATTAATAACAACCGTATGATAACTCGTGCACTTTTAATGGGTTCATTATCTAAATACATGATAGTTGAGTGATCCGTATGTATAAAGACATGATAATTAGTTATGTAGCTCTATAATTTCTTAATTGCACCACAATAGCAAGGAACTCCTTTTCGGTTACCATGTAATTCAATTATGTTGGTGCTAAGTTCTTGCTAGCATAGTAGATGGTGTAAGGAATCTTGTCCTCCTCCTGTCCAAGCACAAATCCAACATCAATTTCAGAGTTGTCCGATGAGATGTGGAAGGGAAGTGTCCAATTTGGTCCACGTAAGAAAGAACCTGTAGACACCAGTTTTTTAAATTTTTCAGAAGAATATTGACAACTATTAGTCCACAATAATTATGCATCTTTCATAAGTAACATAAATAGAGGGGATGCTATTTTGGATTATTTTTCAATGAAATGCCAATAGTACCCAGTTTTCCCTAAAAAAATATGTACCTCTTTTTGTGCTTTTGGAGGTGGCATGCTCAAAATTACCCGAATTGTTTCTAGGTTGACCCGAATCCCAATAGTAGAAAGAAAAATATCCCAAGACCACTCCTTCTATCATCATCATGTGGATCATTTCTGTACTCAAAGAAATATTAGTCTTCTTACACTATTGGAGTGTATTTTCTATATTATATAGTTCTTCTTCAAATTCAATTCCATATGGCATGAAGTCATACATATATATCTTAACACTATAATTAACTAGATCAGAAAAAATGCCTAATATTGCCCACTGGGAAGTAGTAGGTGCATTGCAAATCCCAAAAAGAAGGACATGATATGAAAATATACCCCAGGGGAAGGTGAAGGTTGTCTGATCTTGGTCTTCGGGAGCAATATAGATTTTATTATATCCACTGAAACTGTCAAGGAAAGAAAAATAATACTTCTATGATAGTGTATCTAGGAATTGGTCGATAAATGGCAAGGGGAAATGATATTTTTTCATAGCTTTATTCAACTCTCAATAGTCTACACAGATCCTCCACTTTCCATTCTTCTTTGGGATGATAACGAGAGGTGATATCCATTATCTATTAGATATTGGATAAACAAAATTAACATCCAACAATTTCTGGAGTTTTTGTTTAACAACGTCCCTAAAGAAAAGATTCATCCTCCTTTGAGGTTTTCAAGTGGGGATGTAGTATTTATTGATATAGATATGATGGGTACAAATATAAGGTTGTATGCCATTCATGTCCTTGTAATCCCATTCAAAGGCTTCTTTTTTCTATTTTTAGAATTTGTATCAGCTTATCAATTGTGCAAGGGTAAGGTTTGGATTAATATTGAGTGTTTTCCCTCACTTGATTTCAATTGGGATGCTATCGTGAATAACCATTGTTGGTATACCTTCTTCTTATTCTTCTTCTTCTATATTCAATTCAATATTATCAAGAATATCATTATTTACTGAAATCTCTATCAACTGATACACAGGTTGAGAAACATAGGAGGGATTACTAATAAAACTACTAATAACATCATCCTTTGTTTCAGTTTCAAAAGGTAGAGATTTTTCAATTGTCAAAACAGGCCGAACATTTTCATCTTCAAGCTCAAATTCAGCCCAAAAAGTATTTCCACATGCCATGCTAGGATTTTCTGGTGGGTATAGGATAAAATGTTTTCATATAATCCCAATGGAAGATTTTCATATTCCCTATCCTACATCCAATATAGGCATTATTCATTGGTAACCATGCCCTCTCTAAAATCATAGGGTGGCCTTTAAGACAAAATTTCATCTGCCAGATCACAAACTCTGCTGGATATGCCCAAGATTTTACAGAGATAAAAACATCCTCTAGGATCCCCTTTGGTTGAAGGGTGGACCAGTCGACCAATTAAAGGAGTATGGGTGTTGTCCCTTGGTCATGTATTAAGGAAGAAATCGAATATTAAGGAAGAATAAATACAAAGTATGAAGTGCGTGGAAGTCACGCAAACTGAGGAAGGGTCAAAGTGGTTAAAGAATCATAAAAGAAGGAACGAATTAAAGGAAAGCAAGTTGTTGATCAAGGAAGACAAAGCAACAAAGAAGATAGATCATGGAAAATTCAACAAGCGAAGGAAGACACTAATGGGTGCTTTGGAGAACCTCATGGAGAAGAATGAAGAATGGGCCAACGAAGTCCTTAAAAGGAGGGTTATCTGGACCTAATGTTTTGGCAATGTAGATCTATGGTTTTGGCACCTGGGCTTCGGTCCATGGTTGCCTAAGATTCATGGAATGTATAAATAGAGGTCTAGAAGAGTTGAAATGAGAGGTGATAGTGGTGTTGAGATGTAAAAGTGTTATGTTTTAGGGTATTCTTGTATTTTGTGTCTTCATATGGGTGCGAAGATCGACCCTGCAGTTGGGTGTGCAGGGATAGGAAATAAAGAGGAAGAGAGAGAAGGATCTGCAAATGAGTGCACAGATAAAACTGTATAATTTCATCTATTTATCAATAAACATAGTTCTGTGGACATAGCCCTAGGGTCCAGGGAGAGGTTGAACCACGTAAAATCTTGTTGTTCCATGCGGTTGATTCTTTGTTATTTACTACCTTTTTCATTGTTGTTGTACTATTATTTTTCTTGTTGAAGATAAGAAGATATAACTTACTTCATGAAGTTAATCATAATATTGTTAATAATATCTAGGTTATTTTGCGTTGTTATTTTGGAATCATATTGCATTTCCTCTGGTTGTAGACACCTATGTCCTACAATCCCCTTATTGATACTTCGAGTGATACTTCATATGCTTTGCAGGTGTTTTTGTAAGGGCCAGTAGTTAGGATTTGTTGGTGCGTTGTTAGAGTTGAACCTTGGGCCTTCCCCTGTGCCAACAAATGGTTCTATTGTCGGGGCCAATATCTTCTTGGGGGAATGTCAAGGTGGTTTCCATCGAATACAGAGATTCAGAATTGGATAGAAGAACAAGAAATGGACTTTGTCATAGCTCAGAACAATAACCCTAGAATTAGTACAAAAGATTGGTTGGGAAGGTACATCTTTACTGATGTGCAAGAGATTTTATTTGCATGAGTTCATCAGGAATTGTACAAGTGGTTAGCCAGACTAGCAGACACTCAGTTTGAAATCATATCTAGACCACCTGTGGTTTGGACATCAGCGCTGATTAAGAGTGTAAAGAAAGTTGATAACGTTGTGTCAAGTGTAGTGGATCTCTGGTTTGATAGCACTATTGGAAGGTACATTATTGAATTTTCTATTGACAGAGTAGAATCATATAGTCAAGAAGAGAGGTATTTCTTCAAAGGACCTAGAGGAAAGTTTCTACACTTTTTGAAGTTGAATATTAAGATGTTATTGCATGAGAAGAATATCTTGAACATACAGTAATTAGTTTGATTTTAAATATAATGTTCAATAATTCAGACAACGACAATAATACAAAGGTTGGACACATGTGCAGTGGGAGATCATTCAGAAATATTCCTCTTGTGAACCTATTTAAGCAGAGTTACGGGCCATTAGCACAAGACGAAGGATTATACAATGGAAGCAGAGCAATCAGACAAAGAGTATTCATAGTTCGCAAGGGAAGAGGAAGTAGAGACTGAATAACTTCGCCGAGAAGAAACAGGAACTTCAGGTACTACGCCTACTGTCAAAGTAAGTATTGTTACTCCTCATGTTGTTTTAGCAACACCAAGTAACCAGAGTAACCAGAGTAATTAGAGCACTCAGAGTACTATCACAAGCAGTTTAGTACAGACTCAGTCGAGAAACCAAGGAAAATCAATGGCAGATGAAATGAGGTTACCTATTTTCAGAGGAGATGGATCTGAGTATCTTGACCAACATTGGTTCTTATGGAAAGTTGTATGGAGAATTAAGAAAGTTACCAGCGAAGTTGTTAAGAGAGCTCAATTTAATACTACCTTGAGGGACCGTGCACTGAGTTGGTATATGAAGTTTGTTAAAGCATCTGTACAACCTAAAGCGTTGAATGGCATTAAGACTAAATTGAGTGTAGAGTTCAAGAATCCTAAGTTGGATTCACGGTGCATTATGGATTTGAAGGAAATAAAGCAGAAGGTGAATGAACTTGTTTGGGAATTTGATCAGAGGTTTAAGACCTTGACAGGATATTTAAGTTTTCAAATTCTAGACGATAAACATAAGGAATGGTTCATCATTTCCCTCCTTCCAAACATTATATTTACTCTAATGAAACAAAAGGTCTCTTCGCAGGCTGAGGCATTAGATATTTCCATGAAACTAGAAGCAACCCCTGTATGAGAATCTAGTCCAGGTATGAGTTAGGTTTTGAATCAATTAACCAGTTTATCTTTACAAGTTGAAGACATGAAGAAAGACAGAGGAAAAGAGAAAAGAGAAGACATATGGTGTATCATATGTAAAGAAGAGGGCCATGACAAAGAGAACTATCCTTTTTTTAGTGAATACTTGGCCTCTAGAGCTCCTAACCCTTTGAATAAGGATACTTTACCATGGTGCGAGGTATGTAGAACTAGAAATCACCCTCGTGAATGTTATTATATGCAGAAATATGTCCATACACCCACCAATCTTTATTGTACATTCTATAAATCTGTGGAGCATGATGAGAGGGAATGTAGGGATTATGACCTCATTCATGAAATATCAAGGGATGCATATAGAATTCAAGGATAATTACAGCTAGAAGGAAATGTTGTGCAGTTCAATTCCCTAGGAAGAGGAAGCTTCACCCCTCGTGGTGGGTTCAGAGGAAGAGGATGAGGAGGCATGGGTCAAGGTCAGATTATTTTCTATAATTGTGCCCAGACAAGTCATTTGGAAAGGGATTGTCAAAACCCTTGTACTACTTGCAGCTACTGTAATTGATTTGACCATGTCATTGAAGATTGTCCAGTATTGCTAGCTAAAGTTCAAGAAAGACAAGGTGCAAACCAACAAGTCCAGAAAATAACAATTGAACCTTGCGACCAGGAACCAAGATTTGCTATTATTACTAGAGGAGGCTTTGTCATAAGAGAATATAGGGTGACTCCAGGAAAGACTGCAGATGGATCAAGGATCAGAAGAGTAAGGTGCCATTGTTTGATCCAAGGAAATAAAAGAATACTTTTGAAGAAGCAAGAAGAGAATTTGTAGGTGAACATGATTTTTCATCTAGGTCAAAATTAGAAGTAAGGGAATGTGAAATGCCTCCATCATTTTATCAATATGGCCCACCTAGACAAGGAAAAGAGGTAAGAAAACTTGTGGACTTATTGTATACTTGTATTGATTTGATTAAATATGAAAGAGTTGTGCATGAACTACAACACCTGACAAGACAGTATGAAATTGGAAGAGTAGATCCTCTGTTGAGTAGAGTTGTGAATAAAGTATCTGGAAAAAGGAGGAAAAGCAAGGAACTGCACCTTAGTTCTCAGATTGGAGACTACGACATGGACTATGTGGTCCTAAACCTGGGATCAGAAGTAAATGTTATGACGAAGTAGACTTGGGCATTAATGGGAAAACCTAAATTGATTTACTCTCTTATTAGGCTTAGGATGGCTAATCAATAGGCGATTATCTGCTTTGGAATACTAGAGCATGTCCCTATGGACATCGATGAAGTGAGGAAATTTACAGACTTCGAAGTGTTCGAGATTGTTGATTATAGCTGTCCCTATCCTACGTTGTTGGGTATTGATTGGGATTTCAACAATTTGACTATTATTGACCTGAAAAAGAGAAGAATGAAATTTGAAGGTGATGGCCTTAGGGTCATTGCACCTCTTGACCCCGATGAAGGTTGCAGATACACAGAACCTATAAGAGAAGAAGACCATGCCTATGAGCTAGAGAACATATATAAAGTGACAACATGACAGTAAGATTATATTAATCCTATAGAAGATGGAAACCTAAGTTGGTGAAGTGAAAGTGCATGCTCATTAGATTCAGAAAAAGCATTGGAAAATTGGCAGAACATAATGTATGAAGTATCTACGCAGAGGTGTGCCATATTGACTAAGGTAGTTCGATGGATTGGTACAAAAGTAAGTGATCTTCCTAAATTTGATGGATTGAATAATTTAGAGACATTTCTATTTGAATTCGAAGGAATTTTATCAGTAAAACAAAGGTTGTTGGCACTAGATGAAGCCTTGAAAGCAACACCAACTATATGGTGGGTAACACACAAGAAGAACATCACAGAGTGGGTACTATGTCGAACCTTGTTGGCAATGCACTTTTCATACCAAGTTGAAGGTTTCAAAGTTTGATACATAGGTTAGAGTTGTCCTAAGGACCATGTGTGAAGTTGTGAGGAATCCTGGAGAAGCATTCCTAAAGAACAATGGGTACATAAGTTAATTAACACCTTAGATACTATGCCTATTAACTAGTATCTTCAAGCATAATTGCACTTAGTCACTACAAATTGGCATGGTATGACCCAGAAATTTATAGATACATTCTTGTTTGAAATTTAGTACCCCACAGTAGACCAGGCTTTACAAATTGTAAGACATAAGGTCTTTGAGGAGGAACCTAACCCCCCTCTTAAACAAGAAGAAGATGAATGGACTGCGCATCTTCAGTGGTTACAAGGTTGTTATAATATTAATGCTGATAAGGATGATGACCCTAGGAATGTGAACACTTCAGAAACTAAAGGACAAAGATATATAGAAGGGCTAGGGATTGAATTACCTTTTGTTGGGCAGCCTATTAAAATTAAGAAGGTTAATATTGGAACAGAGAAAGCACCTAAGTTGGAAAATATTGGAGACCATTGGAATGATGCTACTATTAATAAGATTATAGAACTATTGCATGAGTATTAGGAATTTTTTCCAACCAAGTTCACAGACATGAAGGGCATTAAAGGGCCCATTGGATAAATGAAGATTCCTTTGAAAGAATATGCAAGGCCTATCAAGAAGAGGACTTACAGACTGAATCCCAAGTACAAGCATAAAGTTAAGACTAAATTAGATAGAATACTGGAAGCAAGAATTATAGAACCAGTCAAAGAATATGAATGGATAATCCCTGTGGTGGTCCAAGATAAGAAGACAGGAGAAATCAGAATCTGTGTAGATCAAAGGAAATTGAATGATGAATGTTTACATGATCCATTTCCTACACCTTTTACTGATGAAGTTATAGATAATGTAGGAGGACAAGAAGTTTATTCATTCATAGATGGATTTTCAGGCTATCACTAGATCATATTTTCTAAGGCATAAGACTACATTTGAAACATAATGGGGTTCTTTTTAGTACACTGTGATGCCTTTTGGTTTGAAGAATGCACCATCCATATTTTCCATGGTGGTGGTTGAAGCATTTAAGGAATGTTTACATAAGCTTTTGGAGGCATACTTTTATGACTGGACCATTTTTAGTCTATTGAAAGATCATATTGAATGTTTGAGATTAATGTTGGATAAGTGCACGCAATGTCAGATTTCCCTGAACTTGAAGAAGTGTATTTTATTTTCACCTTTTGGATTTTTTTTAGGACACGTTGTGTGTAAGCAGGGGTTTTTGGTAGATCCTTCCAATATTGTTATCGTTGTTGATCTACCTCCTCGTATTTCACTTAGATAGTTGTGCACTGCATTGGGACACACTGGATACTACAAAAAGTTTATTAAGGGTTATGCACAGATAACAACACCTATGGAGAAGCTATTAAATAAGGATAGTAAGTTTCAATGGATAGAGGAATGCTCGTAGAGCTTCGACACATTAAAGAGGAAAATGATCACTGCGCCTATTTTAGTTTTTTCGTATTAGAGTAAGGAATTCCATGTTCATGTTGATGCTTCATCCATTGCATTAGGAGAAGTTTTAGCACAACCAAATGCAGGAGATATTGACCACCCTATAGCCTTTTCTATCAGGAATTTTTCTACATATGAAATGAATTATACTGCCACTGAAAGAGAAGGCTTATATATGGTACATACGCTATAGAAGTTTAGACACTACTTGTTGGGAGGAAATTTTAAGATGTTTACTAATCATTCTGCATTGAAGTACTTAGTCAACAAGCTAGTGTTGGGGGAAAGAATATGCAAATGGTTATTATTATTCCAGGAGTATGACTTTGAGAAAACAAAAGCGAACCATATCTCAGATCACATCCAAGAATGGAGATGCTGGAAGAGTTTGATAAAAGTACTAGTCCCACCAACATTCCTGCTGGAGTGGTTACTTAAGTCTTTGGTACCCCAGTTATCTAAAGACATCGCAACCTCTGGGGTATTTTCATAAGAAGAAACGATAATGAGAGCTCAAGAGCTAGAGATGATTTACTCTCAGTTTGGTTTACTTTACGAAGTTTTTCCATATGCACCGTGGTCAATACTTGTCAAGACTAGACAAAGATCTGGACCACATGCCAATGGTATTATTGGTTCAGTGCAAACCAAGCTCGTTGATCAGCTGGTGAATCAATTGCATCAATTGTCAATAAAGCTGACAAAAACCATCTAGACCACTGGTTTGAATGCTCCCCCTACTCAAACATCGGATGTACATAGTGTGCAATCGACAAACCCGAAGGCCACCCAACAGCCTGATGGAAAGAAGAAACAAAGAAACAAGGGTAAGGGGGATAAGAAGCCCACCAATAATGTTGGTGAGGGAAACACAAAAAATAATAATTTGAAGTATCCATGTAATCTTTGCACGGAATACCACTCGACTCACTTATGCCCTCGACCTACGGAGGCCCAAAAGTTATTTGCACAACAACAACCTGTCGTGTTAACACACCCATTTCCACATGAGAAAAATTTAACTCAAGCCTTTGTGAGTGCAGAAGGGGGCATTCAAGGACCCCCTCCATATTCGAGAAATCCTTCATCCACGAATGTGTATATGTTGAAAGGTAACATTGATTTAACAACTAGGACACGTGACTATGGAATGCCAAACACCTCTGAGAAAGGTAAAGAAGCTGAAAACCCAACTCTTCCTCTCCATATTGAGAAGACATTGGGAGAAACAATGACATGCATCCCCAAAGGTCTGTTCAAGAAATCTTCTCACAATCCAAATGCAAGGGATGCCCAGAACTACTCTGTGGTGGAGGATTTTTCTCAAACCCCTTATGCAATGTCCACTTTGGAGGTCCTCCAAATTTGCCCTTCCCAAAGAAAGGATATGTTAGCTACCTTAGGATCCGCTGAGACTTGTAATACAGGAATGATCATGCTTGATACAAGCGACTTAAAATATCATCTCCCTTACCATGTGGCATTTCAAATAGTAGTGTCTTACACCATGAAAACTTTTACTTGAAACATTTTCTAGACAGTTGTTGATGAGGGCACCTCAACATGCATAATGTCGTTGGCATGTTGGAAGGCCATTGGCCAACCCTTTTTGTCTCTGTCACCTAATCTTCTTACCGCTTTTGAAGTTCATTTGTTCCGACCACATGGTATCATCCCCTCTTTCCCTATGCAGTTAGGATGAAAGACCATGTGCATCGAGGTTGAAGTTGTCAATGCATCTCTCGACCACAATATTTTGTTAGGAAGGAGTTGGACCTATGCTATGAAAGCAGTGGTCGCTAAATTTTTTTGGGTATTTTTGTTTCCACACGAGGGTTGGATCATGTCCATTGGTCAGTTATCTTTCTTCCGTCCTGACCCTACATCACAGGAATCCACGATCTCGATGATTGATAACCCTCAACCTGACATCGTCAACATAGGCATGGGTTTGTGCCCACATTTGATGGGTACTTTTGATTACCCACCTCCTTCCGGTGACATTAAGTTCATATCGGCTATCCCCGACCAACCTAAAGTTGAAATCTTTCAAGTCTTGTTGTTTCGTATGACTTACTTTGATGATCCGTGGACTCTTCCTTCCCCATAATCCATGATGGAAGGGATAGGATACCATGGCATGGCCATGTATTTGTTCACGGTAGAGGTTGTGTACTCTAGAGTCCAGCAAGCTTTCGCCGATCCCGATCCAACTCGTGCACAAGATTTATATCCGGTTCTCGAGCCTACCTGGGATCAAGGTTCCCTCGTCGATAATGATTCTTTAGACTTAGTATTTACCTCATACGAGGTGATTATTGAGGCAATGAATAGTCCAGACAAACCCTGGGATGATTTTCATCACAGATCTTATTTCCTCCTAGAGTTATGAAGAATTGAAGTAGGTGAATTCACTTTGACTATGACTCAAGATAGGTCTTGTCCTATCAATCCTTTATCTATGCACACAGTTCACAATGAAGGAAATATGGAAACCATTGCTAAAATGATACCTATTGATATCTCCAGAATCCCTGGCATCGTGGAGAATGTCTTCGTCGGAGCAGACTACTCCCTTTAGGAGATTCGAATCTACACGGATTTATTTAATGAATTCTGCAACGTGTTTGCCTGGTCTTATGAGGAAATTCCATGCATAGATCTAAGAATCGTTGAACATGAAATCACGACTTATCTTGACGCCAAGCCAAAATGGCAGAAGCTTCATCTAATTAATCCTAAGAAAGCAACAACTATTAAGGCTGAAGTGGAAAAAATGCTTAACGTTGGTTTCATCTACCATGTCCAATTGACTCAATGTACAGACTTCCGTGATTTGAACAAGGCATGTCCAAAGGATAATTTCCCCATGTTGTTTATTGACCAAATAGTCGATGAATGTGTAGGTTGCAAGGCCTTTTATTTCATTTATGGTTTTTTGTGATACAATAAGATAAAGATCAAACTTGAAGACCAACACAAAACTTCTTTCATTTGTTCGTGGGGTATATTTTATTATCGGAAGATACCTTTTGGTCTGAAAAATGATGGAGCCACTTTTCAATGGGCCATGTCTTTTGCTTTCCATGACCTCAAGCATGTAGTCGAGGCTTATCTTGATTTAGCGTCATCAGAGTCAACCATCGGCATGGTATTGGTCCAGGAGGATGATTTTCTCTCAGAATACATGATTTACTACCTGAGCCGAGGTCTGGTTGGACCAGAACTTAATTATTCCCACATTGAAAAACTTGCATTGGCAACAGTTCATGCTGTCCAACGGTTCTGTCATTACATATTGTTTCGCAAGACCACCATCATTGTCGTTGTGAATCCATTTCAATACGTGTTGACACGATGTGTAATCGGCAGAAAGATCAGTAGATGGATAGCTATCCTCTAGTAATTCGACTTGGATTTTGTTTTGGCAAAATCCAAAAAGTCATTGGTCTTTGCAGAACTCATCTCGAAACTTTCGGTCGAATTAGATGATTTTATACTTGAAATTCTCAAAACTTCTCAGAACTTTCTACCTGGGTTGGAAACAACCCAAAAGATTCTACGATCTGATTAATTTTGGCTGACATTAATCAAATATTGTGTTGAATCAGTCAATAAGTGCCACCCATGTCATATCTTCTCTCAAAATATGAGGGCGCACCCCTCTCCCATGTTTCCTGTCATCACAGTTGGTCCCTTCACCAAGTGGGGGATTGATTACGCTACATGCAACCCTCTTTCAAGAAAGGGGCACTGTTATATCATTGTAGCAGTAGACTACTTTACGAAGTGGGTCGAGGCTATGCCAATGTTTAAAGATGATGACAAGACAACAACTCTCTTTTTGTTTAACTAGATAATAGCAATGTTCGGCATCCTGAGAGAGATTTTCACTAACCATGGCAGTCACTTTCAGAATAAAATGATGTATGAGTTAACGTCAAATCATTGGTTGAGGAAAGAACATTCATCACCCTACTACCCACAAGTGAATGGTCAAGTGGAAGTTGTGAATAAGTCCCTTAAGACTATTTTACAGCGAACGATCAATTCGACCAAGTCAAATTGGAATTTGATGTTGTACTTCGCGTTATGGGCCTACTGAACATCTGTTAATACTGCAACCATATTCTCACCTTTTCAACTCATTTACGGGCTAGAAGCAGTCTTTCCTATAGATTGTTGGATCCCATCTCTAAAATTGGAAGCACAGTTATTTCCAGACACTTCACCGCTTGAAGATCATTTATTATATCTCAAGTAGATCGATGAGAAGTGTCGTGATGCAGCCTTGGCTAATGAGGCTCACAAACAAAAATTCAAGTGTCAGTATAATCGGTCTGTTTGTCCTCAAATTTTCTCTGAAGGTGACCTTGTCCTAGTCTCTGACCAAGATAAGGATCCCCTGGGGGGAGGTAAGTTCAAACCCATGTTTTTCAGACCTTTCATCGTGAAGGAGGTTATAAAGAAAGGTGCTTATCATCTAGTGGAATTTGAGGGAAATTCCTTGGCGAAGCCTAGAAATGGGCTCTACTTCAAGAAGTATTACTCGTAGGTGGGTCGCCTTGGGTGAATTCTTATACATATGTATAGTTCTTATACATTTTCATTTTAGCTTTTGTCTTTTTGGTCTTATGGACGTGTCATTTTTTATGTTATATTTTTCACTGTGGTAGATGTCAAGTGAATAATAGGTGTTCGTTGGGTTTACGGACAATGCTAGCCATCACACTCGGAGGCTTGCTTCCGCAGCTTGGGTGATTTTTACATCTCAGGGCTAGTTGCTATCTTCAGGATGTTAAGCCCTAATGTTGGCTCATTACCCCTTAATTGGGGCATATTATATTAGTAATGTTATTTTATTTATGTCGGCTTTAGGCCATTAGTTGTAATTATACCTCCTAGTCTGCTATATATACCAAGGAGACATTTTCATTTTGAATCATCTTGTACTTGAACATTTAAGTGGGGTAAAAGGAGGTTGCCCCCTTGAAGAGGCTTATTATCTGAAATTATCTCTGTTTCAAGGCGTTGAGTACTTTTCTTGAGGTTTTTCCATGCTATATTGATGTTTGGTTCTTAACATATGGTATCAGANCTCAAGGTCTTGGGGTTTCACTGCTACATCTGAGACATCGAGGAATTTTCGCTATAACTTTTTTTCTACAATGTTTCAGAAGAAACCTCTTAGAGGGTATTTAGTAGATTTATCAAGGTACGTTGGGTTCAAAATTCATCTCCTGAGGCCTTATACTTTTGGAGATACAGCCTGTACAAGATAGGGTTCTGGAATCATCCTGAAATGAGTCATTGTGGAATTTTCGTTATAACAAATTTTCTCTACTGTTTCAGACCCTAAACTTAGGAGGAAATTTATAGAAATTAGTAATATATCTGTGGTAAAAATTTCATATTCTGGGTCATCTTAAATTTGTAGATACACCTTCTATAAGATAGGGTATCTGACTAGTCCTATTGACTAGTCTCAAGAAGGTGTTCAAGGTAAAACAAGAATAACGTCTTGCTAGAGTATCCAAATCAAGTGGGACTAGTTACATTGGATCGTGGACAGTCTGTAGTATTTTGGGTGCGATTTTCAGAATTTGATATCAATTATTTTGTGCAGGGCATTCTATACAAGTGAGATCTCCTGGAAAGGACAAAAATCGGCAAGTTGTGAAGAAGTTACCGTAAATTACACTTGGCACATCCAATTTTGATCAGACCTGTGGCATTGCAGAGAAGAAATATCAGAGAACTACCCAAAAGAAAGTTTCATACCCAGAAGGGCCGAAACTTGGGAGATAGAACAGAATAAATATTGTCTAGCAGAACCACCTC
>ML787245.1:580953-628581 GCA_009831015.1 Picea engelmannii
TCCCGATGGCTCCTTTCATACACTAGCCCTTCTGAGCTTAGCTCCCGGTCAACGTGACCTTCACTCCGTGACCACAACCTTATGTCTCTCTATTGGGATTTCGGCGTTCTTCATGTTCACTGTTCTTTGAATTATGAAATCCCAATCCCCGAAACTCCGATGAGGAGAATCAACGGTCCAGATGCATTTTGGATTCAACGGTTATGATTGAATCGAGAAATCGCACAACGCGATTTCGGGTTTCTCGTTGTCAAGAGATTTTGACATTGCAAAGTGCCGATTCCCGATCCCCGAAACTCCGATGAGGAGAATCAACGGTTCAGATGCATTTTGGATTCAACAGTTATGATTGAATAGCGAAATCGCACATCGCGATTTCGGGTTTCTCGTTGTCAATAGATTTTGACATTGCAAAGTGCCGATTCCCGATCCCCGATAGTCCATGCAGAGATTCAACGGTCCAGATCACTCCTAGCTCGACGACTCAGATTACATCGCAAAATCGCATATCACGATTTCAGAGTTTCTGTTGCAGTGTGTTCTTGACATATCAAAGTCCCGATCGCCGATGCCTCTGCTGACGTCACACGTGTTTTGACACGTGTTAGATCCTGCCACGTGTCACTCTGATTCGTGAATTGCATGAGCCTGAAGTGCTAGATCTTCCTGACACCTTTCATTCTCTGGTTGTGGCACATGTCCCTGGGTGACGTGGTCTACCGATGTGAGTTGGATCAACGGTCTAGATCTCATGTTGATATGACGGTGCAGATTCAGTCGGGATTTCGCATATCGCTAAATCGGGATTTTCGAGGCATTGTATTCTTTTCATATTGAAACCTCGATCCCCGAAACTCCGATGAAGCCTCCTGTCTACACGTGGATGGTCTCGATCTCTGCTTGATTTAACGGCTGCGATCAAATCGCGAAATCGCATATCGCGATATCACATATCGCGATTTTGGGGTTTTCGTTATCGAGTGAACTGGACATTTCAAAGTCCCAATTCCCGAATCTCCGATCACTTATCTCCCTCGCAACTTCTGCAAATCTGACGGTTGTCGGCCTTTCGGGAAATTTGAATGGAATCCAATGATCACTGTCTCTTCTATCTTCCTTCTTCTCTGTAAACTTCTGTTGCGCGCGTTTTCTTCAATGCGCACGTTTTCTTCAATGTTGTTCCTCCTGAGCTTTTACGTCCGAATCCCCAAGGGGTTTTATCCTTCTTATCCTATCGTCTCCACTATTGCCATTAATGACAACAACCATCAACACGTACTCATTGCTTGTTCAATATTTGCCAACACGTTTGACTGCCACTTTTTTCCCATATTGCTCGAGTACCAGAGTGTGGTGAACTTCACAGTGCGTGGTTTGAATGGCTCAAAATCCAGGAAGGTCACACCTTTTGGCATCTTCCAAGTTGTAAATGCGATGAGGATCAAGAGCCAGCTAAAGTGGAACTCATAGCCTTGATCCTGAGTTTTCTGGAAATCCAATTCGAGCTGGTTGACTAAGCACTTTGCCCATTTCATTTGGAGTCCTTCTACATAATTTATGGCGAGGTCAACAATGACCCCTGTGACCTACATAGGTCTATTATTTCTCACCAGATTTCCTACGATCAAATGGAATACTAGGCGCACTGCGCCATTCTGGGTGGAATCTACCTTGTAGCCTCGTGTCCCCTTTTCTACATTGCCATATGTGTCTTTAATCCTCTGTGCCAATGCGCGGTCTGTAGCCTTCCCTGGGTAGAAGTCCTATGGGTTAGGTCCTTGCATGCTCAATCTGGTGATCCTATGGATGAGTGTCGGATTGATTGTGATATGTCTTTCTAGCCATATATATCCACCATGGAAGCATGATAGCAGGAGCTTAATGCACACATTAACCTCCTGGTGCCTTCCAAAATGTGGTATCTTAATTACATTCAGGACAGTGGACTATGTGAGGTCCATAGTCCATTGTTGGGGGATAATTTTCAAGTTCTTCCCCTTCGTCCTAGTCAAGTATCGGTGAGGAACAAGAATACTGTAATTCTTGCGGTCCCCTAGGTTGAAGTCACTAAATTTCAATGTTGCAATCTTATCATGTTGTGTTCTCACTACATGTATCCCCTTCGAGAGGTACATAGTAACCAAGGTGTAATCAAAGTCTCTGGGGACACTGTCATGACCCACCGCGCCTGCCGAAGGAGGGATTTAGTCGAGAAGAATAGTCAGGATTAACTTTGTGTTTTCCAAGTCATCTCGATGCTTGGTTCGTTTCTCAGTTGCAACTCGGGATGGTCTGGATCTGCAAGCGGTTGACCGTGAGGCTTTCACTCCTCATTTCGATGAATATTGGATACCTATGGACATCACTCTCTTGGCCATCAGATCGATTATAACTTCTTCAACCGACTTCTCTATGGTGTTGAGTTCATTTGACATGCACGCTCATGATCGGATAACTCAGGTCGATGAATGAATGCTCAATGTAATAGAACATGTGTTGATCTCAGTAAACACAATGTGATACCAATGAGTTCTCTTGTTATCTCAAATGCAATTTTCAAAAGTGTTCTTAGTGCAATAGTCGATGAAATAAGTAGACATCAAGGTAAGGGATCTCTCCAATGGGCAAGAAGCCTTCATCAAAGCAGTTTTTTTCCATTATCGCGCGGTCCCAATGGTCCGATGGCTAGCTTTCTGGTCATAATTGTTGTTTTAACAGTTTGGGGTGTTAGTCTAACAGTAATAAGGCCTCCAACAGTTATATTTCTCCATCATGGAAAAGTGCCATGTTGTGTTGTTTTGATATCCCGACGAAGTTCCAGCTGTGCAAGTTTTCCTTCTACGAATTCCCCTCTGGAACATTCTGAAAATTTTCTCTTTTCTTACTGAGCTTTCTAGCCTTCTTCCCTATGATCTTTGTCTCGATATTTCTCTTTCTATTCTAATTCTTATCTCCTTTTGGCATAGTAAATTCACAATGTTGAGATTCTTTCATAGGGTTAGAGAGTAATACTTCTTCTTTGTCTGGGGTAGGTGCTTCATTCTTCTATGGGTCTTCTTGTGTTCTTTCAACTTCGACATCCAATTTTCTAAACAACTTGGATCTGTTCTCCTATTTTGAAATCAAGTGCGTTATCCTCCTAGTCATGAAATCTTTTAATTATTGTTTCTTTTGTTATAGGGCTCCCTCTTCTTTTATTTTGGGCTGATCCTTCTCAATCTAGGGTTTTCCTAGTAACATAGTAAATGGGGCAATGTTCTCAATGAATTTAACAACCTCAAAATATTCCTTTTTCGAAGCTCCATGAGCACTCATAGATATCTGGGTGAGTCTTCCACATAGGGTTATCATCTTTCCTTTGAATAATCCTATTCCTCCTAATGAAGGAATCATGGCAGGATTTCCTAAAATTTCCCAGGTTCTTTCTGTCATGATATTCACCTGTGTTTCTTCATCCAGAACACAGTCAATGTCAAAGTCTCCTATTCTTTTTTCTATGCATTATTTTTCTTTGAATATCTCTTATAAATTGATATTTATGTGATCATTCAAGGTTTCTTTCATTTGTAGCAATACATTCTATGATTCTTTCTGGAGTTCTACCATGGTATTAGTTTCTTGATCTTCCTAAGGGTTTTCTTGTCTCATATTCATTCTTTCAACCTTAGAAATAATTCTAGGGCAATCCAAAAATTCATGGTCCATAGCTTTACAACAAAGACAAGTAGGTCTTCTACCAGGGCATTCCTTAGCAAGATGTCTCGATCTTCTGAAACTATAACAAAAGGTTAATCCTCCTATTTCTTTTAAATGATCCCCATCCTTTCCTGTAATGCGCACTAGGGTCATAGTAGCTAACCTACAAAAACTTCTTTCTAGGATCCTGCATCCATTTGTTATTCCAAACATTCTTTCTATGCATAGGAATAACATATCTTTCATCATTTCTATCAGATCTACTCATATCAAATCTTCTTTCTTCTAGTTGTGCCCTAGTTTTTAAGCTAGGACAAAATTTATAAAACATACCTAGATTCATACTTTTGAAACAAAATTTTTCACTTATCTTACCTTCAACAGAGCACAAAGATTTCAGATCTTACCTCTTTTCTTCAGATCTGACTTCTCTTCTTAGCACAGAGATTTTACAGGTCAAGTAGAATGTTGCACACTAGGGAAACAAATCTACGCACAGAGATTTCTTAATTTTATTTAGTTCCCAGCAATCATAGTTTCAGGTCCTGACAACAAAACCATTTGTTGGCACAGGGGTAGACCCAGGGTTCAACGCTCAAGAGTGCACCAAAAAAACCCTAACTATCGGCCCTTTCGACAATACCTACGAAGCAGATGAAGTCTCACCCAAGGTAGAGGCAGGGGTGGTTGCAAGAATCAGATGTCTACAACCTTATCTGGGACATAGATCTGTGATTGTAACACCTTAACAGAGCACTTAGCAGTTACACTTCATCAGTATTTAACCAATATCTACTTCGCAGATAAAACCCTAACAACAGAGTGTCGCAATATTCACCCAGATCTAGCATATTGGAGAACTAAATACATTCACATAGGTTAGATCTAGAATTCATCCATATTATTAAGCACAAAGAATCAATAGATCTATCTATAATTCATCTATATCAAATCAATTAATCAAGTAAACACATCAAAACATTGTACAAAGCATAGCAACATAGGATATATGTGGTTCACCCCCAACCTTGGGATGCGTCCACCAACTCTTCTTCTTTATTATAGACTTTTGTCAATATTCTACATGCACAGAGCCAAAAAATCCTACTTCGCATAGGACATGATATCTTCATGCACTTCACTAGATCCTCCTTCCCCGAGCTAGGTCACAACACAAATCCTTCTTACACAATCTGCACACAAGTTTCTTACAATCACTTGCACTTAACACTACAAGTCTTAACACATAGTATGCACAAAGCCTCTACCTCCGCACTAAGCAGATTATAGTAGGTCTAATACTTCTTACATCACCTAGATTTCCATTTATATATTACAAGATGGGCCTAAACATGGGTAAACCCATGGGACAAAATCCCCATACCCATTAGATAAGCCCAAAACCCAAAAATACCTAAAAAGGGGCCAAGATCCCACGATCTTCGCTTCAACTTGCGCTCCACCTTCGACAGCCTGTCGAAGTCCGAAAATAGGTCAGCATGAACAAGGATCCTTAAAACTTGGTCAAGGGCCAACACCATGACAGACATATCAAGAAGAAATCATTTAAACAAGGAGATTTGGAATTTTTATATGACAACAAGTTCATGAAGAATCTAGGAATGTTCATAACACATTGGCTTGGGCCATTTGAGTTTTTTTATGTTACAGAAGGTGGAGTTGCACAATTGAAGACTCTTAATGTAGAATGGAAGGGTGGTTTAGTAAATGGGAGTCGGTTGAAGCTGTATTGTGACAACCCGCTTCCTCGCATCTCTCAGTAAAATAAAAGGAAGAAGGGTCTAGGTACTAGTTGCAGTTGAAATTGGGTACCAGACACAAAAAATACAGTCTGCATGTGATAGGCAGGGACATAGCAGAAATCATGGCCTACTCTACGCAGTCTGCAGTTGAAGTAACACAAATGGCTCAACCCTATAGTGAGTCGAGATGAGTCACATGTGAGTGTTGGGGGCCTGTTGGCCCTTGGTCATGTATTAAGGAAGAAATCGAATATTAAGGAAGAATAAAGACAAAGCATGAAGTGCGTGGAAGGAAAACAAACCGAAGAAGGGTCAAAGTGGTTAAAGAAGAATAAAAGAAGGAACTAAGTAAAGGAAAGCAAGACATTGATCAAGGAAGACAAAGAAGAAAAGAAGATAGATCGTGGACAAGTCAGCAAGCGGAGGAAGACACTGATGGGTGCTTTGGAGCACCTTGTGAAGAAGAAGGAAGAACAGGTCGACGAAGTCCTTAAAATGAGGGTTATGTGGACCTAGGGTTTTGGCAATGTGGATCTAGGGTTTTGGCACCTGGGCTTCGGTCCATGGTTGCCTAAGAGACATGGAATGTATAAATAGAGGTCTAGAAGAGTTGAAATGAGAGGCGATAGTGGTGTTGATATGTAAAAGTGTTATGTTTTAGGGTATTCTTGAATTTTGTGTCTTCAATTGGGTGTGAAGATTGACCCTGCAGCTGGGTGCGCATGGATAGGAAATAAAGAGGAAGAGAGAGAAGGATCTATAGTTGAGTGCACAGATAGAACTGTATATTTTCATCTATTCTATCAATAAACACAGTTTTGTGGACGTAGCCCTAGGGAGAGGGTGAACCACTCTAAATCTTGTTGTTCCATGTAGTTGATGCTTTTTTATTTACTACCTTTTACATTGTTATTGCAATGCTATTTTTCATGTTGAAGATAAGAATATATAACTTACTTTGCGAAGTTAAGCATAATATTGTTAAGAATTTCTAGGTTATTTTGCGTTGTTGTTTTGGAATCATCTTGCATTTCCTCTGGTTGTATACACATGTGTCCTACAACCCCCCTATTTCTACTTCAGATGAGACTTCATATGCTTCGTAGGTGTTGTTGTAAGGTCCAATAGTTAGGGTTTGTTGGTGCACTGTTAGAGTTGAACCCTGGGTCTACTCCTGTGCCAACAATGGGGGTTGGTATAAGGTTTTTAGAGCCCAACATTTCCTAGGTTTCTTTATTCATGATATTAATGGATGCCCCAAGATCCACTGATGTGTTGGACAAAGTCTTCCTTCGGATATGAACTGTGACTGTCATATTCCCAGGGTCATCATATTTGATGGGTGTATCCTTTCCCAAGATTAGATTAGATAATTTTACCAAAACATGGATAGTGGGTGGATTCCTAAGTTTCATTCCTAGTTTATTAAGGAACAACTCTCAGACAATCCTAGCATAAATTGGTACATCACTTATTGCTTGTAATAGCAGGATCTTGATGCATAGGTTTTGAAGTTATCCTAGTAGGTTAAAATTAGGTTGTGGGGGTTCTTTAACTATTCCCATCCTTTTTGGGGTATGGAGGAGTAACAACTTAAGTGTGGATTGGACTAGTAACAACCTATTGTTTCATTGTTGTTGTTACTCCTAGAGTTTCAACTGTGTAGAATTTTCATTTCCTTCATGATGTTTCTCTCTTTCAGGAGGTAGGGGTTCATACTCCAACTATTTAGAGTGATTATTGGTTATTTTTCTGGGCGAATTACCCTCCAAGACCTAAGGTGTACATCTCTACATACAAGGGGGCCAATACTATACTATGGGAAGGTTGACATTTAAAATTGTTGAACCGTCTCATTGTTTGGATTCAGCTTATCTTGTACGGGTAATTTAGGTCAGACTACAAGAAAATTCATTGGAGTATTCATTGGTGCATTCATAGGAAGTTGCAACTGTGGTTTTATAGGTAATTGTGGAGGTAGTGGTAGAGGAAACTGTGGTTGGGGTGTTGGAAATTGTTGTACATGGAAAGAGGGGTTTCGCCAATTTAATGGCCAAGGGGAATTTTGTATTGATAGAGCTGACCACTATACCCAAGGTGAATGATACTGAAATTGTTGGGGGATTTTCTAGTGAGGATTCAAAATTTGTGTTTGTTGAGGATTATACTGACTATTCCGAGTATTAATAATTGTATAAGGGTCTTTCTTCATACCTAGAGGCCGTGCCTTCCATGGTTTCTCCGAAGATAGAAAATAAGCTAGTTAGACTTCTTTGTTGGTGCCCTAGTAGACCACATTTAATCTAGATAAATATGGGAATGATTCCATGGGATGATATTTATCACAAATTCTATATATCTTGACAACTTTTACTTGGCACTCTCTTGAGGAGTGTTTTTTTCTACATTTCGGGATGAATATGGAAAGCACATTTTCAACCTCTATTTGTTTCTATTTAGTTTGAAACACGTCCAGTTGTGAGAATAACATTATGAGAATGTAATTTTTGAAGTCTTCTAACAATTTTTGAATCTATACATGAGTTACTCCCCCATTGGTTGGTTTCGTGGCTCTGGTGGGGAAGTCCCCGATCCCTGGTTTGTTTTTGGATACTCCCCTTGAAAACCTTTTGCACAAATCACAAATTTCCTCATAAATTTCCTTAGAAATATCCCCTTTCCCATTAGATTCAACATATCCAACCATTCATATCACATTCATCTCATCAAAATTGTATTCAATATGTCACCACCCAGAGTGTTATGTGATGATATCTATAAATTGTATTGGAACTGCTCTACATAATCTTCCATATTCTCATCCTCCTTTTGTGTCATTTTGAAGATTTCTTCCCTAATTTATCAATACCTGCAGTAATCCTGGTACTTCTCAAGGATGTTTTTATTCATATCATCCCATAATGTTATAGTACCATCACCAAGACACATAAACCATCTCAAGACTACTCCCCTCAAAGTGGCAGGGAATACTTTCCGCTTCTGCAAATTAGTGGTATAGTCATAAATCAGACACAATACATCGAATTTGAACAAGATTGCATCTATATCCTTAGTGGTGACCCCATGGAAGTTAGGGAGAGCTGATAAATAAATCGTCTTCATAGGCACACTTCCATGTGTATCAACAATAGGAAATTCAATTGTATAGTCTGTATCAACCATGTTTTCCCACAACCTCCAATAGTCCTCTAGGATTCCAAAGTTAGGAGGAACTTGTTGAGGTGAAACAAATTCCTTTGTTTCTCGTATAGAGGGATAAAAAATGCTTTCTTGATCTAGATTAGGAGTTTTGGGGGTTTCTCCACATACTAGACCTTGACAATCCGATATAGGTTCCCATGTTTCCCCTCGTCCTTTTGCTAGATTTTGAAACTTAGGTTCAACTACTACAAAAGGTTCTCCTTCCAATCCTAATTCCCATGTTATCTCAACTTCGACTATCTCAGCAAAATCACGTTTTGGATTAGCTTGACGACTGATTCCTACATGAGACACAACTTTTACAACATTACAAGATTTTGATTCCTCCTTTGAAATAATCTCTTGTATATATGTTTTTCTTTCTTGATCCTTTTTTCCTCAACCTCCTCTACCTGCAAGCTTATTAGTTTTCATGGTTCTTCTTCTACCTCTATTCATGCATTATATATCCTTTATCATATATTCAATCTATATTCTCTAGTGCAAGTTAGACAAGATTCTACCACAATAACCCAGGGGTTGGTGATAGATGTGTAGGTTCTTACCTTTCATATTTACTTCTTAGGCCTTAGTATCACCAGAGATAATGAAGCTAATCCATCACTAAATTGTACTTTTTCTCCCTTATAACCTCCTCGACAATGATGCCAAAATGTTGGGGATTTCAAATGTATTTCTAGGACAACTAAAAAACACTCACATTAATAATAAAACTAGGGGACGTCTTTTTTTTCAAGGTTATGTGCAAAGTCTATGAAAGATAAAATTTCCTATGTAGTGTTGATAATTCTAATGATCATGTAGTAAATGAATGAAAAATCATTCGATTAATTCTATCTTGAAGGAAATCACACTTTCAAGCCATTATGTGTAAAAATTTATGAAAAAGGGAAATCACATCCAATCCAAACAACTCCTAACTGAAAATAAGATCACACTTAATTCATGAAACATTCACTGAAATTGAAGTCACTTTCAATCCACACAACTCTTTATAGAAAGGAAATCACAACTGCAAATGAAAACAATCCAACAACACCTATGATCTATCACAAACCCACGATGATCTTAAAGAAAATGCACCTATTTCAATACTAAAAGGAAAGAAACTATCTATCAAAATAAATCCAATGATGCATATCCACAATGAAACTTCAATTGATAGAAGTAACAAAAGTAACACAGATTCTCTATTCTTTCCAATAATCCACCAAACTCTACAAGTAACAACTCATGTAATTAACAAGGGTCGGGAACAAGTAAGAACTCACATGAATAAAAAATGACTATAACACTTGAAATTCTAAAATAGACTATGGAAAATATAATTAATAAAGAAATGAAATTACAACACTTGATTAGCAAAGGTGGCCCTTCCTTCACCAATCAGGGTTGCTAAAACAACTCACAAAATAATGCTCAAATAGCACGAACCAGTATACTCATGTATTATAAAAAATGATGATACAATAATGTCTCTCAGGTTCTTGCTGCACTGTTGGATGTATGGGCTGACCTAGGTTCTACCTTAGTTCTCCAACAAAAACCTAGAAACCATCATCCGCTCTAGAAAACTAGAACGAAACACTATGCACAGAGTGCACAGCACAATCTCACCCGAGATTGGTGATTGCATGACCTAGATGTTTACAATATTGGAAGGGATGTTTCTCATGGGGTGTTAGGAATATTTATCTACTTATATTTTATTATACTTCATTCTACCATACCATCATTCATATATACCATTCAATTAATCTTTCCCATTCATTCTGCATAAAATAACATGTCTACTCTAGTGGGTGTTGTACACAGATTCATTCATTTACTTACTCATTCATCATCAATCATATAAAAGAAACACATAAGAGAAACACACACAAATACACCATGTTTTACCATGGTTCACCCCCCTGGACTACATCCACAAATTTCTTCTTCTTATTATTATTCTTCATCAAAATCTTGCTCTACGTGCAGTACATAATAGGTTTAGTAATGGTGAGGTTGACCAGTGTCACACCAATATATACAACTTGTGACCTAAACCTCATTTACACTCCATGAATTTCTATATGGACTCCATATGATCTCCACAAATCTCAACCAAAACAAATGACTGTGACTGAAACTCAAAAAGGTTCTCACAAATACTTCAAGACTCTCACCAAAAAGATAATTGATGATCCCCCCTATCTACCTCATACATCATATTTCTATTACAACAAATGGGTTAAACCTATTATATTGAATACCAAAACCCTAACACTAGTGGATTAGGTTTGTCAACAAAATAACTTATTTCACTCGGTTGGTCTTTGATCCAACCATTCCTTTCTTTTCTTCTGTGCTTCTTCTCCTTAATTCTCAGTGCATTGTTTTCCTTACCTTCCGTCACACTCATTTCCCTTCTTTCCTGGCATGCACTTCTTATTTTATTCCATTACTTAGTTTTCTTCCTTGTTTTCTGATTTGTACCCCACAATATATTGCTCCAACAGGCTCCAAACACTTACATGTGGCTCATCTTGAGCCACTCAGGCAATGTTTTCCTCCTTGACAGATTTTTCCAACTTCTTGAATCAACCTGATATCTCTTCAGCACAATTCTTCACCCGTGTTATCTTCTTTGCAACATAATCCATGGTTTGCACAGTGATATGTTCCTTCAACATTTCTTCAGCCTCCAACCTAATAGTTTCGATGTGTCCCTTTATTGTATCTATCTCTGTCAAAATTTTGTCTGCATATTCCTGTAATGGCTCCAACTGAGCCTGCCTCATATACTTCTTTGTTTGTTCACTCCTTAATTCTTCCGGTAAGTTCTTTTAATCCTACACACTCCTCAAACTTTCATGAATGTTTATGGACTTATTATTTTTCTTCATATCCTATGCTATTGTATTGATGCCTTCCTCCTTTTGTTCCAATGCCTGCAACTTTTCATCTTCTTGCAGGCTTATCCAGAGTTGTACACTTTTTTCATATAGATTTGTAATGTCCTTAATACTCTACTCTATGTTCTCCATATGTCCTGCAAATTCCCCCATTTACTAATGCCAATAATTGTTTGACGCAGTTATTCACATCCTTGCCACATCTGAAATGATCGATTTCCAGTAGGTTCATTATCCATGTGTTGTATAATCCTGTAATCCATTGATTTGGTTCAAATATTGGAAATCTTGTCACACTTGTCCCTTTTCTCTCCATGTATACTTGTGGCTAAAATTCAAGGAATTTATCTCTATCTGCTACGTCATGATCTTCATACCTTATTTTTTCCACATGTCCTAAAATGTTAGGAATAATTGTCACTCCTTTTGGTATGCACGATAGAGATATTGTGAATTAGGATTGTTTTCATGGTGACCTATGCACGGGTTGTTTCCATTTCCTCTTTTATGTCATAGTTGATGGACCTTCTTCTCGATCTGCTTCTTCTTCTTCCTCTTCATCTGATTCTTGTTTTCTTGTAACATATTCTACTTGCACTTATTCTTATTTTTGTTGTACTAACTCTATGACATGTTTTTTTACTGGTTTGGCCTCTTCCCTAGGCTCATCTAACTTTGTCCTTTCATCATCTTCACCATTTTTCTACTATGACGCTCCCAAACTGAGCTATTGTGTGGGGTTTTGTTCTTCGATGGGGTTTTTTTCTTTTTGTCCTTGGATCCACATCCATCTATTCAATGACTAGATCTTGTTCTTCAAAAAATGTTGGGCTCACTGGTTCCTCGACGGGTGATGGGATTGCATCCATATCAACAATTCCTTCTAGTTGCATTGGGTTTTCTACCTCTATGGATTCTTGATATATGGACTTCACAACACTTCATGTGTTTCTTGCGACTCTATTGGGAGCTCTAACCTTTAGTGGTGCCATCCTACTAGATCTCAAAGAAATTTCTCTAAATTATTGTTGAAAACTATGGGGATACTTGTTCGCTCTGTTTGTTTTCTCGGATTTGTTTCCTTATCTCTCATATACACTAAGTCACAATGAGGCTTAGCTTGAAATTTTCCTACTTTGATACATCTTGCCATAAATTCTTTGTTGTATACCATTTTTTCGTTTACCACATTTTTCTTTTTTCAGTTGCTCTTTGTCCTGTCGCGCTATGATCATTTTTTCATCACATGGAGTCTTCAGGTTCTGTCATACTTCTTTATATATTTTGTTTCATTTTTTATCCTTCAATTGTATGTAAACCAATTTACCATATACCTACTTGTTTTTGTGTTTTTCTCATTTTTCCAATTTTTTCTTCCTCTTTCTTCTTTTAATCATTTTTTCATTTATTTTTCTTCTTTTAATTTCTATAATATACAATATGTACAAGTCTAAATTATGCACTACAATTATTGAAGGTTGGTAAGTCGAATATCCATATATAGTTTCAGTTGGCTACCATTCACCAATCCTTCCATATCCTTTCCTGCTATGTCCTATAGTTGCACAACAACCCCATCTGTGACAAACTTTAGCTCATATGGCCCTAACCAATGCATCCTAAACTTCCATAGGTGTTGCAAGTATTTACTGTCATAGAGGAGAACCAGATATCCTTCTTTGAATTTCTTCTTATTAACATGTCTATCATTCCAAGCCTTATCTTTTTATTTCTGTACCTCCTGATGGAAACCAACTACAATTATGTCTTCTTATAATTCCATGAGTTGTGCCAATATTTCTTGAGTTGTGCCTCTTTCTGTCATATATGTAATTGTTGAAATGCGCATATTAGGGATCAAATACTCCAAGGGTACTACTACTTCCTATCCATACAACAATATGAAAGGTGTCTACCCTGTTATCTTCTTACATGTAGTTCTATAATCCCATAACACTGCTGGTATACTCAAGTCCCAATCATCCATGTTTACATTACAAATATTTGTTAAGGAATTATCCAATATCTTGTTAAACACTTCCACTATTTCATTAGCCTGAGGATGGTAAGGAGTACTCTTCTGATGATGTATCTCAAATTTCTCAATCATTTCCTAGTGTTGTGTTGCCTTTATCACTTGGGTGAGCAAAAAAACAACACTTGCATGTCTAGATAAGCCTGCTAGACAAGACAGAAGTTTGTGAGTGGGTTAGATAAGCCAAACACATGTGAAAAAAATAAATACAAATAAACAACTAAGAAGTAAATGTTTAGAAATCATGAGAAACTTAGAACCATGAAAATGAAACAATGACCAACATAATGCTACCAATGGATCAATAGATTAGTAGGCAAAACACAATAGAGAAATTTAGGGACTTATGAGTCCCCTATCCCTCCTTGGGAGGGCTCTTGAGTTCCCTAATTGAGAGCTCTTCACTCCTTACAATGGAAGAAATAAAAAATGAAGAAAAAAATGCTTATTCCCTTAAGAGGTGATTGGAATGTCCTATTGCAATGGTTCTTGAAGTTTTCAAAGAGAAATGAGGATTCTCAAGGAAAAATTCCTACAACATAACAATACTTTGAAGATCTTGGTTTCTTAACACACCCATGTCTCTTATTTATAACATTCATACATGGAAAAATGTAATTGGTTCATAGTGTGAACAAGGGGCCTATTAGGGAACCCTTTATCCCTTGACCATCCCCCAAGCTAGATTTCACTCAGATATGAGTGTCAAATCATGTTGGGGGTCGGACCAAAAGTGGTTGAGGGGTCGACAAGATCCATAAATGTGTTGTTAATAGAAGTGCATGACTTTTCTTGTACACAGTTGCACATTTTGTGCATAGTGTGTGTTGAGGCCTATGTTGGCCTACGCATTGTGCGCACTCTCCTTAGGATACTTCGGGTGCGTGAACAATGTTGGTAAAAAAGAGAGTGGATGCCTCAACCAAGGGTGACATGGGTTTCTTTTCTAGGAAAACGAAGGGCATCAAGGGTGACAATGAAAAGCTAAGTATATGCTGGAAACAAAGGCGTTTTACAATTACCAAAGAAATAAATAATAATTTGGGTTGAGTATACAAATACAGAAACATGTGCCCCATTGAAAGATGACTTGGCATGTTAAGTCGCAATTTTGTGAAAGAGAAGTGGTGGAGGGTGGGGGCCCCATGGGTGGGTTTCTGTATTATCTAAATGGATGGAGGACAATTTGTAGATGGGTAAACTGATGGTGGATGAGATGGAAGGATAATGAAATTGTGAAGGTGCACTTAATAGAACCGATATGATATGTATTGGGAGTCCATTGGGAAGGTTAGCAATATGGTGAGAAGAAGTATCGGGTTCATTCTTAGAAGTTCATAAGATTATCAGGACTCCCATCCCTAGGGGGTTAAATCAACATGAGTGTCAAGTTGCGAAGGGGAACTATGAATGGGACAGCTCATGTGGGGGAGAGTGTTACCGGGTGATGGTACCCAAATGCAACAGAGGTAAAGGTACTACAGAGCTAGATGTAAGGACCCTAAAGGTAAATGTCAGAGGGTATGAATAGGATATTCAATTGATTTATAGAGGCAATAATTACATGTTAGTGTCGAACATATACCTGAAGGGGTTGCAAGATTGCAAAAAAAGTACCTGCACACATGAAAACCAAATACCTTGCATGAACAATATCTGATGATAAAGAACATATAACAAATATTTGATAAAATTGAACATGATCATGTGTACCTAAACATGACATGAGAAAAATGTGCCTCTAGGGCCAGGTTGAGATGATGACTTGGGGAATGTGAATGTGTAGATGACAGGACCAAGATCCCATGGCTGAGAACAAATCAGAAAACAGAGGGCCTGGTCTTCTGAAACAGAGCATGCAAGTTGGGAAAAAGGGGCTATATATGGCTGGTGGACCCATAATACCACCTCATTTGTACCTATCATTGTTGTTGAGCTGTCGAAATAGCTTTGAGGATATTTGGAGATTACAGTAGTGTGAGGCTACCGATTCGAGAGTGGTGAGAGATAGGTTAGTGGTCCTACCCTTCTGCATCTTGTGAATTTCCTAGTATGTAGGTAGGGGATGTACGGAGCATCGTACATGGGTTTTTTGGGTAGGGGCCCACCAGTGCATAGAAAAAGGAGGAATATCCATGCACATCTGCATGGGTATAATCCCTTTTCTTGTGCATAATGTGTGGTTGTGTTTGACATAGCTGCGCATGTGGGTGCAGGGTTTGGGAAAACATGCACGCATGAGATGCATGCCTATCTGACTGAAAATCACGCACTCATGCGTGGCTATTTCTCAAACAACTGCACATTAGTGAGAAACCTTGAAAATAACATGTGTGCACATGTGCGCACCTGTCAGGGTGAAATCTGCACACTGTGGGAAAGGCTAAGGGGTTGTAATTTTTTATATTTTGATTCTTTTTCTTGGATGATAAGGCTGATAAAGTGATTCTATGTTGGTGTAGGTGATCAGTAGACTCCGATAGTATGATTTTGGTGCACTGGAGAGAGAGCGACTAGGACCATTTACGAGAGGCGATGAGAGCACAATCATTTTTTCAAAGACACTTGGCAGCCTATGGGTTGCTCAAGTTCTTTGACTACTCTCTGATACGGTCGCAAGATTTCCTGCTTCTGTATCTGATCGAGATGTGGAGCACTGATCTAAATTGATTCATTGTTAGAGGTGAGAAACTAACATTCTCGACCACCGAGGATGTGTATTTCCTGATGGGGCTCCCATTCCATGGGATGGACCTTCCTATTGATCCCTAGCTACTGGGGGAGGATCGAGTGGGTGACTTGGAGGCTTTCCACTGCACTGGTTCAAACCCTATGTCAGGTTCAATCATTCATATTGAGGTGATTGATGACATATTGATAGAGTGCATCATTTATATGGTGGTGAGGATCTATGGATCCTTGGGAACTCACTAGATCAGTGGTAGTCAGTTGAGGGTAGTGGAGAGGGTCCTAGATGGGGACCTGTTTTCATGGGGTGTGCTTTAGCAAACTAAGATGATGGGACAAGTGAACCGGTGTCAAAGAGCCGACTCTGATGGCTTCACGTTCAGGTCCATTCTGGTGGCCTGGTTCCTAGAGAGGGTGCCTTTGTTGTACCCGAGAATTCTACTCGATCCCATGGGGTGAAAAGAGTCACGACTGATGAGGTGGGCCCATGTATTGGCCCGACATGGAGGTGGGGAGTGTGGACACTATCGTACAACCATAGTGGCATGAGTGTAGAGACAAATTCCACACGTGAATCTGAGGTATCCATACATAGTTATGGACTACCTCCATGACCCAGACATGATGCTACCTCCTAGGGAGGAATGGGATCAACGAGGTATGTGTTTGTGTTATTTTTTATGTTTAGTTATTTTGATAGATAACATCGTTTATATATGTATATGGATGTTGATTCTATCTCTGGTGTTGTTTTTGTAGATGTGGGACCTTAAGGGCGAGAGGCAGAGGTAGTTGAGGAGTTGTCTCACTAGGGGCCAACTCGACCGGCACCTGCAGAGACAAGGGTGCGACATAGGCATCGCAGGATGACATTCGTACTAAACCAATGCATGAGCCACATGGAGATGTCAGGGTGCTACTGGAGGATCTGCATCGACGATTCGAGTGTGTTCTACATGGTGTACCTAAGGGTATGTGGGTCCATATCCAAGACGAGGAGGTCCTGGAGAAGTGTGTGGGTGTACCAACAGAGAGGTGGACCCTAATTCGATGAGAAATAATAGCAGGGTCAGCGATGACTAGTTGGCTACCCCCTAGACCTGGAGGGCCCCCAGCTAGTGGGGCACCTCTGACTGATAAAGGACCTGTAGGGGGAGCTCTGGGGGCACCATAAGTTCCAATTTTTTTATGTACAGGCTTGGGAACCCATTTTTTTATAGGTTAGTTGATACACCATTTTTGTACTCATAGGGGTGGGGGAGATTCATGAGCCTACGAGAAATTTGTACATGTATTTTTTGTAAACACTGAGTACCTTTTGATGATATATATATGGATATATTTTGGATCATTCATGTCTCTATGTGTTATGTTTTTTATGTATGATGTATTTTCGATGTGTTGTGATAAATATATGATGATATGTATAAAATGATGTTTAATGTGATAAATTCCAATCTAATACTAGGTTAGCCATGTGATCTACTACTTTATTAACTTGTCTTGGAATATGTGTAAATGTTATGGAATCAAAGTTGTGAGATAGGAGTCTAACTAGTAGGTATTTGCGAAAGAGGCAAGGATCATGAACATGATATACATTATTGAGATACAGGATGATGAGATGGGAATTTAATAGAACGTTAAGGTGACGAATGTGGCAGTGACTGGCCTTGGTGAGGAGACTAATGAATGCGTCATATTCATCTTGGTTTTTGGTGGCTGATTCCAAACATATGCCATTGGAGTGGAGCATGATATATGAGGGAGTATAGAGGGCCCAAGTGACGAAGAGATATTCTAGGTCTAGCGGCTTTCACCGTCAGCGTAACTGATGTGGTATGTTGATGGATGATGCATCTATCAATAACATGGATGATAGATCATACATGAGTGGTGGTGGAAAATAAGACTAAAAACTCTACAAATGTGTACAAAGAAAAACATAAGGTAGGGGGGCTACGCCTAGGCATAAAAATTCTGTAAGTACAATCCATTTATGGGTTCTTTGAGAGGGTATCCTCATGGATGAGCCAATATGTAGGTGCATTTAATGAGGCAGTGTTGGATGATGTAGGGTCCATGCCATAATGACTTGAAATTTCCATGGCCGAGAGTATTGTGGGAGACATTGTAGGATAACACGAGATCACCTTCATTGAATCAGCAAAGGTTGACATGGTAGTCAAAAGTGGCTTTGGACCATTTTTTAGCTGCCTCATTGTTTTTTAATCAAGATAAATGATCTTCATCAAGCGACTCTAAGTTCAGCAGGCACTACTCCATTGGAGCAGTGTCATGAAAAAGCTCGATGGCAGTGTGTAATGTGGGGATTTCTCACTCGATGGGGAGAGTGGCTTCAATCCCATGAACTAGGTGGAATGGTGTAAAACTAGTGGCAGTTTTGACTATCATGCAATACGCCCATAATGCGGAAAAAAACATATGATGCCAGTTGGTCTTATGTTTGTTGACAGTACGTTGTAGCATGGTTTTGAGGAATTTGTTGACAACCTCAACTTGTCTATTGGAATGAGGGTAGTATGGGGAGGAGAAATCATGGAAGAAGCCTAACTTTGAGGAGAGTTCCACGAAGATCTCATTTTCAAAGTGATTACCATGATCAGACACTAATTGTAGTGGGACTCCAAAGTGGGTAATGAAGTGGTTGAAGAAAAAATGTGTTGTTGTGTCGGCGATGTTGTTAAATGTGAGCATGGCTTCGGTCCATTTGGTAAAGTAATCAACTTCCATGACAATGTAATTTTTTATGTTACTGGATGGAAGATTTAAAGTCATGAAGTCTATGCCCCATTTACAAAAGAGGTCGACTTTGATGACTGGATGTAGAAGAGTCTGTGGCGCTCATGCTTTATTTGCATAAAGTTGGAATTTGTCACATCGCTTGACAACATGGATGCATCCATGAAACAAAATGGGCTAGAAGTACCCTTCTCGAATGATTTTTTGGGTGGTGGAAATACCCGAAAGGTGACCACCACTAGCATAGTTGTGGCAATCATTCAGGACTTTGTCAGCTTCGTCGATGGTTAGACAACGGTGAAGAATGATTTCGACCCCACGTCGATAGAGAACGTATCTGATGAGGAGGTATCGAGGGGCCTAATGGATAATTCGTCGATGATCATCTCAAGAGAGATGAGACTCAAACTTCTGCATATGAAGATAGATGAGAATTTTGTCGCACCAGGGGTCATCAAAGGGGATGAAGAAGAGGTGTTCATTGGGGAAATCCTCATTGATGGGGGAAGCTTTAACGTATGAGGTAAAAGTCGTAATGAGTTCATAGAGGATGAGAGATTTATTACTTTTGGGAGTTGATAACTCCAGATCATATTCCTGGAGGATAACGATCCATTGGGAAAATTTTCCATTAATTTGTCATCGACTAAGCAAGTAGTGCATGGGGTTGGAGTTTGCTATGAACTTGGTAGTTCGAAGCAGAATATAGTGTCACATTTTTTGGACTATGAGGAAAACTGCTAAGGCAAGTTTCTCATCATGATTATACTTCAGGGGTGGCCCTGAAAGGTTCTTACTGATGTATTAAATGACATGTTCATGCCTATCATCCCCTAGTTGGACGAGGACTCCTACTACTGAGACAATTGAGGTTGATGAGTAGAGGATGTAATCACATTCATAGTCTAGGGGAATAATCAAAGGGGCATTGCATAGGGTGGATTTCAAATCATCAAAAGTTGTTTAAGCATGTTCATCCCAAAGAAATGGGATATCATGACATAGTATGCAAAGAAAACCATGCACGCGACTGGCATAGTCTGGGACAAAGTGTCATAAAAAATTGACTTTTCCTTGTAGGCTTTGTAGCTAGCGTAAATTCCTAGGTGGTGTAATTTTTGTGATAGCTTGGATGAGGACTCCTACTACTGAGATAGTTGAGGCTATTAAGTAGAGGATGATGTAATCGCAGTCACAGTATGGGGGACTAATCAAAGTGGCATTGGATAGGGAAGATTTCAAATCATCAAAAGTTGTTTGAGCATGTTCGTCCCATCAAAATGGGATATTATGAAATAGTAAGTGGAGAAAACCATGAATGTGAGTGGCGTAGTCTGGGACAAAGTGTCATAAAAAGTTGGCTTTGCCTTGTAGGCTTTGCAGCTGGCATAAATTCCTAGGTGGTGGAATTTATGTGATATCTTGTACCTTGAGGGGGTCCACCATGATGTCGTGTTGGGAGACAATGAATACGAGGACACACCTAACCGTGACACAAAAGAAACACTTAAGGGGGTACAAGTGGATATTGTACTAGCGACATCGTTGGAAAATTGATGTGTAAGTCATCTAAATGTTGAATTCACTTTTTGGATCAAGAAGTAAGGTCATCCAAATAAGCAAGGATGATGCATGCAAGATGATGGAAAACATAGGTCATGGCTTGTTGAAACGTGGCACCTACAATCTTGAGTCCAAAAGGCATGACACAATAAGCAAAGGTAACCCAAGGGGTAGTAAAAGTGGTTTTGTGTTGATCTATTGGATGGATTTGGATTTGTTTGTAACCAGAGAACCCATCCATAAAGGACAGTTCCTTGTGGTCAACACAGTCATCAATGATTTGGTCGATGAACAAGGTTGGAAATTTGTATTTGGGACAAGCATGGTTGAGATTGTGAAAGTCTATACAAACATGAATAATGCCATGTTTTTTGTTAATGGGGATGAGGTTGGAGACCCATGAAGTGTACACATTGGGGTAGATGAACCCAACAATGTGTAACTTGTCAATTTTGGATTTGATAGACACAACTTTGGATGGGTGAACGGGGCATTGATTTTGATGAATTGGGGCGACATCTGGCCAAGTGTCGATTCAATGTTTGATTATAGATAGATCGAGGCTAGGAATCTCTTTATATGACCAGGAAAACATATCTTGGTATTCCTTAAAGAGAGCTTTGTAAGTAATGAGTTCTTCAAGGGAGCATGTGGCGCCAATGGTGATTTCTTCTATGATTCCCAATTTAATGGAAATGTCAATTTTGATGGTGGGGGATATGTTGGCCATGTTTCCTTCTTCAAAATCATATGGACCATGGATAGGGTTGTTGAACCAATATATATATTCCCTGAAGGAATAAAATACTCAGTTTCGATTGCACACATGGAGGCTTAGATAGGAGGGTGAAATGCCTTCTGTGAAATAAAAAGTGTGTGATGATGGAGCACATTCCATGGGAAATCAGTGGTAGTGAGTTCCTCTAGGATATCTTCGTCGTAGTGAAAAATGCAAGAGTATAGGGGATCCTAGGAGGTGACAGGGGGAAATGTCAATGGGTAAGTGTTATTGTCCTCAAGTGGTGATGATGTAGATGGGATATTGTAATGGTTCTTAAAGGATTCAAAGACACAAGAGGATTCTCAAGGAATAATTCTTACAGCATAACAATACTTTGAAGATATTGGTTTCTTAGCACACCCATGGCTCTTATTTATAGAATTCATACATGGAAAAATGTAATTGGTTCATAGTGTGAACAAGGGTCCTTTTAGGGCACCCTCCATCCCTTTACCAACCCCCAAGATAGATTTCTCTCAAATATGAGTGTCAAAACATGTTGGGGGTCACACCAGAATTGGTTGAGGGACCAACAAGATCCATAAATGCATCATTCATAGAAGTGCACATATTTTCTCGTACATAGTCGTGCATTGAGGCATGTGTTGGCCTGTTCACTCTATGCATTGTGCGCATACTCCTTTTGGTGATTATGTGTACTCTAATTTTTTACCCCAATTACATGTTTTTTTCCTTCTTGACGAATTTTAGTGTTGTAGGTGGACTAATTGTTGTTCGCATTGATGTTTTTCCTTAACCATTTGTGTGCGATGTTGCGGATGATTTTTCAGTGATAACACCTATATAGTACTATTAATAAAATAATTTCCTTGATCACTCATTATAACTCTAGGGAATCCAAACCTTTTGATCACTTTTTCAAATAAGAAATGTGTTGTAGTCTCTACACTGCAATCCTTCACTGTTGTTTCTTCATCCCATCTAGTTAAATATTTTTTCGTTGTAATTATATACCTAGCCTATGATATTTTGGTTGGTGGATTAAATGGTCCTACAAAATATACTACCCACTTTTCAAACACTTTCAAAGTTACTTGAGGTCTCAATTCATCTCATCCCTCCTGGATGGATTACCAACCCTCTGAGAGACATCACAATTCTGAAAATACTCCTTTGCATATTTGTGCATTGTAGGCCACCATAATCCTACGTGCAATATCTTCTACATAGTAGCTTTTCCTGAGTAATTTTCTCCAACAGTTCCTTCATGTGCTTCTTCTAAAATGATAGGCCTTTCATGCTCCATTACACATCTCCTCAAAATGTTTTATGCGCCACACTTGTACAAGTTCCCTACAATCATTTTATAGTCTGCAACCTTGACCACCATATTTTTCTTCTGCACGGTATTAAATTCCTTTGAGGTAAATCTATACTAAAAAACTCAATAATGGCAACAAAATATTCATCAACAAGGTGTACTGAAAAATATTGTGAATCCGAGAAGTTGTCCTCCAAGTTACTTGGTTCCTATCCATTAGTTATTCTGGACAGATGATATGGCCCTACATTCAATATTTCAGGCTTCACCACAACTTCAAAATCAAATTCCTAAAACAATAGTAGACATATGCATATTCTTCCCCCCAACATTGGATTATTGACTAAATATCTAAGAGGAAAATTATTTTTAAACATCTTAAAATGCTGACCCAACAAATAATGTCTGAATTTCTTTAATGCATACACCATGCCCAACCCTTCTCTTTCTGTTGTGTTGTAATTCTGTTATTAATCTGACAATTTTTTTCTTTCAAATGCTATAGGGTAATCTATATCACCTTCTCATGGTTGTGTTAATACTACTCCAAGAACTATTGTAGATGCATCCACATGCACATGAAATTCTTTTGACCAATGTAGGAATACCAAAATTGGTGTTTTCACCATCTCCTCCTTCAGTATATCCAAGCTCTCTTGGCATTCATCATTCCATTGATACTTAATGTCCTTCTTCAACAATTTCTCCATCAACACAATAATCTATGCATATTCCATTATGAACTTCCTATAATACCTTGTATGACCAAGTGTACTCTTTAATTTGTGCACTAACTTAGGTGGTGGTAAGTTAACTATGACAACAATTTTGGCAGGATCAACTAGCAGACCCTATTTACACACCACATGCCCTAGTAAAATACCAAAAGGTGCGTTGAAAATTCATTTCTTAATATTCAATGAAATCTGACACTGTCTACACATGTCTAACATCAGTCATAAACACTTCAAAATGATCATTTAATAAGATAAACACTGTCCAATCATCCAAATAAACTTCCAAAAACTTATGAATAAAGTCCTTAAAAGCACCTACTACTACCCTTGAAAAAATTGTAGGTGCATTGTTCAACCCAAATGTCATCACTGTATACTGATATGATCCCCATTCTATTTAAAATGTAGTCTTATGTCTGGCTTCTGGTGCAATTTTGATCTAGTGATAACCTAAGAATCCATCTATTAATGAATAGGATTCTTCACCTCCTACATTCTCCAAAACTTCATCTATAAATGGGGTAGGAAAAGGATCATGTAGGAAGGAATCATTCAACTTTCTCAAATCTACACAGATACTTATTCTCCCTAGCTTCTTTTCCTGTACTACCACAGGGATGATCCATTATGATTCTTCCACAGGTTCTATGACACCAGCCTATAACATCTTATCAATGTTTGCCTTCACTTTCTGCTTGTACATTGGATTCAGATTGTAAGGTTTATGTCTTATTGTTCTGGTATTTGGCTTCAAAGGGATCTTCATCTCTCCCATTTCTCCTACAACCCCTTTCATCTTTGAGAATGTTGTTGGAAATAGGTCACTATACTCGTGCAACAACTCTGTTATTATTTCTACTGTATGATTATCCAAATAATCTCCAATACTTGCAATCTTCAGGTTTTATACTCTTTTAATGTTTACCTTCTTGATGTTTAGTGGTGCATCATAATCTTCTAAATCTATCTTTTGAAATTATAACTCTCTCTCTCCTTCAACCTCTATAATCTTGATGTTGCATGGATTTCCTTCTGTTGGGTCCTCTTCTTTTTTGACATGGTAACAATGTAGCAACTGTCTGGCTATATGTCTCTTATGGTTCTCATAATCTATCACAATCTCCACTTCTAATTCTTCAAAAATATAGTCTCTTACTTCCTTAAGCATTGTATCTACTATTGGCTTCTCATGCTCAAATGAAAATGTAATGAAAAAATTATGCTACATTTCTTCCCAATTTGCATTTTCTCTACGCAGTTCCAGCTCTGTGTACCAATTCCTTGGCATTCCTTCCAATGTATGAATGAAATGATGTGTCCATTCCTCTAGTAGTAGCAATATACATTGGGTTATACATATTTATATATGTTCTCTGGGTTGTCCCATTCCATCATACTTCTCCACATACCTATCCTTCTATTCTGCGCCAAATCTGATGCATAGTAACCTCTTGCATTGATATTAATTTTGAATCTTCTCCTTATGGGTACCCCACCAACGTGCAAGTGTAGCTTTCAAAGCAATATCCAACACTAGTAACCCTTTAATTTCAAATAATTCTAACTCAAACTTTGTTAAAAATTATTCCAAATCATTCTGACCATGAAAAGTAGGTTGTTCTCTTACCTCTGTACCAACCCATCTTACTGTGCGTGTCATCCTTGCAAATATTCTAGTGGATAAATCTTGCAATCATTGCTACCAATTCTCTAGTCTGGTTTCAGAGTCTAAAGCACAAGAACTAATGCTTGTCTAGCTCAACATTCAATCTTATATTGGGTTAACATAATCCTCTTCTCATGTGGTAGTTCTATACAATCGGTTCATGTCTTCTGTAATAAAATTTTATATCGCAGGTTCCACATACCTTCCTCCTTCTGACGGATATAATTGTGTAATAACTCTATATTATCCTTATTCAAAGATCATTTTTCTAGTCTTCAAGTTGATAATAGCCTGGTTATTGAAGACCGAATCCTATCCCAACAATTTTGGATATGGTGAAGTGTTATCTACTATGTCGATCACCTCAAATTCTACCACTGTGTGCACTCGATATAAATATACTAGTATGCCCTTCAAACTGCCAATTGGTACAACTCTATGTTGATTTGTTAGCTTCAACTAAATAGGTGAATACCCCAGTGTAGGTTCTCCCATGGATTCCCATGTCTTCTTAGGTAAAACATCCACTTCAAACCTTAAGTATAGGATGATATCACCCATATTGAAATATCCAATGTTTGCATTCAGTATGAATTATCTAATTGTTCTTCTCTTCTTACGAACCTGATTAACTATATTCTATTATAATTTCATCTCTTCCCCATAATTTCACTTCTCTAACATAATCTGTAATACTTGTAAAGATTTTTTATCATTCAACAACTTCACGCAAGACCCCAAAAGTTTCTCAAATTACTTACTTGTTCTGATGGTTTCTCTTTCCTGCTATGATCAAACAGATGAGGCATGTCATACATTGGTACATCATATCTTGTATTTGTACCTGAAATAGATGCAATATTCTGCTTCAAAATATCTTGTCTAGATTCCTTGAATGTATCCTTCTCTTTGCGTGCATCAAAATTTTGTTGGGGTGTTTTATTGGTTCTAACCCACTGGTATTGGTCCTGATCCTTCTTGGTTGCATATTCTCCTATCTTGGTTCCACCTCTAGTAACTATATGGATATTCTTCCCATCCTCTTCTTCGTTTTCCACAAAAATCCATTGGACATTATGATTGTTTTGGTTCCTCATGTCCTGTATCTTTACCTGAAGTGTCAGACAGTATTTTGTCTCATGATATATTGCGTGACAATACACATGTCATAGGTGGTTGTGGAAAATATCTTGCATAGTGTCTAGGTTTTGGATAGTTGTGAAAAACTACTGGTTCTCTACCTCCTCCAAATCCTCTTCCTCCACGACCTCCTCCATTCAAGCCTCCTTTGTTTCCTTGATTTTCTTTCACGATGTGTTATACTGTGGTGCATTATTGTACTGGAGATGCAGATTATTATACTATGGTGGTGTTGCACACTACTGCAAGTTGTTATACTATGTTGGTGCTCCAAACTATTGGGCGTTATTATACTATAGTTGCGCTGTAAATTGTTGCACCTTATTATATTGTCATTTTTGTGCAGGTTTTCCTATCAGTAATTCATCCTGCACCCTATAAGTATCTTATGTTATTTCCTTCATTATTTCTAAGGTTTTTCAATCCTTTTCTTCATGTCCAACTAACTTGCAAAAAATACAAAATGTAGTCGTTGGCACCAATTGATACTTATGCATCATCGGATAAGGATAAGATTCATGTCCATGTGTTCTACATATCTCACACCATGGTCCTCATTTGGGTAAAGGATTCGACATTCTTGTCCTCAAGGGCCAAGTATTGCGCAAAGGTTGGGCACTCATTATTATGATGACCTTATGTTCTGCAAAATGTGCACCAGGAATCTTCTCTCTTTTCCTTTCACTTATTCTTATTCAGTTGGAATGTCAAGTTATTCAAATATTCTCTCATCTCTTACATAGCTAGATCTGTATGCTTATACTGATTTTCCTCTAATTGCAAGGCTACTTTCAAGGCCTCAGCCTGAGTTTGAAAATTTTTCTGCCTCAATGGATACTTCAAATGTGTTAATAAAGAGTTAACCAATAAATATCTATGTTACATATCTATAATATGATACTTCAACTTACCTTTTAGTCTTTTGAAATTTTGATCAAACTTCTAGGCTGAATCACTTGGATTTTGTTTGATCTCTATCATCTCATTCATGAATTGATCTTATGAACTAGGTCGTTGAAATTCATTGATCAATTTCTTATTCACATCTGCGAAAGTTGTAGGCGCTCCTTGTGGAATGTTTACTATGAGGCCCATATAAAAATCCAGTGCATGGTATTTGAATGTGATGACCAGCTGCGCCACTTTTATATCTTCATATGTAATATACTTAGCTACCAAAATCTTCTCACAGATAAATAATTTCCTCTTTGGTTCGTCCAACCCTTCTCCTAGGAACTCTGATAACCAAATAGTTGGATCTACTCCTGCTATTATGAATTTTTTTTTACTATCACCTTCACGTGGTGTAGATACTTGACTACTGCTAGTTGAACTTATAATTCTTATTGAATTTCCACTGGACCCACATCCTACTAAAATACTTCTACCACTAATCGCTTGTTGTTTGAACATTTCTTCTTCTTCATATGTCTTAGTTTCACATGGGGTTGTGGGTTACACACTAGTTTGGATATGGAATGGAAATCCTTCGTATTCATCGAACCCTTAACCTCTAGTTTTCCTCTCATATGTGGTGCAAAATATTTCCTCAATCTTCCCCATCACACAAACATCCTATACCTCTTCCCCATCACTGTCCAAGCCCTCTCACTCAGCTACTGCCCTATTTTTCATATTGATCTTATACTGGTAGGGTCTTCCACTTTGTGTCACTCCTTCTCTTTCCATTATCTCCTTGGTTTGTTCCTCATCCATCATAATGGGTTCAATTACTTCCTTCTTCTGGCATCTCTCTAGAGCCCTCTCCATATCTCATATATTTCTTAGTGCTTCCCCTAGCTCCCCCATGCACGCAAAGTGATTTAGTTTTCTAAATCCATTGTCATCACTCCTTTATCATGTAATAAAATATTGATTGACGTGTAAAGTGATCGAATGTACCTTCCTCTTGGTCCCTTCAGAAATTCCTTCTTTGCAGTAGTGTAAGAATTCGCAGTATCAATTTCAAACTCAATAATAAACCCTGCAACAATACTATTTAACCAAGAATCCACTATGCAAGTGAATTTATCATTAACCTCTTCCAACCGCACAATATTCTCATTATTCCATTCTACTGGCCTTATTCGATTAGTTGGATGAGTATACTTTAATCTCAAAATCCACTCCTGTAATAAATATGAAAAAAATATATATATATGCCTCATCTAAATCATTAAACACATACCTCTGTAAATACTAGCGTAGTTTATACCTGGATCTTCTATTGTCTTTCTGCGCAAACTTGATTTTATTTTTCTCCAACCCTAAAAATATTTTTCTTGGTAGGGTTCCATGGCATAAAAATCCCCTTCTACCATTGCATTTTCTTCATCAAATACCCTCCAATCCGATATTCTAAGTTCCAACCAAAAACATAACCATTTTTTGGATGTATGGGTTGACCCAGATTCTACCTTAGTTCTCCAACAAAACCCTAGAAACCATTGACCCCTCTAGTAAACCAGAAGGAAACACTATGCACAACACAGTCTCACCTGAGATGGATTATGGGTTATTGCATGACCCAAATGTATGAAAATATGGAAGGGATGTGTCTCATGGGATGTTAGGCATATTTCTCTACTTATAATTCAATATATTTCATTATATCATACCATGATTCCGATATACCATTCAATTAACCTTTTCCCTTCATTTTTCATAAAATAACATGTCTATTGTAGTGTGTGTTGTACACATATTCATTCATTTACTTACTCATTCATCATGAATGATATAAAAGAAACACATAATGCAAACATACATAAAGAAACAATGTTTTACCATGTTTCACCCCTTGGGCTACGTCCACAAAGATCTTATGCTTCTTATTATTCTTCATCAAAATATTACGCTGCATGCATTACATCATAGGCTTAGTAATGGTGAGGTTGTCCAGTGTCGCACCAAGATCTACAGCGTGTGACCTGAACCTCATTTATGCTCCATGAATATCCATACTAGACTCCATATGAACTCCACATATCTCAACCAAAACAAATGATTGTGACTCAAACTCAAAAAGGTTCTCACAGATACTTCAAGACTCTCACAAAAAATATAGTTGATGATCCCCCTATATGCCTCATACATCATATTTATATTAAAAAAAAATGGGTTAGACCTATTACATTGACTACCAAAACTCTAACCCTAGTGTATTAGGTTTGTCCACAAAATAACTTCTTTCATGTGGTTGGACTTTGATCCAACCATTCCTTCCTTTGACTCTATGCTTCTTCTCCTTAATTCTCGGCACATTGTTTTCCTTTCTTTCTGTTGCGTTGTTTTCCCTTATTTCCTAATGTGCACTACTTCCTTTGGTCCGTTCCTTAGTTTTTTGCCTCTTTTGATGCATTGTAACCCAAAATATCTTGCTCCAACATGCACACTCTATTCTCTCTTTCTCTACTCCCTCAACCCAAGAGGGTTCCTTTTATTTATACAATTCTAGAAAAATGATTTACAAAGTATAATGTCGGATCTGATCAATACATGGCACAATATTTGTTTCAAACTCATGTTGATACAACTAATGTACAAAATAGAGCATTCTAGTACATTATCACAACCATGAATAGTTTCAACAACTATTACTCCTGTTTCCTTTGGTGACTCGTCCTTGCTACGCTAAAATTTGTCTACTCCTATACTTGAGCATAGGTAAAAGACCAAATTCTCAAGTATCAACGAGATCATGGAAGTGGCAACATCGTGGCTCAAAGGGTGACAACATATATAAGTAACAACATATAAAAAAGGACACCATATGAACACGTGAGGGAGTAACAACATTGAATCCTTGAATAAACACAACTTGTTTCCAGTCTACAAGTATATGCTTCCAATCCATCTCATTAATAAACCCAAAATCAATAAGGAAACTACTTAACAACCCATATTACTATTTAAATAATGAAATTCATAAAAAGGTTGCACCTTGGGTTAAAACATGAATTCATATGTAAGATATTGTCAAAAGAGGGTAAAATATGACTTAAAGTATCTTCAAAATAGGGTAAATGGATAGAAAAAAGGGTACAAATAATGGGCCCAACAAGAAAAAAATGACATATTCATACGCCTTTTTTTTAACTCTTTAGATGACAAAGTAGTCATTGATTTCTTTGACCTACCACCTAATTATTTTTCTACTTGGGATGAACTATGTTATTGGTTCAAATCAACTTATGGGTAGCTACAACGCTTTGTCGATTGGATTAAATATTATAATATTTTGACTTATCGACCTAGTGAGTCTATCGAGACTTTTAATTTGCATTTTAAAAATGTTTATAACCGAGTCCTTGAAGTCATTCGAACTCACAACCAATCAGCCATGATTCACTATTACAATACCCCCCCGCCAACATATAGAAACATATTGTAAGAGAATGGTGTTAATGATCTTGCATCATCCTTACAAGCTTGCTTAGAATACGAGGAACAAACCTTAAGAACCAACTTCCCATTGGTTGACCCAAACAAAAATATGGCTATGAATGATGTACTGTAATTAATGAAAGACATGAATAATCACATGATCACATTTGAGAGGAAAATTTTATCTACCCCTATGCAAGGAAACATACTTCTATTACCACCGCAAGCTCCTTTACATCCAACTCAACCATAAATTCTTTTTACACACCCTTAGTGTAACTTCTATGAAGATTACCATGACCCTAATTCTTACAAAGTTTTTGTCAGACATATTGTCATTGATGTCAACAATCGATGATGCACATGAAGCTCAGAAGGGAAAGCACAGTGAAGAAACGTGATCGGGATCGAAATCCACATAGTACAAACAAGGACCATTGGATATGAAAGCACCAGATCAAGGGTATGGATTTATTGTGGAGTGCGAAGGGAGAATTAAACCATACACTATTTCCAATATCGCAATTAGTCTAGATCGTCAGATCTCATCGACTCAAAGATCGACGACTATGGTTGATCCACTAAACGATTAGATTAAATCATGACCGTTGGATATGTAAGCGCCAGATCAAGGGCAGGAATTGATTACGGAGCGTGAAGGGAGAATTAAAATATACTTTATTTGCAATCACGTAATTATTCTAGATCATCACATCTCATCAATTCAAAGATCGATGACTGTTGTTAACTCACCAACAATCGCACAACTTCAATTGCAGAATTTGGGTGATGAATTAAACCACATGCAAGTTACGGTTCGACAATCCACATTGACTGTTGGAAGGATAGGATAATCAAATATGAAGATCGTTTGATCTATTCAGAGCATGCCAAGGTAGCAGTGGTCAACTTCAACACTGACTACTTCAGGAGAAAAGGGTTGAGAAAAAGTAATATCACCCAAAGGTCGAAGTCCCAAAGTAAAAGTTAACTGTCTGATATGAAGAACACTTAGGGAGATATCCGGACTATCAGATCATGTTTAGTGGAAGGACAGAGTAAGCCACAAATGTCCCAAATTATATGTAAGTCGTCTGATCTGACGAAACACTTCAGGAGATATATTGACCGTCGAATCGATGAAAGTAGAAGGATAGGATAAGTGAGGCCAAAGTCCTCAGATCCCGAACATTCAAATTCCCAACATCCGTTGGATCATGTTAAGCCTTTTCGGGTTAAAGAATGACCATTAGATGAAGTCAAGTTACTCAAGGTTTAAACTTCGGGGAATATCACTTTGGGAGAATTGGGAAGTGGAGAAATTGAATTACTCGAAGTCCCGAAGGTCGAAATGAATGAGGACAGTTAGATCTGGGAAATACATGATGATCGTTGGATCATTATGATGGTCAACTTCGACATTAACCACTTAGTGTGAAATGGAGTTGAGAACATGTAAATCCACCCGAAGGCTGAAGTTCTGAAGTCACGGAGTAAGACATGTGCTACACACGTTGAGAGCCCATGTCATCATAGTCCACGTCGGTAAAGACATGTGTCACATTAATATGGTGACAAGTGTCAAAGTCCAGTTGTCATTTTATACTATGTAAGTCAAAAATTAGGGTGACATGTGCCAAATGGAATTAGGGTCCACGCCATCTTGAGTGATGTCTTAAGACACATCACTCCAGGTTTATAGCCTTTGTGGATGTTCAACTTCTCCTAGTAGCCAAATGCCTAAAGAACCAGAGTTCAAAAGTCATGAACTAACACTAGTTGTAGATCCGAGATCCTCCAGGATGAATCATGACTATTAGATCAAGCATAGTGGAAGGATAGCTTAAGGTGTACTAAACAATTGACAGCAAGTGGTCACCACAGTGTAATGACTTATTTGGTAGGTAAACCTTCGGGGGGATTGAAATAATTTCTAGTTTAAGTATCCCAGAGTCCCGGAGAGTCGAAGCTCTGAAGTAAGATCTGACTGTCAGTTGAGAAGGAAGATTCATGGTTGATATCCTAAAAGGAACACAATGAGAAGGCCATTAACTAAGAGGCTTGTTGAGGTTGCACGGACTGTCCAATCAACCACAAATTAAGACAGAACCATATGATCTATGAGTATATAGATAATACATACTTCGGTGAAATGTACTCTGGAAGGTTGAAAGATTGCAGAGGCTACAAGTCCTGAAGGATGAAGTTCTGAAATAATGCTGGTCATCCATATCAACCTTTTGATTAAGTCATAGCCATTGGATAAAGAAGTGGAAGGTTAGTGTATGGATTGAAGCTAGACCATTGCTTTAGTTCCAAGACTCATTCTAACCATTGGATTCATCTGTGTGAGAGGTAACCACTTTGGGAATTTTAGACTTCGGATGATTAAATGATTCTAATTCATAAATTGCCCGAAGGATGAAGTCTGAAGGACTAGGTTCTAGCCCCCAGTCATAGGTTACGAACATATAATATGTGAGGCACTGAGAACATTTCTTAAATTAATAAGCTCATGGTTTTGTGCATATGGTCATATGTAAATAGGTTTGAAGGAACAACCTCTGTAGAATTCGATTTCTACAATATTTGTAGAAGCAAGGGATCGAGCTAAAAGATGAAATTGATCCATATCTATGATAAATTTATGAAAATACTTCCCGATAAGGTTTGAATGATAATAGAGATTATGGTTAAGTTAAAGGAAAAGGTGTGATGGTCCAAAAAAAGGGACACAATGTTTCATATCTCACACCAGTTGGAAGAATATATAAATGAGAAAGAGTGGTGAGAAGAACGTGTCTCTAAAACCCAAGAGAAGAAGATCAAAATAGAAGAAGAGTTAAAGAAGAAGAATTGTTGGTTCTAGGGAATCTGTCAATGTCTTATTGAAGATCAAGAACAGAAGGAGATAGAGAAACAGTTATGGAATCTAGTGTTTGATATAGAATACCTTTATTGGACTACAACAGATATATTGAATAGTAAATGATAGAATCCAAAGAGCAAGAGATGAAGTTTGACTGCAAATAACCAGAAGACCATACAAGCAGAGGTTGCAACAAGACAAGTAGAAAGTGCAGCAGTTAATGATTCTAAGAAGACTTGAAGAATTGATAGTATCTCTACGTGTTTCTGAACACCTTGAACATAGTACAATAAGAGATTTATAAGTGTTATAACCTGCATAAAGGGAGGATGGGTGAAGCAAGGGAAAACAAGTCAAAGTCAAAAATTCAAATATGATAGGACTTGTGTTAATGGCCGCATGAATCAAATTCAATATGAAGAGCAACAGAGATTGAATTGCATTTTGAAATTAGTTGGTTGTTACCAACAAATTCACATATCAACAATAAATTTAAACAGGGTGGTAGGGTGGTTCTAGGGCAGGCTACAAGCCTGTAGGGGGTCGTAGCCTCCTTCTAGTTGCAGTTGGTAAATAGGGTTTCAAAGCATCCTTTCAGTGGTAGCTAATAAAGTAGTGGGTCGTAGCCTCCTTCCAATTGTAGTTGGTAAATGGGGTGTGGAAGAATCCCTTCAGTCATAACTAGATAAACTTGGGGACAGTCTCTCCATCAAGTTGTACCTTGAAAACAATTTTGTAAAATAAAAATTTATTAATGACAAAAGAGTTGGAGGTTTTCCCTGTTGGGTTCCACGATAAAATCTTGTGTTCATAAGGGTTTGTTGTTCATCATATATTTCTTAATTTAATAATTAATGTGTGTGCTTAGTATTGATGAAAAAAAGCAGGAAATATTGATTCACCGCCCCCCCCCCCCCCCCNCCCCTCTTAGTATTGTTGGATATTGCATCAATTGGTATAAGTGTAAGGTTCCTTTAAGAAAAATCTAACTAACTGAAAGGAAGATCAAATTAAGCACACATGGATGGGAAAAATATTTACACTATGAATGGAACTCCAATACCTAGAAAATAAGAATACATATTTTGGAGTACAAGAATAGAAATTCATCTAAAGGCATTGGGACATGAAGTATGGAATTCAGTGATCACTGATTACTTCCCACCAAACAGAGTAAGGAATCCAACTCAAAAGAAAGCCAAGAAAAGTAACTCAATGGCAATGAATACAATCCTTGACGAATTACCTGATGATGTCAAAGAGAAGATAGGTTAATGTAACTTTACAAAGTAACTTTGGGACAAGATAAAATACCTCTACTCGGGTGAGAATTCAAATGAAGCATATCAATCAGAACAAATTTCACTCTACAACAATGCTAGTGATATAGATTCTTTTGAAGAAGACTCAGACATTGAAGCAGAAGTCAATCTTCATTCATTCTTGAAGCTGAGCTTGAGTGTACTTTGGATGAACTGAGAAAATATAAACAAAGGTGTAAACAACTAAAGGATCTCATGATAGAGAAAAGGAGGAAACAAGGTTCAAAGAAGAAATAACTTGAGCAAATCATATTTGACTTTAGAATCCAAGTCCAACTCGATCAAGAGAGATTGGAATCCTTGGAACAATATCTTAATAAAGAGCAACAAAAGGTTGAAGAGCTCAAACAATAGCATCTAGAAAGTGAGAAAGAAAATCTGACCTTAAAAAGACAACTAATGTCCTCACAAGAAGAGCTACATGGTTCAAGACAACAAGTAGCCATTAGCATGGAAGAAGCCAAAAATTTAAAACAAGAAGTTGTTAGACTCAAGGATCAACTGAAGACTATTGAAAAAATCAAGAAAGGAACTGAAGCCCTTGATAAAATTCTCAGTCTACAAAGATTTCCCCTAAAAAAATTTGGCCTTGGATATGACCAAGTACACATGGTTAAAGGATCAATTCCTACTACTCAGATTGATGTAGAAGATGCCAAGTGTTGTAATGATACCTCCAAAGAAACAACTATGCAGCAGAAGATGACAAGAATGCAAACTCCTATGCTCAAGAATATGCTCATCCTCCCAAGAAGAGTAACCTCAAAATAAATAGCAATCAAAAGAAAGAAGACCAAAAAACTCCCAAGTACAAAAGTGCATCCTATGGCTATTCTTTTTATTATGGTCACAAGGATGTTGACTACATAACCAAGAGACACGGGTTGAAAAAATAGGAAAACACATGCAGTTAAAGTGAAATGAAATATCCTAACAATAAGACTAGGCTTGGGTATGTGAAGAAAGAAATTACTATTCCCCCTACTTTCAATACTAACAAAAAGGAGTTGGCAAATAAATTCATTTCATAATATCTTCACACATGTTCATGGTTTATTTTTATTCATGTAATAACTATGGACATAAAGCTATGAATTGTAGAGCATATGGAAGGAAAAACTTGAGGGTTAATAAATATAACCTTAAAGATAACCAAAAAGTAAATCAAATTAAAAGAATAAATTATAACTCCTTTACACTTCTACAAGAAGGGAACCTAGAATGCTTCAGATGTCATAGTTATGGACATAAATTCAGTAATTGCAGATTAATGGAAGTCTCAGAAAAACCAAAGTTCATTAGAGAGCAAAAGAAACTTCGGAAAGAAAAAAAAAAAACATCAAAAAAGGAATGTCTTATTTCCTTGAAAGCCCAAGATAAAGAAGATCTTTGGTATGTTGACAGTGGGTGCTCAAAACATATGACATGATACAAGGACAAGTTCTTGAACGTAAAGAAACAAAATAATACTCAATCTCTTATATGAAACCCATGGAATAAAAAGACAATTCTCTACTGCCAAAACACCTTAGCAAAATGGGATTGCTGAGAGAAGGAATAGAACAGTCTTGGAGGCTGCAAGGAATATGATAAATGAAGCAATATTATCTGATGGATATTGGAGGGAATATGTAGGCACATTAATATACATATTAAACAAAGGTCAACTCAGGATTAATAGTAATAAGAATCCTTATGAACTATGGTTTTGGAGAGCTCCTTCGGTAAAATACTTCAATGTCTTTGGAAGTAAGTGTTACATCAAAAGGCTTGATGAGAATCTCAAAAAATTTGATGCTAGATCTAATGAAGGTATCTTTCTTGGATATGCTTCTACCAAGAAAGCATACATATGATACACTATTAGATACATAATATTGTTGAGAGTGCAAATGTTAAGTTGGATGACTTCAAAACAATAAAGATCAAATATGAAGAGACCATACTTGACAATGAAGGAAACTTTTGCAGCAGTGAGGTGATGATGAGAATAGATTAAGTACAAATATGAATATGAAAAGAACGAACGATGTAGTGCTTTGAAATAGAAGGTTATAAGAAAACAATGTTGTCATGGCCTTTAGAAATAGAGAATGACTTGGACGATGTGATGCAGTCTCCTATGGTGCATTCTTGGAAAAATCTAAGGTAGATCACATGATATCACCTGATGAGGAAGTAAAGGCCTTTGAACTAGATTGTGATGGTAAACGAGATCGATGGAAAGGCTGAGCAGTCGATTGATGCAGAGGAAAAGGTGAGAAACCTTAGCATTCATCCGATCAAGAAATTCACGGTGATGATCGTCTCATGTAACAGGATTTATCCCACATTGGAAGTGCGGAAAATATTATGTGGGTTTATTAAGACAATCCTCACTATATTTATTTGAAGCGTAGTGAAAAGGTATGGCGGGGGCTCTAGGTGCTTGGACTTAACTAAAATATCACCAGCTTGGAGCCCGAGATGACTTGTCAGTCCCCCTACCTTGTGGTGAAAGAGACAATAATTGTCGATCTGATGATGAAGGATATCAATCATTCATTGGAAATATACTTATATATATATACATTGCATGTTGATCATATGGATGACCGTGGGATTAAGGGTTGTTTTGATTGGTGGGAACTGACAATGAAACCATCAAATTGTCGAAGAAATTAGTGGAATGAAAAAATCGAGGATCACCAAGTTTGTCGTCAGTTGAATAAAAGTCCATATGTCTAAGACCACCAAAAATGTCGGATAAAACCTGCACAATAAAAATACAAAAGAAATTTAAAAAATAATTTCATTATGAATTAAAGAAGACATCAAAAGCATATTGAATAAATATTGATACATATGGTTAGAGATCAACTAGAAGTAATGGAAATGTCAAATGGCCATTTGAAAAGTATAAGGTTCAGTTGCTCAGTATTCCAACAGGACAACAATATCTGCAGCGAAAGCAGTAGAATGTATATAGTGGTATACATGGAATCCTATAGAAATGATACGAGGAGAGATCTTGTCAAAAATAACTTCCCCTTCAGAAACAAAGGGAAGAGAAGTTATAATAAGAGAGAGAAGATTGACATGGGGAGTCATTCAGTTATGACAAGAAAAGTATGATTGTAGGAAGAGTTACCCGAGTTCAGATTTTGGTTAGGACCATTCAGACAGACAGAGCTTTAGGGGAAGAAACCCTTTTCCATTGATGTCAAAGGGGGAGAGTAACTTTAGAGGAGATAAGGATCATCATAGGGGGAGATTATGTATGAAGTTAAAGTGTTTCCCTCAATGACAAAGGGGGATATTGTTGGACATATTTTCATTGATGTCAACATTCGATGATGCACATGAAGCTCAGAAGGGAAAGAACAATGCAGAAATGTGATCGAGATCAAAATCCCCAGAGGACAAACCAAGACCTTTAGATATGCAAGTGCCAGATCAAGGGTAGGGATTGATTGTGGAGTACGAAGGGAGAATTAAACTACATGCTATTTCCAATCCCGCAATTAGTCTAGATCATCAGATCTCATCAAATCAAAGATCAACGATTATGGTTGATCCACCAAATGATTTGATTAAGTTGCGACCCTTGGATAAGAAAGCGTCAGATCAAGGGTAGGGATTGATTGTGGAGCATGAAGGGAGAATTAAACTATACGTTATTCCCAATCTTGCAATTATTCTAGATCATCATATCTCATCGATTCAAAGATCGACAACCGTGGTTAACTCACCAACAATCACACAACTTCAATTGTGGAGTTTGGGCAACAAATTAAACCATACAAAAGTTATGGTTTCGCAATCCACATCAATCGTTGGATCAAGTTAAGTGGAAGGATAGGATAAGAAAAGACAAAGACCTTCTGATCTATTCAGAGTGCGCCAAAATAGAAGTGGTCAACTTCGGCGTTGACCACCTCGGGAGAAAAGGGTTTAGAACAAGTAAGATCACCCAAAGAATGAAGACTTGAAGTAAATGTGAACCGTCTGATATGAAGAACACTTTGGGAGATATCAGGACCGTCAAATCATGTTTAGTGGAAGGACAGAGTAAGCCACAAATGTCTTGAAATAGACGTCAGTCATCTAATCTGAGGAAACACTTCGGGAGATATCCTGACTGTCAGATTAAGGAAAGTAGAAGGATAGGATAAGCAAGGCCAAAGGCCCGAGATCCCAAATAGTCGAATTCCAAATAGTTGTTGGATCATGTTAAGCTTTTTTGGGTTAAAGAATGACCATTAGATGAAGTCAAGTTACTCGAGGTTTAAACTTTGGGTAATCTCACTTTAGGAGAATTGGGAAGTGGAGAAATTGAATTAATTGAATTACCAAAGGTTGAAATTAATGAGGACCATTATATCTATACAATACATGATGATCGTCAGATCAAGATGATGGTCAACTTCAATGCTGACCACTTCGTAGAAATGGAGTTGAGAACATGTAAATTTACCCGAAGGACATGTGGTACACACATTGAGAGCCCACGTCATCATAGTCCATGTAGGCAAGGACACGTGGCGCATTAAGATGCTGACAAGTGTCAAAGTCCAATTGTCATTTTAGACTACATAAGTCACAAATTAGGGTGACACGTGGCAAACAGAATTAGGGTCCCCACAACAAACTTTATCTTCTTCGAATAGTTTGATTGAAAGGTACAATATTATCAAGGAACTGGAAAATGTTAAGGTCAATGCCACATTACTTTATTTAGCAAGAACACCTGGACAATGAGATAATTTGAAAATATTCTTAGCCAAAGAGCCTACAAATAACAACACTTCAGAAACAAAGACCTCAAACACTAACATGATTACTGAAGGTGAACAATATTTAGTAATCGTGGGAATTGTAGAAGTTTTTTATATTCAGTGTTATTTAAAGAATCATACATTTTACATCTCCATGAATATAATGGAAAATATATCCCGTTATTGTCTCATTGATGGTGGTTCAGGCCCCAATGTCATGTCCAAAACCATTATGGAGTTAGGAATTTCTTTATCCAATGAGAACCCTTGGAACGTATTATATTTGAATAAAAAATGACATTCGACTATCGGTGAAATAAAATATGCCACCTTGGCGATGTGTTCTCACCTAGAGATGTGTACCACATGCAACATCCATGTGATGGATATGGGAGTAAGAGATTATTCCATAATCCTAGGTAGGGATTGGAAAGCATTGAAAAATGGTTGTTATTCCATGTATGGAACTCATATAATTATTCGGAGAGGACCCAAAAACATTATTATATATCATGAGGAATGTAACATGCCCTTTATTCAAAATCTACCACAACCTTCAATAAACTTTATTGAGTCATATATTGGAATCTACTCAACATTACTGAAAGATGAAGTCGAAAAAAATAAATCTCCTCCTGTAAATGAGTCTCATGATGAAATGTGGTACATTCATTTTGATGGATCCTCCTAGAATGAGGGAAAAAGTGTAGGAATTACTCTTCACACTACCTTTGGAAAAGTCCATTCTTTTTCATACAAGTTAAATGTTTCATGCACCAACAATGTGTCTTAATTTGAGGCCTTATTGTTGGGTCTTAAGAATGCCTTGGCCCTTAATTATAAAAACTTAACTTCCTTTGGTGATTCAAAATTGGTTTTGAATCTCGTTAATAAAGTTTTACACACCTTCCAATAACTTATGAGGTGTTATACCAACCTGGTTTCTGATTTGATATCAGAATTCATTTCTTTCGACATTATACATGTTCAGAGAGAGTTTATTGTTATTTATGATAATTTAGTTGTTTATGTATCTAGAACTAATAGGCATATTTTCAAAGAAATACCACAATGTTTTGTATATCTCTCTACATACCTCATATACTAGATAACAAAGGGTCATGGAAAGTCTTTTCTAATGACAAAATCCTCCAAGATTTTCTTACCAATGAAACTAAAGAGTCTATTGATATGATTGACCTATATCAAAATAAGTTTTCTAAGGGGTTTACCCCTTTGGAAAATTATTTTTCTTCTAGTGATGTAACAAAGCAGTGCCCCAGTAAAAGAAGGCTCAAGTAGGAAAATTGATGATACCATTCCTGTGAACATAGAAACTGAAGAAGAACCCAATATATTACACATATCAACCACATGATCTCCTAAAGAGAAAGATAAATTCATGACACTTTTTTCATGAATTTAGAGGTATATTTGCATGGTCTTATTCGAATTTGTGAGTTTTTTATCCTGGGATCATCCATCATTCCATTTCCATTCAGGAAGATGCTACCCTAATATGAAAAAGGAAAAGGCATATTAACCTGGATTTGGAGGCTACGATTCAAAAGGAATTGGAAACTAATTGTTTCCCACATAATTTTTCCAGTCAAATAGTCAGAGTGGGTAGAAAACCTAGTTCCAGTTCGTAAGAAAAATGGTGACATATGATTGTGTGTTGATTTTCTTGCTCTTAATAAGGAAAGTGTCAAAGATAACTTTCCCTTGCCCAATATGGAGCTTATCCTTCAACAGTTAGATGGACCTCAGATGATTTATTTATTAGATGGATTCTCATGATACAAATATATTCACCTCAAATGGTCTGATACATATAAGACTACCTTTACTACTAGGTCGGGAACCTTCTCCTACAAATGCATACCTTTTGGTTTGATTAATGCAGTAACTACTTTTTAGCATTCCATGCATCTTACCTTTGATGATTTGATTGTTATTATCATTCATTTTTACCTAGATGACCTTACAGTTCATTCTAAATAACAAATTGATCATTTTAAGCATCTCAGAAAAGTATTCTCATGATGTCAAAAATTTGGCATGTCTTTAAATATTGTCAAGTTTGTTTTTGGAGCTACCTCAAGAAAATCACTTGGTCACATAGTGTATAATGTTGGGATAAGCATTGATCTTGAAAGAGTGAAATCCATTCAAATCCTTCCTTCCCCTTCTTGTAATAAAGGAATCCAAAACTTTATGGGAAAAACAAACTTTGTATGTAGGTTTATACTTGATTTCGCTCGAATAGTTAATCCCATTCATAACTTGTTGAAGGAAGATCAAGATTTTTATTGGAATAATGATGCAGAATAGGAATTTGCTGAAATTAAGAAAGATATATCTTCTACCCTTGTTCTTGATACACCTTACTCTACCAAATATTTTGTTATATATACAAATTCTATTGAAGAGGCTATATCAACTATCTTAATACATAAAAATCAACTGATAACATTTATGAGTCGGGTCCTTTCAAATAAAACTATGAATTACACTCTAATTGAGAAACACACTTATTATTTGGTTAAATAAATGTATAAGTCCAAACATTCAATTCTAGGTAAGCACACAAAAGTGAAGGTAATATTACATGTTGTTAAATTTATACTCTCACAAACTCTCCTTTCATGAAAACTTGCACACTAGATCATGAAGATTTAGGAGCATTGCCTTAACATTACTACTACCAACACCATTAAAGGAAAGAATTTGTCCCTTCACCTTTCCCAACATCCCCATGCTTCTCCTGAATATGATTAAGATGAAGATTCTCTTTCTAACTTGTTATACATAGGAGGAGAAGAAATTGAATTAGTTGATCATCCTTGGTATAAAAATATCATTTATTATTTCATTCATAAGCACTTCATTAATGCCTTAGAGAATAACGAACACAAAATATTGAGGTTGGAATCCTATAAATACTTGGTGTTATGCACCTCTTTATTTCAGAGATCTCTTGATGGAATCTTGTTGCACTATGTTGATGAGGGAATGGATAGTAAGCTACTTAAAAATTTGCATGTCTCTAGTGATGAAGTAATTCACATTGGATGGATATTTGTTGCACTATAAACTGCTCATAATATCCTCCAAACATTTTATTATTGGCCCATAATATTTAAATATTCATTTAAATTTTTGTATTCATGTGACGCATGTCAATGTGCCACTGGAAGACTAAAACTATCCTCGTTGCCTTTCAAACCTATTATCACTTCTTACCCTTTCGCAAAGTGGGGCATTTATTTTAATAGTATCATAAACCAACCATTAGCTACTAGTCACATATTTATTCTAACTACAATAGATTACCTAATCAAGTGGTCTGAAGTAGTTCCCCTCAAGAACATCTTTGATGATCAAGTGATCACTTTCATTGAAACCAATATCTTTTCCAAATTTGGAATCCCACTTGGAATTGTATATGACAATAGTCCTACCTTTATTTCTGCTAAATTCACCAGGGTTAAACATTCTTTCTCTTATTCATACTACCCTGGGGGGAATGGATTGGCCATGTCTACCAATAAACAAGTGACCAAAATATTGAAGAGAACCATAGATGAAAAACCAAGACAATGAAATTTACATCTACCTTATGCCTTATGGGTTGATAGAATCATGACTAATATTAGTATTGGTGCCACTCCTTTCCATCCCCTCTATGGTCAATGGGTTGTTATGATTGTTTAGCTCTATCTAGCTTCATTTTGAATCACTTTTCAAGCTATAGAATTGAATGAGTCCAATCTGTCACAACGTTTTCGTGTTCTTCTTCCCTTGGAAGAAGAAATTGAACACACTTTGAATAACATTGAGAAAAGGAAACAATCCATTAAGAAGTATTTTGATAAATGTGTCAAAGTTGGAACTTTTGAGGTTGGACAAAAAGTCTTATTATGGGACTATGTTCATGTAGATAAAGGAAAACATACAAAATTATAAAAAGTATGTATATGTTCATATTTCATTATTGCATTGGTGGGTCATAATTCATATGTATTAAAGCATAGTGATGACAAGATCTTTTCATATACCACTAATGGCTCACATCTTAAACATTATCATGACCCTGACTTAGGGTCCACTTAGTTATAAATAAATCAATCACTTAGGATATTTCTGTAGGATTAATCCTTTGGTTTCATTTCATTTGTTCCTTGTCTCTTTTGCTTGGTTGTTACTATTTTTCTAATCATTCAAGTTTATTTCTTTATTTGTGAAATTTACAACAGTTCTTTCTTTCATTTTTTTTCTTTACATGATACATTAATCTGGTAGTTTGTCTTCTAGGCACCATGAACCTTATAAAGCTGCAATTTTCTTAAGAGTGAAGACGTTGTTCTCTGCTAACTAATTGACTAATTTATAAAGTTGTATATCGATGTAGGGTCACATTAAAAAAACAAATTGTTGAGGTGACTCAATATCACTAAGATGGTTTTTTGGCACTTACCTTGATATTTTAAAAAGGGACTTAGTGTGCTTCATAATTTGTGATTTCCTTTTTTCTAGCTGCTTTTCCTTATTCACATACTTGAGTGTACAAATCCATTCATGTTTTTCTATCTAGTCTTGCTGAGTCTCATCACAATTTAGTCCTTCTTGTCTTTGTGAACCAATGATTCTAATTTCTTCCTACTCACATAGCCTTCCTAGTGGAGTTGCCATTATTTGTCAATTCTTTTAATGGCATCATAATCAATTTCCCAAAGTATTACAAAATTATGTGTTGTTTTCATTGTATTGACCTCACCTTTACTCTCACAAGCATTTTTTGTAATTTAATTTCCTTGATATACATGTTGTGTTGTTACAAACAAAGAAAAAATGGGGGCCTTTCCTAAGAGAACCTTGTTTACATTGATTGTGTGGTATGAATACTGACTCTATTTTTGTTTATATGGCACAAGTGGAAAAAATATGCAAGTAAGAAAAACATATGAGTTTGGCATTGAACTATATTGTAATTGGTATTCATATCATGCATATTTCTTTTGTAAACATATTGTACTGGACTTCATGAATTCTAAGCATGGTTATGATTTGGGTGTTATATTGTTTTTATAAACAATATAAAATTCATTATGTACACACACACCAAAACCCATATGGATCGATATGTTATACACCATGTTTTATTAAGGAATGCAATGGATATATTACATTGACAAGGGAATACATTGGAAAACATGGCTATATTAGCAAGCATGGTTATATTGTTGAGAATAGTCATATATAATACAAGTATGAAGCTTTATGGTTACTTCGTCTACCACGAATCTACAACCTGATATGTTGTGTATGCAACTTAAATTATGATCCCATGTTTTAATATACAATACGATGGAGTCAACCCAACATCCATCACATTAAGTATGGTAGGTGAGTATCAACGGTGGTGTGTTGCACCAGATCCTATACATAGCACAATATTTCCACATGGCAATGGATTTCAACTCAGGATTATCGCCATTCCACTTCACACGCATCACCAACTCTTGGTTGATTCGTTAGTACAATGACACTGATTTTATTTGGATCACATTCGTTTCTTTGTGTTCTAGTTGGGTTTAAGAGCTCTACTCAAGCTTGTCACCTGGATTTGTATAGAGGAAAATGGATTGTGTCTCTCGAACTTCGCAATGGCTTTGGTCATCCATTGACCTAGAGAATGTGACTATGGCTCAATGTTTCACTTGCAAGGAAAGGACTTGGATACACATGGTTATTCATTCACAATTTTTGTGTGTTGGGTTGATTTGTGTTTTCATATCTATATCCATCACTATGTCCAATTTGTTCCCACTCTCATACCCTAATATTTGACTGTCAATATTTGTATTTTCGTTGTGTTATACATATGGTTTTATTTGTAATATTTAATAATCATGTTATGAGCATAAATTCACTTGTTACCATCATATGTCATCCCAAAGCCAAGACATTCGACCCTATCATCATAAGCCTCTCTCCATGAACTCATGTCCATATGTGTAATGGTTATGAGTAGTTTGTGGATGAAGTTGTGAATATAATATGTTCTTGGCCTCTTGTATGGCCTTAAGGAAATATATCCTATTCTATTTTAAAATCCATTTTAAGTCTGTAAATGATTGTATACTCATGGATATATGTTGTACAATGTATTGTTAATATATGAACAAAAGGAAATGATCTCTCAATGCATTTAAATTTATGATTGTAGTCCCATACTTGAGACATTCTAAATGATGTTGGGTTTGTTATCAAAATTTATATATGGCTAGAACGAGTTGGAAAACATTATGCACACATGGTTATGCACACCTGGATATGAGATAAATACATTATTGCATCTCTACTGTGCCTTGATTCAAATATCATGCCTCTGTTACATGTTGCATATTTCTTTAAAAAATGATGTGGTTTTGTTAGTCACTCTACCAACCTGATACCCTACCCATGTTGATTAAGGTTGGTTGTCATTGATTTCAACCCTTGAATAAAGCCCCGCAACACAAAGTTTTGGGTAATGGACCCAATATTTTTTTATTTAAAGATGACTCATTATTTTCTTGTCATGGTTGACAATAAGTAAAGATGGATGAACTCCAAAGTTGTCCCCTTATGGTGAAAGCCCTCATGGGAAGACTCTTTGTGGAGTAGGAGAAACCATGCTTAATTATGGAATAATGAGATGAAGGACAATGAATTTTCTAGGTAAACTATCCTAGATGGATATTTCTTGTCATTCCATTTCCGTTGGTATGTGGAATGTCACATAACTCCTCACGGTTAGAGAGTTACGACCATGAGAAGTTGGAGACACTAGGTTTGGGTAATGGACCCAAGTTTGTTTGATGGATAACGGTATCAATTATGATATATTTTCAGATAATAATTTTCTATATGGATAGTACATGTCATTCCATTTATGGTGGTATGTGTAACGTCACATAACTCCTCACAGTTTGAGAGTTATGGCCTTACGAAGTTGGAGGACCCTCATATGTCATCTAGAAGCCCCAAAAGGTCAAAGTAGTCAAAGTGGTTTAAGATATTTTAAAAGGTAAATAATAAAGTGAATTAAGGATTATATTATAATTCAAAGTGAATACAAAATAAATTATTTCAATAATAAATTTAATGAAGAAATTAGAAGTGGGTTAACCCTAAAATAAGTAAAGTGGGGCCAAGTGACCTAGAAGATGTTTTCAAGGAAGCTACTTGGAGAGTATAAATAAGAGGCAAGGCTCTCTCATTTTAATCACACTTGAGAATATTGAATATATATAGGTTTTTGAGGTAAGAAAGGATATCTAAGCCATAATTCTGAGGGAAGGTGAAGAAAAGAAGGCCGAAATGCAAGGAAGGATAAATTCTTTTGATGGTGCTTTCTAAGGTATGTTATTTACGGGTCACCTCACCATTTTCGCTATAACGTTTTTTCTATAATGATTCAGACCATAAAATTGGTATGCCATTGAGAAAAAATATCCAAGTAACTTTGGTAAAAGCATTGAGCTTCTGGGTCATTGTATGTTTGGAGTTACACTCCGTGGAAAATAGGGTTTGTGGCTAGTCCTGAAACTAGTCAAAAATAGGTGTTTTGGGTAAAAACGCCATAACTTCTTCATAACAGATCCAACTTTAGTGAAACAAAATGCGTTGGTTAGGGTATAGTCTTTAGTATTCTTTGTAATAGTTTCATATCAATTCAAAAAATATTCTGTGTGGGGCACGCTCTACATAGTCGCTCTCTAAAATAAGTCAGAATTCAACAAGGTATGTCATTTTTTCTATAACTTATTTTATGAGAGGTTCCAAGTAGTGACACCTGGAGAAATTGCATAAACTAGACTGAAAAACATTTTGTATCAGTTTCATATCTTTATACATTATAGGTAAAAATTTATGATTACTTCAAGTTAGGGTTGTTGACTAATCCAAAACTAGGCATGTGAGACTAAAGAAAAGTTTGATGAAAATGCTAGTCTCTTGTTGTTGAAGTTAAGGAAGGTTTGCAGGAATGTAATAATATACACCAAGTCTATT
>ML787245.1:635125-656704 GCA_009831015.1 Picea engelmannii
ATGTTGAGTACATGGTTGAGACAAGTAGTTGATGAGTTGGCACATACATGAGGTGTATAGTTGATGATGTTGGTACATATTGATGAGTCATAGTTGATGAGTATTTGACACATGATTGGTACATACTTGTTACATGGTTGGATGAGATTTTTTATGGTACAGGTTGATTACAGGTTATTTGGTATAGGTTGGTGCATGGTTGATGCACTTGTTTATGGTACACGTTGATTACAGGTTGATGCATGGTTCAGATTTATTGGTACAGGTTTACAATGATATATCTCATAGTGACAGGTTGACAATGATTCCATCATTCTACTTCTACTTCAGGGTGGCAAGACGGGGCAAGGACTGGTGGTTGTAGTCACCTTCCGATTGTAGCCAGAGAACATAGGGGGTTGTAGCCAGAGAATTGGGGAGTTGGAGCTTCCCTTGGGTTGTAGCCTGAGAAACTAGGGTGTTGGAACCTCCTTCTAGTTGCAGCTAGAAAACAAAGGAAGTTGGTTCTTCCAATGAATTTAATTCTTCAAGACATATAAGAAAAATCGTTCTGTGGTTTTCTCCTGATTTGGGTTTCCACGTAAAACAATGGTGTATTGTGTATGTGTATGTTTGTTCATTTTTTCATTGCTTGTTTACTCTGCGGTTATTGGATGATAATTATTCATTGATATAATACTTGGATTATATGGTTAAAAAGGATTAAATTGCTCTATTATTGATTCAACCCCCCTCTCAGTGATCCAACAACCCACTGGCTATGAAGACTTGGTTTTACTAAACACATTTGATAATTGTGTTTGGTTTTAAAGAGAATTGAGTTCTTGTGTATTTTATCTTACCTTTGGTTATTATTCTAATTTGGTTCATGGGTTCTGAATCGTGACATATATGCAACCTCTAGAGTGGAATTTGTTTTTGTTTACTGTGATTATGTATGTGAAGAGAGTTGCGGCTATCAAAGTTCAATGAAATTAGTTCGAAATGGGTCTCTATTTGACTTTATTTTTCATTTCAAAAATGATATTTAAATATGTGAATTTATTTACAATTTCGATGGTCAAGGGATATGTATATTTGGACTATGGAAGAAATGTTAAAATATGTTATGAACATTGCATGTGATGATATAGTTTACATACTCATTTTGATTGTATATATATGAAACTGTGTATGAATATGATGGTTGTGCTACATGTTAATGGGTATTTTGATGCATCCACATGATGTTAAGAATAGACAAGAAAATCGTCAATGTTTTTCAAATCTTATGGATAAGGGAGGCCCCCTTTTTTAACTTTGGTTTGAAAAGAATATTTAAAACTTTGTTCTAATTGATATTTTCTTATGCCTGTTCCCGAGTTTGCTTGAAGTTAAAAAATAAATTGTGCTATGTCCATATGACCATGTATTGATAGTTAGTTAATGTTTTATGTTGATAATGAATATTGGAAGTTACCAAGCATCCCAGTAGAAACTGGTGTAAGGACTGGAGCCTAAAAAGGAAGTGGAAATTTTTTTTCACACTTTCTATGGTATGCTTAAAGCAATTTTCTCGTTTTTCAAAAGTTTTTCTTAATCAGTGCACTAAGAATACTAGGGTCTAACAATTTTGTTGATAGAATTTGTTATTTTTTAAATGGGAAAATGGGAGGTCAAGTTCTGATATTTTTGTTTGCATAAGTTATGTCTTTTTGTTTGGTAATTGAAGAAAAAGTCTCTATTGTTTCCTACATTAATTTTTCAAATTGGTTTTTGGTTGTAGAGACTAATACCAACATCCAAAAGAATTCACAAAAGCATGTTGCAGCTTTGTCAGTCCAAAATATTTTATTTGTCATTTACATAGTATCCAACCTATCTTGTAAACGCTAGATATCTATGCAAGAACATGTTCTTGTTCCATAGTTTTTTACAAGTATGAAAGAGATTTAAGACTATCATTTAGATGGATTGATGAAGAAATATTGAATAAAGAATATTTGTTTTCCATATTCGTATTTATTTTCTTTGATTTATTTTTCTCTTCTTTCATTTGAATATCATTATCTATCATTGTATATATCATATTTTTTTTTTTTATTAGAAATATTGATTTATGTTATTACTTAATGTTATGTATCGGTACTTGATGGACCTAGGAATATAAGGAATAATAGTGTTGTATCCATGGCTCTTACTTTACTTTGTCAACATGGGGTTCATATAACGTTAAGAGATGTTGTCCAATGCATATGCATTATGCACTAATTTTAGTATAGGTATGAGACTGATCAAAGGTTTGGAATGCATGCAATTGTGCAGAAAGTGAAATGACAGAAAACAACTTTAACTACTACTTGAATGAAAAGTACACCAACTTGAAAAGACAATTAATTTATAGTGCAGAAAAGGAATTTAGTCTAATGGTAGGAAATAAAGTATACTAAATCATAAAGAGAAATCTAAAAGTAGAAGATGAATATATTCTAGTGTATGAAAGAAAATTGTAATTAAAGGAAAGGTAAACTAATGCATGGACTAAACAAGTTATTTTATGCCTAACCCTTTGATCAATAGCAAGCCATATGTATCTTCAATGTTTATTGTTGTTCTTATGAAAATAAGATTAAGGTAAACTGAAATCTACAACCAAAACAATCCTACAAGAGGTTTCTACAGTAACTATACAATTTCTGCAGGAACTGTGCAGTTTCTACAGGAAACTCCTATAGGAAGCCAAAAATAAGCTTAAAACATAGTGTAAGTCTTCTAAAGCATAAAAAAATCTAGACAATAATAAAATAGAATAGATCTATTATTATTGGCCCTGGAAAGACACCTAAGAGTGTTCCAAGAGTCTCTTGAATATTTTTACAAGATGCATGTTGTAACTAACCAGTTAATGATAACATGAAAGAAAGAACAATTAATCATGTAAAACTACATTAATCTTAAAAAGAGAATGAAATTCTAACTAATAACTAATTAACATGCATGAAAACTAAAGAAATTGGAACAAGGTCCTTGATCCCTCTTGAGTGGGCCCTACCCAAGAAGCACAAGAACATTGAGAAAACGCTACTAAGATAAAAGCAAGACCATGTTTATTCCATTAACATCAGTAATACATTAAGAGAAAAAAAGGCTCCAAGCCTTCAACAAATGTATTTTGAATATTGATGTTTGGAAAACATCGGGAAGACATTCTTCCATATATATATATATATATATATAATACAAGGTATAAATATATAATAAATAAATTGTTATTTATTATCCAAGGGACACATCCTTTCATGGATGGCCACCATATGTTCTCTATATATGGAACACTCATAATTGTAATAATAGATTAATAATATATAATCTCATATGAAAAATCAACATGGTATCAGAGCACGACTGGGATTGAATCCCTCACCGGAGGGCCTAGGGAAACGAAAGGGAAATGGAAGATGTGAGAATAGGAGATTAGATTATGTGTGAGTGAAATAGTACATCCTTCAATGGGAAATTGGTCCAATTAAAGAGAATTCACCCGGGATGTCGAAACTAGATGGACGAATGAAGGAAGACATGTTACCTCTGAGCCCATCAATGATCTCGACAACGACACTAGAAAAAGATCGTTGGATGATTTTTTGGAGCAACATAGTTTGTAGATCCATTAATGGTAAGTATTTTGAGTTAAGCATTTGAGGAAAAGAGACGAATACCTTTAATTCCATGCTCTTAGTTTCTAAAGAACACAACATTCGAGATATTTTCTTTGAACGCTATGTGTGTGAGAATGATCCATGTGGATATTGGTGGCCACCCGCCTATTCCAACTGGCTCCTCTTGACAGTTTTTAGTTCAACACATTCTTCTGTACTTCTTTGTAATTGTGGGTTCTACACTTTCAGGGTTGTCTGAAGCCCTACACATCTTCTAGGAGGATATTGGTGGCCTCCCACCTAATCCAGCTGGTGTATGTTGGATGTTTTCATGTCAACACATATTGTTGTACTTACAAGGTCATTTTGGGGCCCTAAACAGTGTTATTTTGTCTTTCCAAAGTCAAACTATAGATAGAGTTAGATTTTGACAGTGTAATGTGTATTTCTCAAAATGGCCTTTCCAACGGGTTATCACACATCTAAAATGGAGGTCATATGCAAAAATTATGAACCCAGGAAGTTGAGGTACCAACTTACCCATAGGGGCCCACATGAATTTTGGAGTTTCACCTCCTAGGGTTAGGTTTTTGGATGTCTAGGTTTTTGGCATTCATGAGTAATATTAAAAGGGCCTTTGGAGCCTCATTGTAATCATTTTTATCCAACGGATGTGCGTAGAAGCCACATCACTTCTCAAAAATATCTACCAGCACTCGAGCAAGTTGTTTCAATTATGTGGTTTTATAGTTTCATCCTATTTCATTTATTCAATAGAAGAGATATGTTGTTCTCCATATCTCTCTATTTATTGTATTCAGTCTGTTAATCAGATCTCTCCACTCCTAAATCCATATCAGTGGTATCAGAGTGGTCTGGTGTTCATTTTTTTTTTTTGAATGTCCTCAACAAGATCTTGGTACAAGATGTTGGGAATCAAACCAATCGATCCTTTGCAATATCGATCATGCCGAGCCTGACAAAAACCCATGGGGGATGAAAATAAATATGATGGATCATGAGATCCTTTTAAAATTTTATCAAGGAATACCTTTCATGACAAAGGAATGAAATGATGGACATGTTTGCACAAATCCTTTGACGACTTCCCATAGGAGAAGCATCTTCATCAAGAGGCCATGCAAACCCCTTCAAGGTACAGGTAAATTTTGATATTCCATTATTTGAAGGATTGATAGATGCAATTGTTGTAGATAAATGGTTGAATCTGCTCGAAGGGTATTTTTTGGTCCACAACTTTTTCGATAGGGAAAATATTACTTTTTCACTCCTCAAGGTCGTCCCTCCTATTAAGGACTGGTGGGATACTCACTTTGAGAAAAGGACCATAGAGGAATATGCAATATTTTTGGTTGCCCCTACATGTTATTCCTTCTGGGATGCCATTAAAGAACAATAATACCCTACTAGTAGCTATGAGGACCAATACACTAGATGGACCACCTTGCATCAAGAAAGGGAGCAAACAATACTAGATTTCACCAATATTTTCATACCCTGTACACCAAATTGTGTATCAAAGACTTTGAGTGCCATATGATGCTAAAATACCATGGTTGTTTGCATAGATACATTCAAACATAAATGGAGTTCCTGGACATCGCCTCATTGGGTACAACTTATAGATATCTTGTCAAGATCGAGCAAAAACTTAAGCATAAGAGGTGAGAGTTTGTATCTGCAAACTCCTCACAGCCTAAGTAGGGAAAAGGAAGCCCCAACCCACACAACAAAGGAAAGAGTAAAGATGGCCACTCTCAGGAAGATGAGTCCAAGACACAACAGAAGAAGGGAAATGACAAGATGAAGAAGGACACAGGAAAATGGTATGAATACCATAAAATCCTTTGGCACAACATTGAAGAATGTTGCTCCAAGCAGTCACTCATGGTCAAGTTGAAGGCTTCTGAGTCAGAGTCTGATTCTGACTCTGAATGAAATCCAAAATGAGGGAAGTGGATTATCGATGTTGAAACCAGTGCCAATATCACTACCAACAAATTCTATCCAAGTGAACCAAAAGAACCATAGAAAGGGGAACGCCTCTTTCCCTCATAGATCTGGGTAAAGGGGGCTCCTCTTCATTTCATTATCAATAGCGAAAATCAGAAGAACCTGATATCAGGAGAGGTCATCAAGTAGATGGACCTACCAACGACACTGAACCCACATCCCTACACCATCGTCTGGTTTCGCCAAGGAAGAGATCTTTGTGTCAGCCAACAATGTTTCCTTCCCTACAGTATCAATCCTTTCAAAGATGAGGTATTGTGTGATATTTCTCCCCTTGAAGTTTGTGATTTTATTTTAGGACAACCATATTTTTGGAAGCATCATGTTGTGTATGATTCTAGACCTTGCAGTGTTATTATTACTTTGGGTAGACAATTGTACAGGATACCAGAGGTAGAACCACCTATCGCTATTTCTTTAATCTCTGATAAGCAATGTAATCAGGTCATTTTACAGACCGAGAAGTTTGTATTCTTTGTGATATGTTCTCATAGTAAATAGAAGGTTGCCACCACATCCATGGCCTCTACACAGAGCCTCTCTTTGCAACAAAAGAAAGTGGATGGGATCATGGAAGAGTACAGAGACATCTTCTCCTCACCCATCGGGGTATTGATGCACTGCCAAGTCAAGCATCCAATTCATCTAACCATCGGTGCACCTCTACTTAATGGAACAGTCTATTTTCACTCTCTGATGGAAAATGATGAAATCAAGCATCATATCCAAGAGCTTCTTCAAAAGGGGAACATCAGACCCATCTCCTCCCATTGTGAAAGCCCGATTGTACTAGTGTAGAAGAAGGACAGGACATGGTGAATCTACATTGATTACCAAGCATTAAACAAAATCACACTCGGAAACTGGTACCCAATTCCTAGAATTGATGACCTTCTTGACCAACTCAAGGGGAAAATTTATTCAGCAATATTTACCTAAATTTTGGCTACCACTAGGTTCCCATCGAACCAACTAATGTATGGAAGACAACTTTCAAATCTAAAGAAGGTCTCTTTGAATGGCTAGTCATGCCCTTTGGCTTAAAAAATGCACCAACCACTTTCATGACGTTGATGGATGATTTATTGAGACCCTTCACCAACTCTTTTGTGGTGGAATATTTGGATGACATCTTCATCTTCAACAAAACTTGGGAGGAGCACATGCGGCATATTCAATAGGTTTTGAGCACTCTGCAACAGCACAAGCTATATGCCAACTTGGAAAAATGCTCCTTTGGCATGAATTGAGTCCAATAATTGGGATAAATTGTTGATGACCATGGGGTACATGTTGATCCATCTAAGATATAATTCATCTGTGACTAGCCATCCCTAACCACACTAACTGAGCTTCAGAGCTTCTTGGGACTAGCCAACTTCTACCGACATTTCATGTTGGGATTCTCCCATTTTGCATGGGCCCTTAGCCAAGTGACCAAGGGCAGTGGTAGGGTAAAGTTCGCATGGGGGGAAAGAAAAACAACGAGCAATTAATGATATGAAGCATCGCTTGTGCTCAACTCCAGTACTCTCCTTTCTCTATCTACAACAATTGTTTGATATTGATACTGATGCATCTAACTATGTTGTAGGCGTAGTTCTCACTTAGCATGGTCATCCAATAGAATACCATAGTGAGACACTCTCAGATACTATCTGGAAATACCCCACCTATGACAAGGAAATGTATTCCATTGTACAATCTTGTCATCAATGGAAAAATCACATTTTGGGAAAGAAGACGATCATCCACACTAATCACAAGCCTTTGTTGTTCATACAGACATAGGGGAAGTTCTAGAAAGAATGCCATTAGAAGTGGTCCACCTACCTACAACAGTTCCATCTCAACCTCAAGTATAAGACAGGGAGAACAAATCATGTTGTTGACTACCACAATCAACCTCCCATGGCTGCACTCACCAATTTTCTCCATTCCTGTGGACTTGAGGCATCTGAGTGGCCCCAACTTTATCAGCAAGATCTAGACTTCACCACCACCTATCAACTCTTGGGAACATGCGTGAATGTCACCAATTTTCACATTTAGGACAGATTGTTATTCCATATGGACCATCTATGTGTTCCTGTAAGCAAGTGTACAAAGATGATTTGGCAATTCCACTACATTTGGATGGTAGGACATTTTGGTGTGGATAAAATTGTGGTCGTTCTATAGAAACATTTTTATTGGCCAAACATTTGACAGGACATCAATGAGTATATCATATATTTCATTGTCTATGCCATTTCCAAGCCAACCATAAAGAAGCAAGGCTTATACACCCCTCTTCCTACTCCCAAGAAGCCCTGGGAATCCATATCGATGGATTACATGTCTAGCCTTCCATCCACCAAGAAAGGAAATGATTGTGTATTTGTGGTCGTTGATCAGTTTTTGAAGATGGCCATCCTCACAACCTGCAATAAGAACATCACATCGACAGATACTCCCAATATATTCTTTGAACTAGTGTGGGTCCAATTTGGGATACCATAGACCATCCTCTATGACCGGTACATCAGTTTCCTCAACAAATTTTGGTTGAGTCTCTGGTCACTATTGGACACAAAGCTCACAAAATCCACTACTTTCCACCCCCAAACAGACAACCAAACAAAGGTCGTCAATCGAATCATTGTGTACATCCTATGCATGTACAAATCTAACCATCCGTGTATTTAGGATGGGATTCTCCCCTATGTTCACCATAGTTACAACATGGCTCTCTATATCTCCATCGACCATAGCCCATTTCAGGAGGGGATGGGATTCCAAACCTTAGGTCCCATTCATGTTTCACTACCTCTTGCAACCACACAGACAGACTCTTCCCATGTTCAGTATGAGATCGACAAAGCCACTAGATTCATTGAGAATATTCAACACATCCACCAATAGGTCCAAGATATTTTGTAGAGATCCAATCCTAAGTACAAGAAATGCCATGATCAACACAGGGTACCACACCAGTTTCAGGTTGGAGACAAGGTCTAGTTACATTTATAGATAGAGTGTCTGACATGGCCCCATTGAAAGCTTCACTCACTTCGCTATGGTCCTTACACTATCACAAAGGTTGTGGTTAGCAATGCTTTTGAGCTCAAAACTCCACCCCTCCTTAGCTTGCACCCAATGTTCAATGTGGACCTCCTTCAACCATATTTTCTACCATTATGGGACACCTCAGAGATCATAGAATAGCTGACACCAACAGATCTCAACCCTGACTATATGGAACATGCAGCCACCGATCAGATAGTGGATGCACAGGTCAAGGGAACTCACCATCTAAAGATCTAGCTTTATCGGGTTGTCAAGGTAGGGTAGCTCCTACACCAAGGAAAGTGGCTCACCTAGGGCCAAATTCAACAAAAGTTTCCTCATTTGATGGGGGAACTCAATGCAATGAATACCATTTCTTCCTGGGGGGGAGGATTAATCCAGGTGGATATTGGTGGCCACCCACCTATTCCAAATCGCTCCTCTTGACATTTTTTAGTTCAAAAAGTACTTTTGTACTTCTTTTTAATTGTGAGTTATACACTTTTAGGGATGTATGAAGCCGTACACATCTTCTAGTAGAATACTAGTGGACTCCCACCTAATCCAACTGGCTTATGTTGGATGTTTTCATGTCATCACATCTTGTTGTACTTCCAGGATCGTTTTGGAGCCCTAAACAACTTTCTTTTGGCTTGCCATAGTCAAACTGTAGAGGGAGTCATATTTTGATGACATAATGTGTAGTTCTCGAAAATACCTTTCCAATGGGATATCACGTGCCTAAAATAGAGGTCATATGCAAAATTTACGACCCCGGGAAGTTGAGGTACCAACTTACCCATAGGGGCCCACATGACTTTTGGTGTTTCACCTCCTAGGGTTAGGATTTTGGATGCCTAGGGTTTTGGCATTCATGAGTAATATTAAAAATGCCTCTAGAGCCTCATTGTAATCATTCTTCTCAAATCAATGTGCGTAGCATCCACATCTCTTCTCAGAGATAACTACCACCATTCGAGCAAGTTGTTTCAGTTATGCAATTTTACAATTTCATCCTATTTCATTTATTCAATAGGAGATATTGTTCACTAAATATCTGTGTTGTTCTCCATACCTCTCTATTTATTGTATTATGTTTGTTAATAAGTTAGTTTCTCTCCTAAATTTGTATCAGTGGTATCAGAGCGGTCTACTCTTCATTTATTTTTATTCGTGCATATCCATGACAAGATCTAGGTACAAGAAGCTAGGAATCGAACCAATTGAGCCTTTGTAGGATCAGTCGCGTCGATCCCAAAAACAACCCATGAGGGAAAAAAATGAATATGATGGAGTAGGAGATCCTTTTAAAATGTTTCTCAAGGAATCCCTCGTGTGACAAAGCAACGAAATGATGGAAAAAATTCCACAGATCCTTCAGTGGTTTCCCATAGGAGAAGTATCTTCATCAAGAATCCATGTAACCCCCTTCAAGGTATAGGTAAATTTTGATATTACATTATTTGAAGGACTGATATATGAGGATGTTGTAGATAAATGGCTGAATCTGCTCGAAGGGTATTTTTCGGTCCACAATTTTTTTGATAGGGAAAATATTACTTTTTCACTCCTCAAGTCAGTTCCCCATGTTAAGGACTGGTGGGATGCTTACTTTGAGTAATAGGCCATAGAGGAATATGAAATATTTGCAGTTTACCCTACATGGGATTCATCCCGAGATTCCATTAAATAATAGTACTATCATGTTGGAAGCTACGAGGATCAATACACCAGATGGACCACTTTGTGTTAGGAAAGGGACCAGACAGTACCATATTTCACCAATATTTTCCATACCCTGTGCAAAAAATTGGGTATCAAAGGCTTTGAGTGACATATGGTGCTCAAATATTGTATTTTTTTGAATAGATACATTCAAACAGAAATGGAGTTTATGGACATCACCTCATTGGGAATGGCTTATAGAAATGTTGTCAAGATCGAACAAAAATTTAAGCAAAAGAGGTGAGAGTTTGGATCTGCAACCTCCTCACATCCCAAGCAGGGCAAAGGTGGCCCCAACCCACACATAAAGAGACAGAGAAAATATGGCCACTCTCATGAAAACCATTCCAAGTTGTAACACAAGAAGGGAAATGAGAAGGCAAAGGATACGGGAAAATGGTGTGAATACCATAAAATCCCTTGACAAAATATCAAAGAATGTTTCTCCAAGCAGTCACTCATGGTCGAGATGAAGGCTTCTAAATCATAGGAAAATTATGACTCTAAATCAAATCCAGGATGGAAGAGGATTATCGATGTTGATCCCAGTCCCACTGTCGCTACCACAAAAGTCCAACCAAGTGAACCAGAAGAACCAGAGGAAGGCAAACGCCTCTTTCACTCATAGATGTGGGTAAAGGGGGCTCTACTTCATTTCGTTTTCATCAGCAGAGTTCATCAAGCAGCTATACCTATTGATGGAACCACACCTGCAACCCTACATCATCAGCTAGCTTCACCAAGGAAGAGATCTCCATGTTAGCCAACAATGTCATCTACCCTATGGCATCAAGCCTTTCAAAGACGAGGTATTGTATGATATTTTTGCCCTTGAAGATTGTGATGTTATTTTAGGACAACCAGATTTGTGTAAGTGTCATTCTATGACGATTCTAGACCCCACAATGTTATTATTACTTTGGGTAGACTATTGTACAGAATACCAGAGGTAGCGTTGAATACCACTATTTCTTTAATATTTGCTAAGCAATGCAGTAAGGTCATTTCAAAAACTGGAAAGTTTGTCTTCTTTGTGATTCGTTCTCACTGTAAGAAGAAGGTTTCCTCCACATATATGGCCTCTACATAGAGCCTCTCTTTAGAGCAGAATAAAGTGGACGCGATCATGGAAGAGTACAGAGACATCTTCTCCTCACCCACCGGGGTACCGATGTTGAACCGGATTATTTTCAGCATGAAATGAGAGCAAAGATATAATAAATAAATGCACAAATATATCATGGATATCCAATAATATAACAAAAATATATCAGATATGAAACCATAAACACAGAGATACAGTAATACATGATTTCTATTAATGAAATAAATGTACAGAGACTGTAAAAATACAGAGTGAAAGACTCGCTAGAATGGTGGCATCTTATCTCTGAGAAGATATGTGATGGCTACTCACATTTGAAAGAATATGATTTTACAATGAGTCTCCAAAGTAATTTTTTATCATAAATAAAATCCAAAACCCTAACCCCGAAAGATGAAAAGCTAACAGTTTTATGGACCTCGTTTTGGGTAGTTTGGTGTATCAACTTCCCGAGGGCATAACTTTGGCATACGATCTTCGTTTTGGGCACACGATAGCTTGTTGGAAAGGTATCATCAAGGAGATTCATTTAGGGGGATAAATCATGCATTTGGATATCATTTATAATCTCTATCCTGAAAAAAAGTTCATTTAGGACCTCAAAATGGCCCCAAAAGTTAAAACTGCTAAAAATAGTAAATTGTCAATATTGCCAGAAAATTGTTTTGAACCAGTTGGAAAAGGTGGGTGGCCACTGATATCCACCTGGATCAATCCTCCCTCCTTAGGAATAAATATTCTCCATTGCGTTGAGTGCTCGAGGGAGAGGGAAAATCATTTGTTGAATCTGCATCTTGATGAGTTGCTTGCCTTGTTGGAGAAGTCATGAACATGTGGTTGGAAGGGTTGGACCTTTTTAACCAGTATGGATACATGAGATTCCTTTGTGCAGAAGGAATATTTAAACTTTGATGCAATATTGTCGACCTGCTTCTATTGGATAGAAGGTGCCTGGGCCAAGGTTGTAGTGGTTACAACATCCTTCTGTTCACCTTTTGAACAGATTGTGAAGAAGCTGAATTTTGTAGTATGAGGTACTACCTTGTAGCATGTGTTACCCATTATTTTTGTCATCCCTATGACCGTTAATGATGTAAAACTATATGTTGCCTTCAGAGGGTTCAGTGGCCTGAGTTCCTGAAGAAAGAAGAGAGAAGAACTTTTCATGAGAAAAGAAGTTGCATTTCCCTTTGTAAAAACCCTATAAAAATGGAAGTTCACAGGCTGCCTATGTATTAGGGTGTGAGAATGATTGATTCTTGTAGGCTGCCCACACTTAGGGTGTGAACTGTTCACATGTTTCACTATAATCAGGGTGCGAGAATGTTTACACGTGGGAAAAACGAGCATTTTCTCGAATCTTCTAGAAGGAGAAACTTCCATGGTGAGGTGGCATCCGAATGGTTTGGATCTTACTCGCTTTCATGATTTAGTGGGATCATCCTAACCTCCTCACCTTATCCTCTTCAACTTATAAAAGGAGAGGAGCTCTCATGGAGAAATTTAGCTTTGGTTAGCTTGGAGCTTTTGGAATTGGCTAAGTTGGATTTGGCTTGGAATTATTAGCTTGGTTGGAGTGTCTTTGAGTTTTGCTTTTGTCAAGATAGATTGTGAGTAGTATCAGATCTATGCTATCATAATTCTTGGATTAGAAGTGTGTGGGGAATGAAGGACATTTGGAAGGGACCTTACGACATAACGGCCATGGTTGTAATCTCTCTTTCACATTTAATATGATACAGTAATATGATTCTTTCCTATAAAGCTTGTTGTGTTTTATTGTATGATTCCTTGATCACATACATAGGTTTATATTGAGTTTATGCTATTGCTATCACTTTGGTTGGTTGCATTCTTTTGCAGGTTCATCATTGTATGAGTGTTGGAATGGAGCTAGGATGGCGATGGAGAGAGGAAGTGGCGTTTAAACGGTATGTCACCTATCCCTCTTTAGTTAATAAATTCAATATCTAAAACTTAAGGAAAGCGTCATGGTTTGTTGTGTTTTGTTCTATATCTAGGTGGATCTAGGGAGATCAATTAGTGTCTGCACCTACTGATTATTCCAATAACAAAATTGGTGACTCCACTGGGGAACAAATTGTTTCCTAGTTAGTCTAGTTTCCCTTGCTTTGATTGCTTGTTTTCTGGTCTCTGAGTCTATGGGAGATCCATCCAGACTCTCTGGATCTAAAAGTTCACTCAAATTTAGCCCGTTTTCAAATTTTTACTTGTTTATAGGCATTCTTGCACTATACCCTTTAGTGGCCTAGGAGAAACACCTGAGTTCGCACCCTGGTGTTAAGTCCAGTGCAAACCCCTCGCAGTCAAACTTTGCTCAGCCTGCGAGAATCTTTGATTCTCGCACTGTAATACACTGCCAGCCTGTGAACTTGTTTGTAAACATTTTTGGATTGGGTCTTGTCATTTTTTGATTCCCAGTTTTTCTTTGAACAACTGGATTGAACTTTTGGAACCTATATTGATCTATTTACAGTCTTCTTGAAATTCTTTGAGTTTCTTTTATCCATCTTTGCTTTGTCTGGTTTTGAAGGATTAGTCTCTTTCTTTGAGTGTCTTTCAATTACAAAGCAGGTGTTTTCTTTAGAATTGTTTAGGGAAAGATCATATTTCTTATGAATAGTTCGCTTTAAAAGAGAACTATTAGTTTGGGTTTCTTTGTTTTAAGAAAGTTCATTATTGCTTTTAGTGAAAATTTTGAAACAAAGATATTTAATTTCTTTCTTTATATTAGATTGGGGGCATCCTTGCATTTGAAGTAGAGAAATTGCATGATTCTTGGCATTTTTTGATCTTAAATTATGAAAAAAATTCCCCCTCATGGTCGAGGGGGGGCCATGAATCCTGCATTGGTGTTCGGTACCTTTTTCTCATTTCTTAAGAATCTCGATATTGATGAGTTTAATATATTTTGGGACATCATGCATATGGGAATGATAAATGTTTTCTCCTTCTCGTAGCATAGCTTTCATTGAAATGAAAATATTGCATCTTCATATCTTTGCATAATTTTCGAGTCGGACAAAACACCATATTGTTCACACCATTTTCCTTTTGAGTAACAACAACCTTAAAAATAAAGCACTTATAAAAATTGATTAGACATTTTTATATTTTCTGGTAGCAAACCTACATTAGATTAGTTGTAGATATTTGGAATAGGTGTGAAAGATAACTTTCCAAAGTTGCAAACAAACATAGAATCTTGAGTTAGGGAGCAGTTAAATCCACTTATTACATTTTGTCCTGGGAAGCCCTTCTAACACAAGGGTCAATCACGAGGTCGCATTGATACTGGCAGAGTTACTGACCCTGCTTTGATGGTCTTGGTGTAGATATTATGTGTATTATGGGGGTTTCTTGAGAGGTATACCCACAATGATGAGTGGAAGCCTTTCAAGTTGATTTCAGGCTAGATATCCCGCCCTTGCACGTGGATCGGACTATCGACTGTTTCCCCATACATCACTGTAGTAATTGGTAACCTTAGTGGCCTATCTCTCTAGGTTATTTACACGAGGTGACTATGGAGAGGTAAGTCTTCAAGGTACCTGGAATCGACGTTGGCTAAACTCACTCGAGCTCTTTGGAGGGTATACCCATGATTATGTGTGGGATCTTGCACCAGGGTGTAATTCCATTAAGCAGGTCGTCAACGTAACTTTTCCACCCGCTCTATCTCCACCCCTTCTTACATTGTTCCCGCGATGTTGGATTTCATCACCATATAGTGCATTCATTGTGAGAAGGTTTTGTTTGTTTTCTTGCTTCCTAAATTTTTAGTGTATGCTGTTTTTTTTCCCTAGTGGACTCTAGATTGGATTTTTATTTAATGGCATCAGTTCCTGGAATGACCAATGAAGGAACCCATGCTCCATGGGAACCTTTTGTTTTTCCTTCTTACGGAAACATTGGTCCTCCTCACATTGCTACTTTGAGCCTTCCAGGTCTCACAATTGGATTACCGGTATGGTTGTTTTCCACTCAGGTAATCTCGAATGCAATAGGTGCTTCAGTCGTAAGCACTTCCCCCCAAGAGAATCAACCTTATATTGATCCTTCACTATCTTCACCAGTAAGATATTATTCACCTTATTCACTTGTGAGGTCTCCTTCTGTTTCATCTTCTTCGTCGAGTGAAAGTTCTGAAGCTAGTAACCCAGTGAATAAGAAGAAGAAGAAAAGAAAGATTAAGAAGAAGAAAGATAAACAAGGATCAAAACCTCCAACCATTGTCAAACATGTTGGAAAACAACCAGTTACTGTTAATCGTGCTGGGAGTGTTGATGATGTCAAGATCACCCAAACACCTCGTAAGCCTAAGTACCCTTGCAGGATTTGTAAGGGTAGCCATCTTCTTAAGGATTGCCCTGGTCTACCCAAGGTTATAGAAGTATGGTCTACACATCCCTTTTCAAAGAGTTTTGTGACATCTTCACCTGGAGCTACAAATAAATGTCGGGTATCGACCCTAATATTGTGATACATGAGATCAAGACATACCCCGACACTAAACCCGTCCGGCAACGCCTTCGTCCAGTTCACCCACGTAAAGCAGCTGCTATCAAACTCGAAGTTGAGAAACTTCTTAAAGCCAACTTTATTTATCCGGTGGCTCTCACAGACTGGGTTTCCAATCTTTTCTCGATCGACAAGAAACAAGGCACAATTCGTGTATGCGTTGATTATAGGGATATCAACAAAGCTTGTCCCAAAGACAACTTTCCTACCCCCTTCGTTGATCAGATTGTCGACGATTGTGCCGAAAGTGAAATCTTCTCCCTGATGGATGGTTTCTCTGGCTATAATCAAATCAACATTGTTCCCGAGGATCAACATAAGACCATTTTTATTTGTCCTTGGGGTACTTTTGCCTATTGGAAACTCCCTTTCGGTCTCAAGAATGTTGGCGCAACTTTTCAACGTGTAATGTCTTATGATTTCCATGATATCAAGCACATCGTCCAAAAATATCTGGAGGATTTACCCGCTCACTCAATGCATCGAGTCAATCACCCAACCCACCTCCAAGCCATTTTCATCTGCTATCGGTTCTACCGTATACGTTTGAATCCTCATAAGTGCGTTTTTTGTGTGGAATCTGGTCGACTTCTAGGTTTTATCGTTTCGTGTCAAGGGATCCGGGTGGATCCTTTAAAGGTTGAGTTGATCCTTAATATCCCTCCTCCTTCTACACTTCGCCAGTTACAAATTTTGCAATGGAAAGCAAACTTTCTTCATCGTTTTATCCCAAATTATGCCGAGATAACTCGTGGATTTACGCGGCTCTTAAAAAAGGGTTTAGAGTTCATCTGGGATACCATCGCCAACCATTCTTTTGAAGCTTTGGAATTGTCCCTAACGCATGCTCCACTTCTCTTTCCCCCTGATTACAGTCGCGATTATTTCCTCTATCTTGCTGCCTCGGATTACACCATTGGTATGGTTCTCGTCCAAGAGGATGATGCTAATGACGAACATGTTATATACTACTTGAGTCGAAGTCTAACACCTACTGAAATCAAGTATTTACATGTCGAAAAGATGGCCTTGGCTGTCGTCCAAGCTGTCCAATGCTTTCGGCACTATATCCTCTCGCGCAAGACTACATTGATTTCTCATTGCAACCCTATGCAACACATTCTTACACGTCAATTGCTAGGGGGAAAATACTCCAAATGGATTGTGATACTCCAGGAGTTTGACTTGGAATTCAAACATGCCAAGTCCAAGAAGTCCTTAGTTTTTGCTGAGTTGATATGTGACTTTCCCTATTCTGAAATGGAAAATGTAGCAGTTGATTCATTACCCGATGAATCTCTTTTCCTTATTAGCACTGATGATCTTTGGTATGGTGATATCATTAAATATCTCCAAACCTAGACTTTTTTGCCAGCTTTGTCTAGTATTGACCAATGTCGCATACTCTATCAAGCTCGTCAATATATTGTCCTCGGGGATACTCTTTATCGTCAGGGGATTGACTTTGTTTTCCAACGTTGTCTAACGTTCGATGAAGCTAAGAAAACTCTGAATGACTGCCATTCTAGAGCTTGTGGTGGTCATATTTCTGGGTATGCTACTGCCCAAAAGATCTTATGAGCAGGGTATTTTTGGCCTTCTTTATTTAACAACTGCATAATAGTTGTTCAAAAATGCTATTCTTGCTAGACCTATAATAACAAGATATGGTGACATCCTGCTCCTCTTCACCCTATGGTCTCCGTTGTTCCCTTTGTGAAATGGGGCATCGATTTCATGACATGTCACCCTCACTCGGCCGGGGGGGCATGGATACATTATTGTAGCCGTCGATTACTTTACGAAATGGACCGAGGCAATGTCAACATTTGACAACACTGGAAAGACCGCAATATTATTCATTTTTAATCACATCATAGCTCGTTTTGGTGTTCCCCAAGCTATTGTCACTAATCATGGTAGCCATTTTAGAAACTTCATGATGTCCCAACTTACTGAAAAGTTGGGTCTTTGCCATGAAAACTCAACGCCCTATTACCCACAAGATAACGACCAAGTCGAATAAATTAACAAAGTTCTCATAACTATGCTTCGATGAACGATAGGGATTCACAAAACAAGTTGGCACACAATGTTGTTTTTGGAATTGTGGGCTTACCGGACATCCGTCAAGTCTACTACTAGTTTTACACCTTTCTGGTTAGTCTATGGTTTGGAAACCATTCTCCCGATTGAATGCAAGATACCCTCTTTAAAACTAGTTGTTGAACTCCTACCAAACACTTATGCTAAGGAAGAATGTCTATTGTATCTTATGCAATTAGACTAAACTCGACGCGATGCTACCCTAGTCATAGAAGCTCAGAAAAAACATGTCAAGGCCCAATACGACAAACATGTCAAGCCTCATGTTTTCTCCGAAGGAGATCTCGTTCTCCTCTATGAACAAGATCGAGATATGCTAGGAGCTGGAATATTCGAAAGGCCCATATGGCTGAGGATAGTTTTTTCGTCTCTGAGGCAACCTCGTTAAAAAATGAAACAGAGGTATTTGAGCATGGTTTTTTGATTTCAAGCTCATTAAAAAATGAAACCACTTACAAGGATAGTTTTTTTCATCTTTGTGGAAACCTCATTTAAAAATGAAACATAGGTTACGAGCATAGTTCTTGTTTGTGTCAAGCTCGTTAAAAAATGAAATAGTTTTCCCCCTCTCTGTTTGAGTCAAGTCCCTCGTCTAGTATTTGAAGATTCATTTCCTCCGCCTTTGTCATTGGATGAAATGAAGCTTGGGGGGAAATACTTCCAGCCTCTGGACTTCATGTTGAAGTAGAGCTGCTAGTTTCTTAAGCTAGGGGATAAGTACTAACCTTCCATGTGTTATGCATTGGGAAGTCACAAGCATAGTTTTATATGGTTCAAGCTTGTGTAAAAATGAAACCACTTACCTCAAGCATAGTTTCCTCTAGTTCAAGCTTGTGTAAAAATGAAACTAGGTTCAAGCATAGTTTTGTTTAGATTTTAAGCTTGTGTAAAAATTAAAATCTATCCCAAGCATAGTTTGGTTTTGTTTTAAAGCTTGCATAAAAATAAAAACAATCCCGAGCTTAGTCTTTGTTTTTTCTCGTGCTCATAAATCAATGAGAATGTAACTGAGTATACTTTTATCACTTTTTCGGACTCGTAAAGGTTATATGAAAAAGGAACCCCGTGGAGTTTTCTTTAAGCTCTTTTTAGACTCTCTAAACATGAAAAGATTGTCGAGCGATATTGTTCTTTTCACGCTCATTAAAGTATTTGAAGAAAATGTCTATTGAGCGATAGTTGATCTCTTTTTCAGTCTCATCAAACTAATTTATGAAAACGGAACTGAGAGAGTTCTCTTTTAAGTGTTTTTCCAGACTCTATAATCATGAAAAACCTCCAAGTTTTCTTTCTTTGGACTCGTTAAACAAAAATTGAAATTCCCATATGGGACCGAACCACTCCTTCCTAGGGTTCATTAAACATACTCCAAGGGACTTGTCCGAAGGATGAGATTACATTACAAGCATATGTTATCCTCCTCAATCTTGCGTAAAAATAAAGAGGTACTCACCAGAAATGGTGGGGGAAAAATTGGGAAAGAAATGTATCTAAACCTATATTCTATGGAAGAGTCACTTTTGAACATGACACCCTTTCACTCACTTTGTGTCTAGGTTGGAAAATCCACTCGTCTCCTGATCATACTCCTTTATAAGATTACAAATCGGTCTGCGATCCCTGTTGTTGAGTCAGTGTTTACAAGACAATTGTCATGTCGTCAATATGTTCAAAGAGAAGTTCAACCCAGAAAGCCTTCTATTGCATCATCCATTTCTGCAGTCCTTAAGCCTTTTTTTGCATCGGCCATCCTTGAGTCAGTCCTGAATCACTTGTTACTCTGATCTACATCAAATCTTGTTACTTGTTTCATGTCATTGATGTGGGATACATTAAGGCCCTCCTATGATGAGTCTTTTCCTGTCGAATTCAACTCATTATCCAGGAATTAGACTTAGAAACTAATTGGTACCTTGGAACTTGCATGCCTCAATGGAAGGTTTCCTCGCTTTCGACAGTGGGTTTTCATTATTGACTCTTGATCAGGAGATTCCACCGAGTGTTCGACTTCAGCTCATTAATTCACATTCATTGGATTGTACTAGTGTACCTTGGGATTCATTGAAATTAATGATGATTTCCCTCGCACTTGTTAACGTTATACACTAATGACCGGTAATCAATTGGTTTCTACCATGTTCGACTTCAACACATGTATTCACATGGTTAGATTCATACTATAGAGTGGTGGAGATGAAGACCCTGGATATTTTATGATAGATCCAGGTTGCGTTGGAGTATATTCAATTTGTACTATTTCATAGATCCACATTGTATGTCTGGTGGCTATGTTCAAATTTGAGTCTTTAACACACAGATCCACAGTGTATTTTTGGTGGCTATGTTCAGATTTGATTCATAATGGCATGGATCCACACTGTATGTTTGGTGGCCATGACTTGTCATACTTGACATGGATCTTTGTCTGTCGGAATTTATGCTCTAAGTCATTTGTATCTGAGTATGGGAATGCCTACCTCAATGATGATATATTATTGTACTATATTTCCTTGTTTGTTGGCATGTTTTCAACCGACTATTCCTTGTTCCCTACACACACTCAACAAAGTATTTCAGCTATCACTCTGTTCTAACTTCATACTTTGGGGGACTCTCTATTACCCATTATTTTTGTCATCCCTATGACCGTTAATGATGTAAACCTATATGTTTCCTTCAGAGGGGTCAGTGGCCTGAGTTCCTAAAGAAAGAAGAGAGAAGAACTTTTCCTGAGAAAAGAAATTGCATTTCCCTTTGTAAAAACCCTATAAAAATGAAAGTTCACAGGATGCCTATGTATTAGGGTGCGAGAATGCTTGATTCTCGCAGGCTTCCCACACTTAGGGTGCGAACTATTCGCAGGTTGCACTATAAGCAGGGTGAGAGAATGTTTACACATGGGAAAAACGAGCATTTTCTCGAATCTTCTAGAAGGAGAAACTTCCATGGTGAGGTGGCATCTGAATGGTTTGGATATTACTCGCTTTCATGATTTAGTGGGATCATCCTAACCTCCTCACCTTATCCTCTTCAACTTATAAAAGGAGAGGAGCTCTCATGGAGAAAGTTAGCTTTGGTTAGCTTGGAGCTTTTGGAATTGGCTAAGTTGGATTTGGCTTGGAATTATTATCTTGGTTGGAGTGTCTTTGAGTTTTTCTTTTGTCAAGATAGATTGTGAGTAGTATCAAATATATGCTCTCAGAATTCTTGGAGTAGAAGTGTGTGGGGAATGAAGGGAAGTTGGAAGGGACCTTACGACATCAAGGCCATGGTTGTAATCTCTCTTTCACATTTAATATGATACAGTAATATGATTCCTTCCTATAAAGCTTGTTGTGTTTTATTGTATGATTCCTTGATCACATACATAGGTTTATATTG
>ML787245.1:680080-702810 GCA_009831015.1 Picea engelmannii
AAAGCATGAAACTATCCTAGATTGAACATGTGGGCATGTGTGGGCCCGTTACAAACTTTTAAACTCTCCTAGTTTTTTTATCTAAGAAAGCAGAAATTCAAAACACTATTCTAGCTTTGTTGACATGTGGGCATGTATGGGCCCGTTACAAGAATGTGTTTTGAAAAAATGAAACTAAGAGGGGTCTCGAAAGAGACGTTGTCCTCTCCTAAAAGTTTTGAAATTTTTTGTTTGAAGGGAGATGAGATCGTTTTCGCAATCTTTTTCTGATTCTCAAGGTCGCTTGATGGCGCGAGAGAAGAGCATACTCAAGATTGTTTACTTTCGACTTCTAGTCCCGAATGTGAGTTTAGATGTGATTACAATTTGATGTTCAACTTAGATTGTAAATCAAAACAAGCCATCCACGTGGCAAAAAACAAATAAGGGAAAAATGATTTTTATCCACCTAAGTGCCTATGTTTGTTTGACTATCCCCTTTATAAGTTGAGGGGTCTAAGTGGTGCAGTATTTAGAGCATGCATACATCATTGTTGAGAAGCAAATTGACTTTCCCCACATGAAAACCTTACAATGAAAATTTTAGTTCCAATGCGCGGCTGTCACTGTAGACAGAGGCGCGTGCGCGTGTCAAAGAGATGACAGTTCCAGCGCATGCGCACGTCTGTGTGGTGTAATACCCGCACGCTTGAGAAAAATCATCGATTCTCTCGATTCTACTGTGAATCGACCTGTTAACAGGTCGGTGAAAGCCGGTTTGAGTCCCTGCAAGTTAAAAACAACAAAAGGAAAGCGAATTAAACCCAATTGAGGGAGGATTTGATACCTAAACTCCCTAGCGGAGTCGCCAGTCTGTTCGCGTTCAAATGATCACCAGGTGAGAAAAATGGAGACCGCTTTGCATACCCTGTTGGGTTCATCAGGGAAGAACATATGTGGCAGCATGGGGTTAATAGGAAACAAAACTGAATATAATCTAACTATTAACTGAAAGAAAATAACACTGCGAAAATAAACAAAAACATCAAACATAAGACACGGGAGTCGTCAATGGTTCTAGGCTTGGTATATTAATGAAACCAGAGCACACGCTGAAGATAGAGACAGGGGTTCCTTCTCCCTCCAGCGGAAGGTTCTTCGGGGCCCTCAACACAATGCTTTCCTTACAAAATGAATAGAACTGAACTGAGTGGTTAAAGAACTCTGGGTTATGCAGCTGATGGATTATTTGTCAAAGGCTGAGCTTTGAATCATCTGGACAGCATAACATTGCTTCGAATTCCCTGCTAAAATAGTGTCCCCTCATGGCCTTTTATAGCAATTTCACGGGCGGTCGCATAACTTTCTCCAAGTGTGAATAGGGGCGCATTAGGGTTTATTTAGGTCTTTAATCTGCCGATTTTTCAGAGCCGGATCTGATTTGAGGGTCAAATCATCTCGGGGGTCAGTCTGTAGGCGGTCAGGAGGCCGACTTATGCAATTAATGTGCCTTATTAGCAGATGCACGGGTTTTTGTGTTGACAGTCGTGCGTCGTGCGCGCATGCGCTAGCAACACGTTTTCGTCCCACGCATGTGCGCGCGCATCAAGCTGCTGTAAAGCGCCCTTCAATTTTTGGTTACTTTGTATAGTTTTTTTCCCTTCTGGAGTGCTGTGAAACAAATTCAGTGCCATGAGTGACTTCATTGCTATTTTGATGGTGTGGAGTTCTTGCCGCCATGTGCAGACGAAATTTCAGTGATAACACGAAGGTTACTCTCCTTCTCCTGGTTCAATCTCTAATTTTTGTGATCAGAACTCATTGTTCCTCCTTCATTCCTTCCTCAGACTCGAGAGTTTCCTCTCTCATATCTGCATTTTTCTTCACAGGTCTCCCTCTGTCCACCACGCTTCCTTTCTTTCCTCCCTCGAAAATATTGTGTGTGGCTCAAATCCCCCAGTCTGTGGTCAATTCTGGAAGCCTTACCGATGGGAAGTCTGCCCCATCCCTCGGTAAGTCTTGAGGAGGCCTTCCCACCTACCAACCTAAGGGGAATTCATTCCTGGTTAGAGGGTTGTTCTGATCTGATAAAATTAATAACAACACGGTTCTGGTTCGGTGGAGGTTAACGCAACCATTCTTGTTCCCCTCCACCACCTTTCACAACATTTCGTGGTCTCTCTCTTAGCACGTCCCCTATTTCAATATTCATGCAACACGTAACCATTTTCTACTAAAATAATTAGAATTTAAATTCATCAACCTTATACACAAGGTCCATCAAATCAAACATTCACACTTTTAAGTTTGTCATAGTTCCTCGGCCCATATAGTTATACTTACAGACTGGGAGAAATAGGGTGTTACAATTCCCCCCCCCTTAAAGGAATCATTTTCCTCAATGTTCTATCTATCAACATTATATGTATGTACAAAAGTAAACAAAATCAGGTATTCCTATCTCATGGAATCTTACATTTCCCACGTATCCTCATCTTGTCCAAAGTGTTTCCATTGCACCTTGACCTGTGCAATGGTTCGTTTCTTGAGTGAGGTTTCTTTCCTATCTAATATGCATTGGGGTTCAGGAAGGAATTATCCCTTCGGCTCCACTTGGATCACAGACCAGTCAATTATATGATTAGCATCATGTACATATTTCTTCAATAATGAAACATGAAAAACATTATGTGCCTTTACAGTTGGAGGAAGTACTAGCCTATCGGCTATAGGTCCCACTCTATCTAAGAATTCAAAGGGTCCACAATACTGAGGTGCCAACTTGGCACAGGCTCCCATTCTCAGGGAACTCTTCCTAGGTCTAAATCTAAGATAGACATGGTCTTCGGTCTTGAAATCTCTAGGAGTTCTCTTTCTGTCGGCGTAACATTTATGTCTATCCTGAGAAATATTCATATTTTGTCTTATCTGAACCACTTGTTGTTCCATTTCTTTCTTAATTTCGAATCCGATTGTAATTATGTCCACTAGATTGATCCAGCTGATTGTAATCTTGCACTATCTACCATAGAGGACTTCAAAAGGGATCATCTTCAAGGATTCTTAATAATCGTTGTTGTAGGAAAACTCTACCAATGGTAGGTAATCTTCCCACTTCTTAGACTGATGCATTACATGCATCCTTAGCATGTCTTCTACTATTTGGTTCACTCTTTCTGTCTGTCCATCAGTTTGGGGGTGATAAGTTGTGTTGAATAAAAAATTTGTCTCCAACCGGCCATTAGGGATTTCCAAAAACTTGAAGTAAATTTGGTATCTCGGTCAGATAAAATTTCCTTGGGCATGCCATGCAATCTGAATATCTACTTCATGAAGATGTTGGCAATATCTATTGCCTTGCAAGTTGACTTGACAGGGATGAAATGAGAAGACTTACTCATATTGTCCACTACGACCATGATGGCTTCATTTTTCTTGGTCAACCTTGGTAGTCCAATGATGAAATCCATGGAGATGGTTTCCCATTTCCATTCTGGGATTGGTAGGGGCTGTAACAATCCTGTTGGATGTCGTTGTTCTACCTTAACTTGCTGGAACTCTAGACACTTAGCTAGATAGTTAGCTATGTCTTTCCTCAACCCAGAAGAATAGAATTATTTCCTAGTGGTCGTGATCATCTTCTAATATCATGGGTGACCCGTATATGGTCTCTTATGTAGTTCATCCATCATGAAACTCTTCAATTCATCACAGTTTGGAATATACAATCTATTTCTATAGGTCATCAGCCCTTTCTCGAGCATCTGGTATCCTTCATACTTCAGCCCTGTAGGCTCTTGTCTTAGTTATGAGGTCACGATCTTGAAGAATGCATTTGTCTCTTGTTCATTCCAGAACCTTTCCCTAACATCCATTTCACATGCACTTACTGTTGCTAGATAAATCATTTTTATACTTCTGCTAAGGGCATCGACCACCCTATTTTCCTTTCCTTTTATGTGTTTGATTTTGAAATCAAATTCACTTGGGAGAGACATCCACGTATCTTGCCTGCCATTGAGTTTTGGTTGACCAAACAGGTGTCTCAATCCACAATGATATGTCATAAGCACAAATCTTCTACCCATGAGGTAGTGCATCCACATTTTTGAAGCATGTACTATGGCAGCTAATTCTAGGTCATGGGTCACATAATTGAGCTCATGCTCATTTAATTTACTGGATGTGTAGAAAATTACACGTCCCTCTTGCATAAGTACTCCTCCGAGTCCTTCCTTGTAGGCATATGTACACACAAGGAAATCATTATCCAGGTTTGCAATATTTAGCATGGGTGCATGGGTCATGAGGTATTTCAGTTCCTGAAATATTTCATCACATTTCGATGTCCAAATGAATTTAATCCCCTTTTTCTGAAGGGCAGTGATTGGAAATCCAATCTTGGAAAACCCTTTTATGAACCTTTTATAGTATCACTCTAAGACCATGAAGGATCTAATATCAGATACATCCTTCAGGGTAGGCCATTCCATAAAATATATGATCTTGTCAGGGTCTACTACCACTCCTTCCTTAGAAATGACATGGCCTAGGTAATGGACTTACTTCTGAAAGAAGTCGCACTTGCTAAACTTAGCGTAGAGCTGATGTTCTCTTAGTACTTGAAGTATGAGTATAAGATGTTATTTTTGATCCTCCCTGTTCTTGGAGTAGATTAGGATATCATCAATGAAAACCAATATGAATTTGTCCAGAAATTTTTTGAGTACATTATTCATCAAGCACATAAAAGTGGCGGGGGCATTAGTTAACCCAAACGACACCACCACGAATTCATAGTGACCATACCTCATCCTAAAGATTGTTTTGTGGATGTCTTGATCCTTAATCTGGACTTGATGGTAGCCAGACCTTAGGTCGATATTTGAGAATATGGATGCACCTCCCAATTGATCGAATAGGTCATCAATTCTTGGTAAGGGGTACTTGTTCTTTATGGTTTCCTTATTGAGTTGTCTGTAATCTATGCACAGTTGGAGTGTGTCATATTTATTTTTCACAAAAAGGAAGGGCACTCCCCACAGAGATACACTAGGTTGAATGTATCCTTTTTCCATAATCTCCTTTAGTTGTAGCTTGAGCTCAACCATATCTGGTGTGCTCATTCTATATGGCATTCTAGATGTTGGTATCGCTCCCGATGTAAGTTTTATCAAGAAGTCAATATCCATTCTCGGAGGTAGACCTGGTACTTCTTATGGGAATACATCCTTGTATTATTTTAATATGGGGTGGTCCTCTAGGTGTGGTTTTTCATTCTCAACAAATTCCAAACCTGTATGGCATATAAGGAACACCCCTTTCTGCAATACTTTTTCATTTGAAGGGTTGATATTTGTCTCACTGAGATAGGATTTTGAATTCCTTGGAGGGTCGTTTTTCTCTCTTCTTCACTTACACATTCTAAAGTTTTTTTATAACAGTCCAATTTAGTTGTATAAGAAAACAACCAATCCATACCAATCAAAAAATCATAAGATCCCATGGAAGTATGTTAAGGTTTGCTTGGGTGGGAAATCCACCCATGACGAATTGACAGGCTGGTATGACCTCTGCCACCTTTTGTTTGGTCCCTATGGCTAATTGCACCAACCATGATATAACATGTCTAATTGGTTGCAGTTTACACTTATCAACAGTCTGAGGGGACAAATATCTCAAATTAGAACTTGGTTCAATTAAAATAGAAACTAGATGGTTGGCGATCATACCTTCCAGCTCCACTACTAAAGCTTGGTGGTCATCTTGATTATTTTCCAAGGCTGCATAGATTCATGGCATGCTCCTAGCCACATCATTGACGGTGGTAGATTCTTGGATGTTGTAGAATCTCTTTTTGTGTTGTTGTTTGTGTGGCCAGTCCCTCAATCGATGATCTTCTCCACAAAACCATCTTTTTAAGGGTTCCTTCTTTTCTGGGACTGCCTTAAAAGGTTTATTTCCACTTTGAGAGGGGAAAGTTTTTTGATATACACTTCTAGTACTAAGGATCCTTCTAGAATTTTTTCCATATTTCTTGAATTTTGAGGATTTAAACCCTTTCTTATGGAATCCCGAACTACTCCTAGTCTTTCAGTCCTCGTGAGGTCTTGTCTTACTCCCCAAATATTCATAGAAATACCTCACCTTCTGGATAGTTTCTTCTAAGGTATTTGGTTTGTTGAACTGAATCAGGTCCCGGTAGGTCTGAGGTAACCCACTAATGAACCGCTGCATTTTTACTTTTTCATCTTTTATGTAGGGTACATACCTTAGTAGTTCAAGTATTTTATTGAAAAATTCATCTATGGTGAGCTACCCCAACCTAAGTTCATAGAATTCCTTAGTCTTCCCATCCATGTATTTCTTTGATAGATATTGCTTCCTGAAGTATTCTCAAACTGTTTCCATGACAAGTCCTTCTCATGGACTCCTTTCACATTCCTAAGGTCCTCCCACCAAATGGAATCCTTTCCATTCAGGTTAAAGATGGATATTCGAGCCTTCAAGTTTTTCAGAGTAGTCATGGACTCTGAAGTATTTCTTTAATCCAAGCAACCAAACTTTAGCCTCTTCTCCCTTCCTAATATCTCCATTGAAAGAGGGTTTTTTTTGCTTTCTTGAATTCTTCAGGATCATGATTTTTGGAATGCTTCCACTTCTTTCCTTTCCTTTGAGAATGTGAGCTTGCTCTGCTACTAGAAGATCCTTTGGATTTGCCAGCTTCTTTTCCAGAGGACTCTACCGATGAGTATCCAAGTTGGACCTTCTTCGAGGTGTTTCTCCTAGTGTGGTCACTTATGGAGTCATGTTTTCGAATCTCGGGTGGACTTTGGCTTCTCTTCTTATGTCGTTGGTCCACGTGACTAGTTGTGGGTTCATGTTATAGTTTCCTCTATATGTCGGACAAGCTCTACAACAAGACCGTGTTAATTTATGTTTGTTTCTCTTTCTCCTTTATCAATCTCTTGTTTTCATCCTTCCAACTCTGTAATTCAGCCTTGAGGCTCCTTACAGTTTCAGCCAGATCTGGAGGGGTTTCCACTGCCCTCCTTTCGTCCAATTCTTTGTCTATATTGTGGGAGCCATCCCCCACTTCATGACACATCACCATCATTTATTCTTGAAGTTTTCCCCATGATTTACTAACTGCTCGAGTGTTGAAAAAAACACTTATTGTTAGCTAAAAGTCTATTAGATCATGAAATATACATAGTTCAATTTCTTAAATGCATACACATAGTAGAAAGTTTCATTCTTTTCTTTAATAACATTTTTAACCAGACTTTTTAAGAAAGAGGTAAGGTAGAGTGTCACTCTTTTGAAAGTACTCTAAATAGAGTTTTTAAGCGACATTTCCATGAGCCCAAGCAGCCCAAGTGTTGTAACCATGCTTTGATACCAATTTGTAACACACCCATGATGGCACATTAATAAAAAAAATTATTTTTCCTCCATCAGTCGAATACTCCTTCCATGGCCTCTAATCCTGGTCAATGGACCTTCAAAATTCCTGAGCTGAAGCAAATATTCAATTCCCTATTGGAATCTCTAAGAAATTGATCCATGGGTTCTTGTGAGACTTCACCCATGCGAACTAGAACTAGGCGCAAGCCCCCTCCACGTGACCACTACCCGTGACCACAAGCCTAACTAAAAGGCGCGTCATGAAATCATGCATCAATTCCTTCTATGTGAGTCACCTCGACTCTCCCGATCTTCGTTCCCCCGACAGGGACTTAACACTTTATAGATCATCCTTCATATGAACATTGGTTGTGACCTGGGGCTCAACCTCAAGTGCTTATCGGGACTTCGCGTTTCGCGAAGTTGGAGGGTCACTCACCTTGCTTCTCCCGATATTTGAAATGTCAATATCTCCTTGCCACAGATCAATGGTCCCGATTATTCCATAATTTTACGATCCAGATCGTGTCAGGATTTCACGTATCAAAACTCCCAATATGATTCACCTCCATTCTCCCAACTCCCAAAATACCGACTTCCCAATCAGAGAACCCTCTAGGCCTTAGCTCCTCCTGCTAGGCTCCTTTGATTGAGACGTTGGGTGATAACCTGGGGCCCAACTACCAATAACTTTGGGAATTCATGTTTTGTGTCTCTCGAGGGAAGTTCACTTCTCCTCTCTAAAGTTTGGTTTGCCAAATCCATCCAAGGCCCAATATACAGTACACACTCTCCCTTCGATCGATAGTTGTGATCAAATCGTGAGTTCATGTCTTGGGTATTTGGATGTGATTCCACCCTGAATCTTATGATCCCCAATATTCTGATAGAGTCAGATAAACGGTCCACAGTCTTCCATGATCGAATGGCCCTAATCTCCTTTCTCGCGAATTGGGATTTCAGGTTTCGTGACTTTGGAGGTTGTCTTACCTCTGTTTCCCCGATTCCCGATTTTCTGATACTTGCTTTCTAGATGAACGGTCTCGATCCCTCCTTCGATCAAAAGCTATGATCCTTTCAAGAAATCGGACTTCATGATTTCTCACGACTCCTATCTCTAACTTCCCAAGTTGTGAGTCAGCGAAATGTTGATCTCTCACCACGTGTCCCTCCTCAATGGATGATTAGGATACTTTCGTGAAATTGGACTTCACGAGTTCTCTCTCTTGTGCAACTCCAAAAAGGTTAAATATCATGAACTTTCCTCTAGATCCAATGCTTATTGGTCCACGTGCTCCGATCTAACCATTTCAATCTGATCTCCTCTACGCTCGTTCCTAGTGGGTCCCGATAGATCCTGGGATCTACGGCCTAGATCACATCACAATTTCAGATTTCGAAGGTTCAATCGCACCAACGCGTGATTCTCCCATCGCGTGAACTCTGAACTCACTGATATGACGGTCGAGGTCGGTCTTGATAGATCCTTAGATCTGCGGCCAAGATCACATTATGATTTTGGGTTTCAAAATTCAAAGGATCCATCCCTTTTATGATGATTATCAAAATTCATCGAACCTACAAAGGTTGAAGAAGTCAAGGCGCTAATGCCTGCATTCCTTCCTCAAATATAATGGTTTTGATAGACCTCATATATTCCCGAATGAATCTCATCCATTCAACTTCCAAATGAAAGGATACTCGCTTTCGATACTTGAATTCCTCGCTATCCCTCCTGAGCTTTGTCAGTTATGAAGGATTTAAGAGCATTACGCTCTTTCTCTTGGACATAACACATAGAGGGATCTTTGGCACAACTATTGTGCTCCTTCATATAGTCTAGGAATTAAGTGGTTATGGGTTTCGTTTTACCTCACAGAGAGCCTGTGCACATCTGCAGTACCTCTCATGAGCTTAATAGACATTGTCCTCACAGGGATTGCAAGATTCAACCTTCACATTCAAGTAAGTACTCACTCGACTCTAGGACGGTGATGAAATTCCCTGGGGAAATCACCTTTGAGTGATTAAACTGGGGTGAAAGGAAATCCAAGCAAAATTATTGGCTCTCAAGGAAACGAACACATATTCATAACCTAATCATTTAATACAGAGAAAGGAACCTTTATAGACATGTAGATACTCACATGCATCCATTATTTGCAATTCAAAAAACATAAGGCAAGAAAACACTTATCAGAACCATAGGCTCACTCACTCCCAATGGATTTATCACTATCCACCCCCGAGCTTAAGAAACGATGCTTTGAGAATCAATATCTTACTTCCAGCTCAATGAAACTTAGGGATGAAGGTTACTCTCCTTCTCCCAATACAGAAAATATATCTGGACGAAAGTTACTCTCCTTATCCTGGTTCAATCTCTAATTTTTGTGATCAGAACTCATTGTTCCTCCTTGAGTCCTTCCTCCGACCCGAGAGTTTCCTCTCTCATCTTTGCATTTCCTTCCATAGGTCTCCCTCTGTCCACCATGCTTCCTTTCTTTCCTGTGGATCGAATCCCCCATTCTATGGTCAGGTCTAGAAGCCTTACTGATGGGCAGTCTACCCCATCCCTCATTAGCTCTTGAGGAGGCCTTCCCACATACCATCCTAACGGGAATTCATTCCTGGTCAGAGGGTTGTTCTGATATGAGCAAATTAATTCCAGCATGGTACTGGTTCAGTGGAGGTTAACATAACCATTCCCAGCCCCCTCCACCACCTTTCACACATTTCATGGTATCTCTCTTAGCACATCCCCTCTTTCAGTAGTCATGCAACACGTAACCATTTTCTATTAAAATAATTAGAATATACATTCATCAACCTTCTACACAAGGTCCATCAAATCAAGCATTCACACTTTTAAGTTTGTCATGGTTCCTCGACCCATATAGTTATATATATAGACTGGGGGAAACATGGTGTTATGGATACCTCCCATATTAGGAGTCATTTGAGGGATTTGAGATCCACCAAATGAGAAAGGAGTGTAACGAGGTGTACTTCCCCCAACACCAATGCTAGAATTAGGGCCAACAGCTGGGATGGAGTTCTAAAACTGTGAAGTGAACTTAGGCATACCATAAGAAAAGGGACTAGAATCCATAGAGATGGACTGAACAATGTACCCTAGTGAATGGCCAAGAGAACCAAAGGGGATCGAAGTGGTAGCATGAGAGTTCACTATAGGCCGAGGTATAGTAACGATAGGTACCTCCGGTGCTACAACCATGGAGGTTGCAGGAGTCAAAGGGGTTCCATTAACTATAGTGGGTATGAGAGTCGAAGGGATCCCATAATTCTGAAGACTAGTGATCCAGATTTTATGAGCAGAATAAAATGAATATAGATTATTACTAGATGCTTAACACAAAATAACAGAGATACAGTAAAACTGGTTTTCTATTCAATAAGGAAATAAGCTGAAATTGTAAAATGCAGCGGAAAACAAGCTTACTGGAATGCTGACAGCTTATCTCTGAGAAGAGATGTGATGGCTACGCTCATTCACAAGAAGATGATTACAATGAGGCTGTCAAGGCATTTTTACAATAAACAAGATTTTCAAAAACCCTAAACATCCAAAAACCTAATGCTAGGAGATGAAGCGCCAAAAGTCATGTGGGTCCCATTTGGGTAAGTCAGTACATCAACTTCCCAGGGTCGTAACTTTTGCATACGACCTCCATCTTAGGCATATGATAGCCCATTGGAAAGATCTTTCCGAGGACTAAAAAATTTTCAAAAAATTTCATATTGAAATTTTGCGCCCGAATCATACCCCAAAAAACATCGTTTAGGGCCTCAAAACGACTCCGAAAGTTCAGGACTCGTAAAACTGCTAAAAATAATAAATTATCAAAATTGTTAGAAAGTTTTTTTGAGCTAGCTGGAAAAGGTGGGTGGCCATCGATATCCAAATGTATCAAACCTCCATCCTTAATAAGCAATGGTCTCCATTTCGTTGAGTTCCCCCATCATTTGAGGAAATTGCTACTGAATTTGGCCCCGGGTGAGCCACTTGCCTTGGTGCAAGAGCTTCCCTACTTTGATGACTCAATAAAGTTAGATCCTTTGTTGTCGAGTTCCCTTGATCTGTGTGTCCACAATATGATTACTGGATGCCTGTTGTATGTATTTGGGGTTGAGCCCTGTTGGTTTCAGTTGTTTTTCTACGTCTGAGGTATCCAATAATGGTGGGAAATAAGGCCGAAGGAGGTCCACGTTGAACACTGGGTGCACACCAAGGAAATGAGGAATGTTGAGTGAAAAGAAATTATCCCCCACAACCTTGGTGATGGTGTATGGCCCATAACAGAGTGGGCGAAGCTTCCAATGGGGTCCTGCAAGGCGTTCTTTCTGCAAGTGAAACCAAACTTTGTTTCCCACCTGAAACTTATGTGGAACCCAATGTTGATCATGGTGTTGCTTGTACTTATCATTGGACTTTTGTAGGATATCCTGAACCTGTTGGCAGATGTGTTGGATCCTCTCAATGAACCGGGTGGCTTTGTCAGCCTTAGTTGGAGCAGGATAGGATTTGGTCGAGGTGACTGCAAGAGAAAGTGAAACATCTATGGGACCCAATGGTTGGAATCCCAACCCCACCTCAAAGGGGTTGTCGCCGGTTGAGCTATGCAGGGCTCGATTGTAGCTATGTTGGACATAGGGAAGAATCTCAGCCCATGTGCGAGGGTTCTTGGAATTATAAATGTGTGGGATATGTATGATCATTCAATTTAGGACCTCGGTTTGGCCATCTGTCTAGGGGTGGAAGGTCGTGGATTTGGTGAGCTTGGTGTCCAGCAGTGACTAGAGGCTCAACAAGAATGTGCAGAGAAATCGACTATCTTGATCTGATATAATGGTTTGTGGGATTCCAAAATGTACCCAGACTCGTTCAAAGAAGAGCTTGGCAGTGGCTTCTGTTGTGATGCTCTTCTTGCAAAAAACCAGAATCACCATCTTAGAAAATTGATCGAAAACCACAAAAACACAGTCATTTCCCTGCTTGGTGGATGGGAGGCATGACATGTAGTCCATTGAGATGGATTTCCATGGTCTTACAGGAGTAGGAAGAGGGGTGTACAAGCCCTGTTTCTTATTGGTTAGTTTGGAAATAGCACAGGCAGTGTAAGACCTGATATACTTGCTGACCTCCTGTCGAATTTTTGGTCTGTAGAAATTTTTTTGTAGCATCGACACTGAAGTGTCCTGCCACCCAGCTATAGTGGACTTCCCAGATCAGATTCTCTCACTCACTTGAGGGAACACATATATGAACCAGACGACACAACAACAAATCCTAAAGATGGAAATTATCGACAACTGCCTTTGTACCCAACATTTGGCAAGTGGAGGCAAAGTCTGGGTCTGTCTCATAGAGTTGGGGCCATCCAAAGGTCTCATGAGAACATGAGTCTAGCACTGTGGTGAGTGTCGCGACTGGTGGTCTGTTGAGGAAATCAATGACGTGGTTGGTGCTTCCTATTTTATACTTTATGTTGAGGTGTAATTGCTACAAGTATGTGGACCACTTTTGATGGCGGTCATTCTACAATTTTCCTTGTGTCTGCATGAACTGCAGTGGTTTATGATCAGTGTGGATGACTGTCTCCCTCCCAAGAATGTAATGTCTCCACTAGTGGTAGGCTTTCATAATGGAGTACATTTCTTTGTCGTAAGTAGGGTACTTGCGGACAACATCTGATAGTGTTTCACTATGATAGGCCACAGGGTGGTTGTGCTGTGTGAGAACGGCACCCATAGCATAGTCTGAAGCATCAGTCTCATTCTCAAAGGGTTGTTGCAGGTATGGTATTGAAAGTACTGGGGTTGAGCATAAGCACTGCTTCAAATCATCGAATGCTTATTGTTGGGGCCAAACCCATGCAAATTTTTCCTTACCACCACCCTTGGTTATTTGGCTGAGGGCCCATGCAATATGAGACAATCCCAACACAAACCTGCGGTAGAAATTGGAAAGTCCCAAGAAGCTCCAAGGCTCAGTGAGTGTGGTTGGGGCTGGCCATTCATGGATGACTTGGATATTGGTTGGATCCACATGTATTCCATGTTGATAAATGATGTATCCTAGGTAATGGACCCTGTCCATGCCGAAGGAGCATTTTTCCAAGTTGGTGTATAGCTTGTGTTTCCACAAGGTGTGCAGAACCTGCTGAATATGTTGCAATTGTTCGGCCCAGGTATTGTTGTAGATGAGAATGTCATGATCAGCTTGGATGACTCTCTCCCTCCCAATAATGTAATGTCTTCACTGCTGGTAGGCTTTCACAATGGAGTACATTTCTTTTTCGTAATTAGGGTACTTATAGACAACATCTGATAGTGTCGCACTATGATAGGCCACAGGGTGGTCGTGCTGCGTGAGAACAACACCCACAGCATAGTCTGAAGCATCAGTCTCAATCTCAAAGGTTGTTGTAGGTCTGGTAGTGAAAAAATTGGGGCTGATGTTGTGGGTGGGAAATCCCTCCTATAGACTAGCACTAAGGGTTTTATCATGCATGAAAAAATGACCTAAAGATTCTTACTTTTTACCATCATCCCATGCCTAGACCCCCATTACTCATATGTAAATACAAGGCTCAAGAGATTAAGTTGATGTACCTTATTCTTCATGTTTGATGTTGATCCCTTTTCGCGCTTGGTCATTCTTTGACTGCAACTCTCCTCAAAATGTTGACCTACATTCACTAAAGACAAACAAAGAACTCCACATGCATTTGATCTATGAACTAACGGGTTAGATATTTAATCAATCATACAATCAATACTCCAATAATGAAAATCTCATATGGAAGGACAAGAAAAGTAACTCTTTTATTAACTTCACAATGATACCTTACAATGATAAAGTCGGCTACTGCTCCTCAATCCTAGTCCTGGGCTCTTATTCCATTGTCTTCCAACTACTTTTCTCTATACTTCTCTTTGCATAAATATGGCTAAAGTTTGGGACAAAGGGAATGATCAATTGGGTATAGTTTCTTTACTATGATTCTCCTCCTTTCAAATGGGACTCCTAATCCTTCTTTTATAGGCTAGAATAAGCTAGGTATTTGGTCAAGTGACTGGCCATGCATGGCCTAAAGGTTTAGTTAACTTACCCAAAACTCTGTGTTTCATCAGCAACTTTCCTTTTTTCGTGCTTTTGTAGGTACACGCGGGCTGTCTTGGGTCAGCTAGCATGTACATGCATACAGTAATGGAGCAGGGCGCGTGGGCCTTTATAATATAAAAATTTTCTAAGATATTTGAACAACAAACTCAAAGTAGGATTTCACTCGACTACGAGCTACTTATGATCTAAGTAAACAATAAACAACTTATGAAAGCAAAGACTTTTCCCTGGTTACTAATGCAAAACAACACTATTTAACCAAAAATAAATAAATAAAATATTTTTTTTTATTTGAATGCTCACAAAGAAAAAAGGAAAAATATCAACAAGTAAAAACCAAGAAAATTTTTGGCCTAAGCATAGATCACAAAGAGTCACTTTTAAAAAATAACACACAAGCAAATTAAAACTAGACTCTCACACTTGTCTAAAAACCCTATAAAAAGAAAATTTTGAGGAAAACTTTTTAACGAAAAAGAAATCTATTGTTGTGATCAAACCTAAGTTATTGACCACTATGATAGAGACCCAAAAACCTGAGAGGTATAACTCTTGCCAACGGAAATGATGACTGCCTCTCCTTAAACAAAAATTTTCTCCACAGGCACGCTTGCTGACAGTTCAACAACAAGCGTTTGCACGCGAGCTATGTAAAGTCAAGGCATGTGTACACATGTGCTTGCCTTATACAGACCGTGTGTATCTCTGAAACTCTTAGGACAAATGAAAGGCCAAGAAATGAAACCCAGGCAGAGACTACTGGTACTGAAAACTAGGATCTGTTGAAGACTTAGACACTTACTTTAACAGAAGAAAGGAAAACCATTCAAGGAAAAATTCATAGAACAAACATATCTGAGGTGAAACCTAAGCTATAGAATACAAACAACAAAGACTAGAAAGAGTTCCAGAAAACCCCTGAAAAGAATTGTTTCTGACAGGGGAGAGGATGACTGCCTCTCTAAGAGAAATTTTCTAGAATCATACACGCGACTGACACTTCCTCAGCTAGCGTGTACACGTAGGCTGTGGGAAGGTAGGGTGCAAGTAAATGCATGCAGACCTTATACAGGCCACGTGTACCTCTGTGGGTCTCAAGAAAAACAAAAAAATGCAGTCAAGCACAGAAATAGAGATAAATGGTATGGAAGACCAGAATCTCTGTTAGCTCAAACTTTTGTAGAAACTTTAAAAATAAGAAATGAAACTAGTTTTTAAAAATACCCAAGAAAAATATTCCCAGAAACCCTAGAGGTCCCCAATATGGTCACCAATTCTGTTGTGGGTGGGAAATCTCTCCTACGGACTAGCACTGAGGTTTTTATCATGCATGCATAAATGACCTAAATATTCTTACTTTTTACCATCATCCCATGCCTAGACCCCCATTACTCATATGTAAATACAAGGTTCAAGAGATTAAGTTGATGTACCTTATTTTTTGTGTTTGATGTCGATCCATTTTCACACTTGGTTGTTCTTTGACTGCAACTCTCCTCCCAATGCTGACCTACATTCACTAAAGAAAAACAAATAACTCCATGTGCATTTGATCTATGAACTAACGGGTTAGAGATTTAATCAATCATACGATCAATATTCTAATAATGACAATCTCGTATGGAGGGATGGGAAAATAAACTCTTTTATTAACTTCACAATGATACCTTACAATGATAAAGTAGGCTAATGCTCCTCGATCCTTGTCCTGGGCTCTTATTCCACTGTCTTCCAACTGTTTTTCTCTATACTTCTCTTTTCACAAGGATGGCTAAAGGTTGGGACAAAGGGAATGATCAATCAGGTATAGTTTCTTTACTATGATTCTCCTCCTTTCAAATGGGACCCCTAACCCTTTTTTTATAGGCTAGAATAAGCTAGGTATTTGGTCGAGTGACCAGCCATGCATGGCTGAAAGGTTTAGTTAACTTACACAAAATTGTGTGTTCCATTAGCACCTTTCCTTTTTTCGTGCTTTTGTAGGTACACGCGGGCTATCTTGGGTCAGCTAGCATGTACACATGTGCAGTAATGGAGCAGGGCACATGAGCCTTTATAAAAGGGGTTTTTAAGAAGAATTGTTCAGTAATGTTTTGGAAGAGAAGGAATCTGAGATGGCCTGATCCCAAGTAAGCATGTCTGGTGCAAATTAGGTGATCAGAATCTGGACCAGGGGTCAAAATTTAGCCCAAAAAACAAAGTGTTCAGAATTTCCTCAAAACAAACGGGTGTGTAGGCCTCATTGTCACAAACCCAACGCACTTCGAATGACCTCAAATAGACATCGGATGAGTGAGATATCGTGATCTATTTGATTTGCCAAACAGGAGAAAAAAAATGTTGACTGTATAGTCCGTACAATCCGTACAGCTGACGTGGCAAGGGATGTACAACTGACATGGAATGACCATACACTGATGTGGTAGTTGATGATGTGGAAATCATTTGTTCACAGATGTGGATGAATCATGTTTCAACACATGGCATTTAGTTGGTAAATGGGGTGGTGCCATGTGGCACCGTAATTTGGTTGTTTGTTTATAAGTTTATAGAGTCCGTGGAGATCGAACCCCAGACCTCCACCACAAACCAAGCGCTTTGGCAATGGCCACCCGACTAGCATGCCACATGGTGTTCCTTGGTAGATATATGTGTTTAAATTTATTTAAATTAACACTATAGTGAGTTTGGGTGCAGGGTCTGGGTTGGGGCTTAGCCCCAGCCCTCGGTTTTGGGTGCATATCCATATGACCCGACTCCACACGTTCACGCACACATTTTCAAATGGTTATCCCAACCCCATTCACTCAACACTTGGCGCATCCATTCTCTTTCAATTGTCACGCTCTCATTAACTCTTGAACCGGGCCCCTAATTTAATGCTAGGACGTGGCCACATGGCCCCCCCATGCACCCAACACCTCTATGGTTTGGGGGCTATGTTCCCTAACCATTATATAATTTCATGAATTTCAAAGGAATGCATGCATGTTCTAGTTTTAGGCATAGTAAATACCCAGAAGCCAAGTTACTCACATAGGAGGTGCGTTTTGGCGAACCAGAGACAACAAGCTTGAAGGAGGAAAATGGCAGGAGGCCTATCTTCTTCATTTTTTGGCCAAATGAGGTGCCTAAAAATCCTAGCTAGGGATTTTTGGATGTTTTGAATCCATTGGAACTATTTTCAAAGGAATTTGGAGACTTATATTGTAGGTTTTACACCATTGAAGTTTCAGGAGCTCGAGGGAGCTTAGGGCCACCATTGATGGAGGTCATGCTCAGATGAGCCCAAGTCTGTTTTCTATGACTGAATAGTCATTTTTGACTAATTGTTATGCTTTGAACACATTGGGATAGGGTTTAGAGGCATTTGAGTACTTTTATAGGTGTTTTGGTCATAAGGAATCTCAAGGCCACATGTAGAAGAGGTCATGCACAAATGAGCCATGTACGTTTTCAGAGTTCTATTAGTCATTTTGGGGTTTTTTATGTATTCTGAACCCAATGGTATAGTTAGTAAATCCATTGGAGTTGAGAAGCATATTGTAAAATAATATTTGACAAACTAATCCCAGAGAGCCTAGTCCATTGATGGAGGCTCAAGGAGATGTAGCCCAGTTGGGGGTGAACTCCTTTATCATCTTGTTATTGTTGTGCGTTTGTTGTCTTATTTGCTGCAAGTTATGTTTGTTGTGTATTTATTTAAAACACATATTTAACCTTACAAATACCTCACACATAAACTTTTAAAAGAAGCATAAACTTGATACTTACTTTCTCTTGCACAACTTTGACATAGAGAAAGGTCCTAAAGTTTATTTTAATGGAGTAGAGGGTGCTTGCATAGCAAAACAAGTCAGCCCCCTATTTTCAGATCAGGTGGTATTAGAGGATATCATTGCTCATGTGATTGCCATTGATAGCTAGAGTTTTATCTGTTGGTATTTGTGCAAGTTTTGTGTTGAAGTTTGATATCTTGCAAGGATGGAGGAAGCTTCAAACATTGATAGTTCTCATACATCTTCATTATCCAAGTTCTTTGTCAAAGAGATGTTGAAGGAGTTTGTAACCATGAGAGATATTGTACAAGAGTTGTGGGAAGAAAGAAAAGAGAGCATTATCCTTCAAGAGAAATTGATGGCCATGAAGTAAGAGAAGCACCAGCTTCTTGAAAAGTTGCATAAGATGGAGACTCAACTCCATGAGGCAAATGAAACCCTTACCAAGTACATGCATGAACATGAGGTATGTAATGTTGGTTTTTCTTCAAATTCCTCTCAAGATGAATGCTTTGGTGTTTTTGAAAATCACACAAGATGAATAGGGTCCAAGTTATTGTTAAAAATGGGCTATGAAGGTAGAGGGTTAGGCAAGCATGCACAAGGCATTGTTGAGCCTATTTTTGTTGAGGAGAGACCCAAGTATTGTGGTCTTGGATATGAACAGAAAGATGGAACATATTCCAAAGTTGAGGAGATAAGGGAAAAAGTTCCAAGAACAACTTTTGTTGCAAATTCAATCCCTCAAGCATGGAAATTTTGTGTTCAAGATGAGTGCACATGTGTGAAACAAGAGAGTTGTATCAGCCATGAGGATAAGAAAACCTTTTTTGGTCTTCAAAAGAGAGCTAGTAACTCTTCAAATTCACCTCCTCAAGAAGGCGATAACGGTGAATGTTCAAGGTATATTTCTACCTATAAATCAATTGCTTTTGATTATGTTAAACATGGTAAATTGGCATGTAAAAATGGCACAAAACTTCCATGTACATATTGTGGTTTAGATAACCATCATGTTTCAAGATGTTGGAAAAGATTGACCACATTCAGGAAACTTTCCAAGCAAAGGCAACTTGAAAGGAGGATGCAAAAGATTTGCACTCATTTCCAGAAGAGGGGTCATCTCATTGACCAATGTTGGACATTGCATCCAACCACTCATCCACATCACAAGAAGCAAATGGATAAAGAGACTAGCAGGAATGGAAGAGGAAATTCCATCATTGATGTGAGTCAAGATGATTCACAAGAAGACGGTTTTCAGCAGAAAAAGTCACCATTGAATTGGCTTGGTAAGAAATGGTTAGATTTCTTGAGAAAGTAAGGCTTGCAATTCTTTGTTTGTATATGCACTTTTCATCATTATGTATCCATTTCTATTGAAAGTATGCCAAGTTGCAGCGATTTATCACAACTTGTATGACACAAGTTTGCATGTGAATGCAATTCATTTTAAGGCATTCTTGTTGTTGCACAACTTCGCTAGGAGGATGTAAAAGAGGGGTATGATACTCACTTGTTGCAGCCATTTATAGATTTTTCATTTTCATCTCTTATGTACCCACATGTTTTTGGGTTTATGTGCTTATGTTTGTACTTGGAGAGTTGAAGAGCTATGCACATGCATGAGATTTTGTGTGTGTGTGTAAACAGTGAACTTGGTGACAATTCATTATGAGTGACTCATGATTGTCACATGGTTGTGTATCATGAATGTCGACTTGTCATTGGGAATTTCAATATGTTTCAAATGAGTCTCGACTTGTGTCGATGTTTTCTTGATGACTATGTTGTGTCGATCATGTTTTTCAACTTATGTTTAGTCGACAGTGTTTGTTGTCTTGTAAGTCGATTTTGAGTACACCAAGATGCAGGAAAACACCATGTTCTTTGATGAAGTACAATATGTGACCATTTGTTTGAAGAGAAAAAATACTTTGTTGGCATCATTTTCAGTCTTGTATAAATTTGTTTTCAAGATTGATGGTTTTCTTGGTTTGTGACACGATGTCCCAGGAACGTTTTTGCAGCCATTGTAGAGCAAATTGAGTTGACACCAAAGAGTTCACAAGAAGGAATTGATTCTCAGTGGGAAGGCTGTCAGTCTTCCAAGCACAATGAGAACAATGGGTCAACAGTAGCCAGAGGACAGTGGTTGAGGGACATAGCCAGTTGCAGTGCAAGGCATGTCAAGGTATCCAGGCGATTGTCAAAAAAAGACTTTTTCAAGTAGAATCAGTTCATAGAATTTGGAAGTAGAAGAGAATTGAAGCTCAGACAGATAAGAATCAGCTTTTATGGGTCCAAAAGCCTTTCAGTGGGAAGGTGTGATCAAAATCTGGACCAGGGCTCAAAATTTAGCCCAAAAATAAAAGTGTTCAGAATTGCCTCAAAACAAACAAGTGTGTAGGCCTTGTCGTCATGAACCCAACGCACTTCGAACAGGCTCAAACGGACATCGGATGAGTGAGATATCGTGATCTGTTCGATTTTCCAAACAGGAAAAAAAAAATGTTGACTGTACAGTCCATACAGATGATGTGGCAGGGGTCGTACAACTGACGTGGCATGACCATACATTGATGTGGCAGTTGATGATGTGGCAATCATTTTTTGGCATATGTGGATGAATCATTTTTTGACACATGGAATTTAGTTGGTAAATGGGGTGGTGCCATGTGGCCCAAGGGCTGCCACATGGCACCATAATTTGGTTGTTTGTTTAAAAGTTTATAGAGTCTTTGGGGATCAAACCTCGGACCTCCACCATAGAACAAGTGCCTTGGCAATGGTCGCCCGACCGGTGCACCACACGATGTTCCTTGGTAGATATATGTGTTTAAATTTATTTAAATTAACACTATAGTGAGTTTGGGCGTGGGGTTCGGGCTGGGGCTTAGCCCCAACCCTCGGTTTTGGGTGCCTATCCATATGACCTGAATCCACACATTTGCATGCGCATTTTAAAATGGTTATCCCAACCTCATTCGCCTAACACTTGGTGCATCCAAACTCTTTCCACTTGTCACACTCTCATTAACTCTTGCAACTGGCCCCTAATTTAGCGCTGGGACGTGGCCACATGGCCCCCGCATGTGCCCAACACCTCCGTGGTTTGGGGGCTAGGTTCCCTAACCGTTCTACAATTTCATGCATTTCATGGGCATGTGTGTGTGTGTGCTGGGTTTAGGCACAAGAAACTCCCAGAAGCCAAGTTACTCACATAGGAGGTGCATTTTGCCAAACCAGAGACAACAAGCTTCAAAGAGGAAAATGGCAAGAGGCCTATCTTCTTCATTTTTTGGCCAAATGAGGTGTCAAAAAATCCCAGCTAGGGGTTTTTGGATGTTCTAAATCCATCGGCACTATTTTCAAAGGCATTTGGAGACGTCTATTGCAGGTTTTACACCATTGAAGTTTCAGGAGCTCTAGGGAGCTTAGGGCCACCATTGATGGAGGTCATGCTCAGATGAGCCCAAGTCTGTTTTTTGTGATTGAATAGACATTTTTGACTAATTACTATGCTATGAATACATTGGGATATGTTTCAAAGGCATTTGAGGACTTTTACAGGTGTTTTTGACACAAGGAAGCTCAGGGAAGCTCAAGGCCACATGTAGAAAAGGTCATGCACAGATGAGCCATGGTATGTTTTCAGAGTTTTATTAGTCATTTTGGGGGTTTTTATGTATTCTGAAACCAATGGTACAATCAGTAAATCCATTGGAGTTGAGAAAAATCTTGTAAAAGAATCTTTGACAAACTAATCCCAGAGAGCCTAGTCCATTGATGGAGGCTCAAGGAGATGTAGCCCAGTTGGGGGTGAACTCCTTTATCATCTTGTTATTGTTGTGATTTTGCTGGTTTATTTGCTGCAAGTTATGTTTGCTGTGTATTTATTTCAAAAACATATTTAACCTTACAAAGACCTCACACATAAACTTTTAAAAGAAGCATAAACTTGATGTTGGATTACTGAGAGGGGGGGTAAATCAGTAATAACATAATTATAATCCTTTTTCTTCAAATGTTATATCAATGTAGAATTATTATCCAATAATGAGCAATAATAAATAAAAAATCACACACATACACAGTACACTAGTGCTTTATGTAGAAACCCAAATCGGGATAAAACCACGAAATGCTTTTTCTTATATGCCTTGAACAATTACATTCATTGGAAGCACCAACTTCCTTTGTTTTCCAGCTACAACTGGAAGGAGGCTCCAACCCCCTAGTTTCTCAGGCTACAACCTATACCATAAACAGGTGCATCAACCATGCACCAACCTGTAATCAACCTGTACCATAAACAAGTGCATCAACCATGCACCAACCTATAATCAACCTGTACCATAAACAAGTGCATCAACCATGCACCAACCTGTAATCAACCTGTACCATAAACAAGT
>ML787245.1:712832-774108 GCA_009831015.1 Picea engelmannii
CATTACCCAAACCTTTGTGCTACGGGTCTTTCTTCAAGGGTTGACATCAATGACAACCAACCTTAATAAACACTTGATACATACTTTCTCTTTCACAACTTTGACATAGAGAAAGCTCCTAAAGTTTATTTTAATGGAGTAGAGGGTGCTTGCATAGAAAAACAAGTGAGCCCCCTATTTTCATTTCATTGGGGTTATAACAGCTGAGCATAAGCACTACTTCAAATCATTGAACACTTTTTGTTGGGGTCGACCCCACCCAAATTTTTCCTTACCACCACCCCTGGTTATTTGGCTGAGGGCCCATGCAATATGGGAGAATCCCAACACAAATCTGTAGTAGAAATTGGCAAGGCCCAAGAAGCTCCAAAGCTTAGTGAATGTGGTTGGGGCTGGCCAGTCACGGATGACTTGGATCTTGGCTGGATCCACATGTATGCCATGTTGATCAATGATGTAGCCTAGTTAATGGACCCTCTCCATGTTGAAGGAGAATTTTTCCAAGTTGGCGTATAGCTTGTGCTATCGCATGGTGTGTAGAACATGCTAAATATGCTACAAGTATTCAGCCCAAGTCTTGTTGTAAATGAGAATGTCATCAAGATACACCACTACAAACGTATTAGTGAATGGTCACAGGATATCATCCATCATCCTGATGAAAGTGGTTGGAGCGTTTGTCAGACCAAAGGGCATGACCAACCATTCAAAAATGCCTTCCTTTAACTTGAAGGTATTCTTCCATACATTTGTTTGTTCTCTCGGGACCTGGTGGTAACCAGACCTCAAATCAATCTTACCGAAGTATTTGGCCCCCATGATTTGATCAAGGAGGTCGTCGATTTGGGGTATTGGGTACTAGTTTCTAACTATGATTTTATTCAGAGCCCGATAGTCAATGCCAATTTTCCAGGTTCCATCTTTCTTTTGTACCAGCATGATTGGTCTCGTAAAAGGTGATGAGCTAGGATGGATGTGCCCCTTGTGGAGCAATTCTTGGATCTATTGCTTGATCTCTTCATTCTCTAACAAAGAGCGGTGATAGACTGGCCCATTGGGCAACGGTGTGTTGGGCGTCAGATCGACAGGGTACTTGACCTGGCAGTGCAGAGGTACCCCGGTAGGTGAGGAGAAGATATCCGAGTATTCTTCTATAACCTTATCTACTTTCTTCTGCTATGTAAAGAGGTTGGACGCAGAGACCTTGGATGTGGCTATGATTTTTCTCTCATTCTGAGAGTGAATCACGAAGAAGACAAACTTCCCCGCCTGAGAGTTGACCTTCCTGCATTGCTTAGCAGAGATCAAGGAAATAGAACTAGGTGGGATAGCCTCAAGTATCCTGTACAATTTCCTATTCAAAGTAATAATAACACTATGAGGCCTAGACTCATATACAGTGTTGGCATGAAGATTAAATTTTTCCACCCTTTAAAAATGAATCTTCATCTTTTCCTGATCCATGGAGCTTCCCTTAGTCCAAAATAGAAAGGAGTCAGAATCACCCGTTCCTTTTCGGGTTTCGAAATTTGGTTCCTCTCGAGGTGTGATCTTCAACTATCCCTTTTTCCCGGTGTCAAAATACCGAAGACATTTCAAAATATTAAGAAATATAAATTAAAAAGGGGGGAGAAATGAACGTTACTTTTTCCATTGTTTACCACAAATCACTCTTTAATTCGTAATTAATCAAATCCCAAAACTTAATTATCTCTCCCTTAGTCTTTCGCGATTCAGTTTTCTCTCTACTAAAGCATTTTCAAACTCTTCTCCTTCAAACTCCTGGTCCTCGATTTTTCGAAAAGTAAAAAGTAAAAATTAATTGTCCACTAATCATGATTAATTAAAGTTTTTTAATACGAATGATTAGCGCCTCGCTAATCCCATCGCAATTTCACGATCCAGGGTTTACTTGTGACATATCCCCTGATGGTAGGATCCCCAATGTTCTAAAATGTGAAATCGTGTTTTATTTAAACAAACCCTAAGATTAAAAGATTAAGCTATTTTCAAAACATGATTAATGATGACTAAGATGCTTTTCGCTTTTCGGGAATTAAGGAAGGCAGTGATTTTCGGGTTTTCAGTTTTGAATTCGCCAATATATGACAGTATTAATAACGGGTAAATGAAAATATTTTTGACTTGAATTTGTATCTCTAAGCATATCTTTCAAATTAAAGAATTTATTTTTCATCGATGGTATTAGTACACTCGCTACAACACAAATTTAGAAATTAATAAAGGTCATGTGTGTCGAAGTTCATTCTTAACCTTTACCTCTGTAGTGAGTCACATTTGTCCAGTTTTATACACTTTTCTCTATAAACAGGTTTCTGGTCTAGTATAACCACCATGGCACCCAAGAAGGCCACCAAGAAAAACGAGGAATTTGTAGAGGTATCGAGTCCAGATGGAGATGTTGTATTTGATACAATACTGCATGCCATCGATTCCATAAAATCCTGGAGGCAGATTTTCGAAACTCTTGATTATGAAATTAATAACTTCCCCCATGATGTCGAAAAAAAACTCCAGGATATAGCAAAGTCTAAAATTCACAAGGTGGCTACACGACCGCGACTCCTGAATTACAACGACATGATCAGTTGGGATTTAGAGCGAGCGGACGCGCATATGAGGAGCTCTGGATAGCCGAGGGGTCGTCATCGGCTCCTTCAAACTGAAACATATACAGGTACTGTATAAACTGTCTTCCTGTCCCAAATACATTTACAATAAAAATTTCGTCAGTGAGATTCAGAGGAAAGAATGTTTTGAGTTAGACCAAATGTATCCTAACATAATAAAAGACTGTTGGAGAAACAAAGAAAAATTTAGGGCTGACACACATGGTGTTTATTCCACAACATATTTAAATGAGTATATGTTTTATGTGGCGATGACGTTATGTAGGCTTTTTGATAAGAAAATTCCTACCCACTTTCCAGTGGAATGGGTACCTCTTTTGCATGAGGCCGCAGAAGGTTACATCTTCAATTGGGATAAACTTTTATCTGATAAAATAGTGAGAGAGGTTATGGAATACTAGACTGCAAGATCAAAAGGCCAACCATCAGCCTTTTATATGTTTCCATACATCATGGATTCTATATTCTTCTCAACTCCTTTCCCTTTGATGAACTGGAGTTGGAATCTGACTTACCCGGAGCCTATTCATGAATATCATTCTAAACTTTGGGAAGAAAATGCCAAGGATTCATTCTATGAGATTTGTCATTTCATGGTAATACCACTACACCATATGCTATACGACTGTTCACCCCCCTGCATTTCAGAGTTGGTCATAGGGAGCCTTCAGGCAATTGCTAACTGGTTTATAGAGGAGAATTTCTCCTACATCAGAGTTTTCAAATGTTTGATTCCTTTACATGCGCTCCAAAAATTCCTCCCTGACAGACTAGTGTGTAGGAAGGTAGCTTATAAAATAGTAATGGGTGGAATTGAGATAGAATTAAAGACAGTTCAAAAGAAATCTTGGTCTGTTTTTTCCCGCTCAGATTGGAAAATTTTCACTTCTCAACTTGGGTCATTCCAAGGTTGAAGCGACAACACTGGAGGAGGCCAAATTGGTAGACCTCAAGCACAGGAAGCATGATCCTTACCAGTTAGTGGGGAAACACATGTCCCACTGCAATATGAAATCATATGAACATGAGAAGTCCCCTTGGGATGACATGTTCAAAGGGACTAAGACTTATAAAGAGGTGTTAGAACAAGTACAGACATTGTCATCTGACTTGCAAGCTAGTTTTTGGACCTTTCAGAAGCATAAACAGAGTGGTTTGCCCAAAGTACTGCAAGGAGAAGCAATCACCCTTCCCCATGAACAAGAAAATACTCCTCCAGGCTTTGAACAGGAAGCACAGGAGAAGGGAAATCCCGAAAAAGTCCCACAAGATACTAAAAGGCCCTCAAAAAATAAAGAGGCCTTACAGACCAAAAAAATAGAGACAGAAGCAGAGAGGAGGTCTGGGATACCTCCCGAGTCCAGTAAGCTCACTCCCCCTTCATCACCTGTTGTTGATGTCAATATGACTAAGGCAATAGAAGGGAAAGGATCTATAGAGCTATGAATTCCCATAGCTTCCTTAACCCCCTTACAGTCCGCCTTTGGATTCCCACAGATGGGAGCCATCTTTTTTGATGACCTCACCTCTATCTCCATAGATGAGATTCCTCCTTCTGATTATTTTTTCAGCAAAAAGAGGAAGGTTGTCCTGAAAAAAGAGATGTATATGAAGGAGGGGGGTATAGTAAAAAAGCATAAAGTCTTGCTAGATGGATAGAATTTGGAGGAGGAGGATTTCACTATAGAGATAGAAGGTTCCATGGGAGCCATGGAAAAAACAAACATTTTTACCATGGGAAACATGAGAACGAGGATAAACAAGAGTAATAACATGATAGCTCAATTACAGGATCAGTTAAAGAATGTTGAGAAGAACATCAGAGAAGAGGTGAGTAAAAGCTTAGAGCAGACCAAGGCTATCGAAAGGCAAGAAATTCAATCACTCAAATCAATCCTAGACTAAATGAACCAGAGGATACAAGCAAGTCAGGTGCAAGTTTCTCAGCAAAAGGAGCATGCAGAAGAGTTACAGGATAAGTTAAATTTGATGGAAGTCTAGGTTATAGATTTAAAGGATTTCCAGACACTCTCGTTGGAAACACATACAAAGATAGAAGCCGAGAAACAGAGAATGATCTCCAAAATAGGGATCATCCATAATTACTTTCAAGAGGTAAGAAAATCTCTTGATAATATTATTTTACTACAAAAGGAAGCTAAAACAGCAAGGAATACTTTCCAGAAAGCGGTTGCATGTTCAGGGAATAAAGAGGCGACGAAAAATCTAAAGCTCTTTGTCACGAAACAAATAAAAGGAGACATCATTATCAAGGTATGGGAAACAAATATATCTGAGAGAAAGAAGATAGTAAAATAAATCAAAGATGATTTTGAAGGAATCTTTGATTCTTTGGATAAGCAAGCATTAGGCATTGAAAAAAATGACTGCTCCGAGTCACTACGACAGATAAGCATTGAAAAACAACAGTTGGACTGCAAAGAAGGTTTGAAGAAGATTCAGATTGAAATTTTACAATTGAAGGAAATTGATGCCAACCTAATAAACAGATGGTTGGTACAGACCAGTTTAAAATTGCAAGTGATCAAGTTTTCCGACCAAGGTTTTGAAGACCGGTTCCCAAATGTACAAAGAAACTTTTATCTATTTGAGACTAAAGATCTTCCAACACCTCCTAGAAACTTTGTCCATTTTCTGGAGAAATGTATTGAATGTGTAGCATCAAAGGAGTGTGAGACTTCGACTAAGCAATGAAGTGTTGTTTGGAAACTCATACTGTTGGAATGATAGATAAACAAAATTTAATCGTGCAACGGTTAAGGTTGTAGTTTTGTAACTATTTTTCTCCTAGAAAGTAGGAGATTGTTAACCATGAAGTACGGATGACCTTGTATAAATACAGGGAATGAAGACTAAAACAAGGATTTTTTATCTCTCTGAAAAAACATTTTTGACTAATTAATTTTGAAGAGACTCTAAATTAATAGAAATGCATATTGAAGATTCCAGATCTTGTCACTTCTGAGTTATGTGTTTAGCTATCATCTCATCTTTATTATATATGTTTAATTGATGAATGCTTAGCTACAATTTAGTACAACCTCTACTGTGGAAATTATTATTCTTGTTATTTCAAATCATTTATAGTTTTTACTCTATATCCATTATTGACAGATACAAGACTTGTAGATGCTTAGATTTCAACATCGTATGCTTCATTAATATTTTTCTCATTTCATAGTCTTTTGTTACAATGTGAGATTCCTCTTAAATTGATGCCTCACTTTTCTAATAGCTTTATGTTTTTCTCCATATCATGCATGTTTCTTTTCTTTAAAATTTAACTCAGATACAAGAAAAGGCCTACAATTTGGTCATACTATTTATTTGTGTTTTGACATCATTCTCGTTACATTGTGGAATAGAGATAACCAGCCTAAGAAGAAAACACATAAATTTATCCTCCTTTACTTTCCTCCTTCATAATAGTACCAGTTGCAAGGCAACCTAACATCGAGCCCAGTCTCTTATATCAAACCAACATTGCTCTAAATTTATTTAACACTATTTTACAAACAACAAATAACTGGGTTGACTTAGAACGTTCATGGGCAGCAATTGAGAGAGATATCAGTATCAAGGAAAACTGAGAATTTCGACAGAGACGGTTGAGAAACTGACAATAGCCTTTACCTTTTTATCAGTATTTTTTCTATTCTTAGCTTCCTCTATTTTTTCAGATGCCTTGACCGTATACTTTAAATCCTTAAAGCATAAACTCAGGAACAACATCATTTTGGCGTCATTGTCGGGAATGAAGAAAAGAGGTTTTTTCCCCCAGGAGAACGACATTGACGCTTTATTTCTTTGATAGTGAACAAATTTTGAAAACCTTATAAGGCTACCTTTGTCTTTCACTTGGTGACTCCACATTGTTTAAGATGGCTCTTAACTAGAAAAACACCAAAAATAATCCAGACAACAAGCAGATTTCAACTTTTTCGGACCCTGAAAAAATTCTAAAATCAAGAAGATACTTCTGCCAAACTGTCTCATCCACAAATAAAATATTTCGACCTAGTTTTACACAGTCTGACTCAGAATATCAATGTGGTGAATCAAGTATTCCACCCCTTTACGAGAAATACCCTGTTGATAAAGTCACACCCCCTGAATCAGATCTGGTTGTTCCAGTATTTGAGACTAAGTCTTTCTCAGCCTTTTCCCACACCAATAGAAAATGAAGAGTTGACTCACTTCTTGTAGTGAATAATTCTCCCTCCCTTCTTGAAGTTTGGTTTCCTACATCTCAAAACTCAAACAATTATCCTATATATCTTGACTCAACTTTTGTTGATTCTCCTATATTCTCACCCTGTGGTTCTGAAGGAACCAATCCACATTACCCAAGATCTTCTTTCTCAAGTTTCCTCCCCTTCGATAATCAGTTTCTTGAAACATCTCCTTACAACCCCTAGACTTTAATCGTTAACTCCATAATGGCCGCAGCCGGAGGAGGTGGGGTTGGAGGTGTTGTCGCGGGTGATTAAGGAGGAGGAGCGGGTGACCAAGCACCACCTCTTCGGATATTTGCAAAATTTGATGCAAGATACACCCCTTTGGTTCTACCGGTCCCTCTCCATGATTTACTAGAAAATTACATGAAAAACCTGCCTAAATTCACGGGAGAAGGCAACTTGACGGCAGTCGAACACATAATTTTTTTTGATCAATTCACTGACATTCTTGGATGGAACATGAATATGTTTACTCAAGACTCTTGGTTCAAAATTTTGAAGGGCGAGTAAGAACCTGGTTTTGAGGCCTAGCCGCCAGATCTATACCATCATCTGATGAACTTGAAAACGCTTTTATCAGACAATGGGGTGAACGGAAAGACCATCTTTATTATCTAACCAATTTTGGAGCTCTTTGAAAGAAAAAATCTGAATCGGTCCTCGAGTTTACACAACGGTTTAACAAATTGTATAATAAGATCCCAACCGAGGTCAAGCCCTCACAACCTGCAACGAAAGTGACTTTCGTTGGAGCTTTTGACCCCGACTTCGCCCTGTTATTAAGGGAGAGAAGATCAGTAGATCTTACCAAGATGCAAGATGATGCCCTTGAAATCAAATCTAATATGATGGCATCAGGAAAGATGAAAGATAAATTCGATACGAGAAACAAAGAAATCAAGAGATACAGGGAGCAAGGAGCACCCTCTGGATCAAGAAGATCTTCAGAGGACAAAATGGACGATATGGATAGAATCATCAAAGAGTTGTCAAACAAAATATCAAGAATGGAACTAGAACAAGATAAGAATGAACATTACCCTAGAAAGGAGTTCAGAAAGAACCCTAACCCTCAAAACCACCAAAAATAAATTAATAATGAAGATCAAAAGATCCAAACTCCTTTTTAAAGTGAAAACTTTGTAGGAGGACAAGACTTGGAGGATTTCAAGGAGTTAGAAGAGGATATGAACAATCTTGGTGATGACTGCCTACAACCTTACATAATAAGACATGATTATGAAAATTCTTTGACTATAGAGTATGGGACCGAGAGTATCAAGAATGGCAGTGTTTTGGAAGATTTAACCTATCAAGGAATAACGGATGGGATAATGGTTGAACTTCACCAGAAATACAACCTGAGACCTAGAAACAAGGTTTCTACAACCGTTCTAGTTAAAAAAATATTGTCGAGGTTTGAAATTGATGAACCAGTTTCAAAAAGCACTGAGAAATAGACTGAAGGGACTAAGGCCACTAAAATCTAGTTTACTAAAACAAAGACATTGGAAACACCACCCTTGAGCATGAAAAAACTAGATACCCCTATTACTGAAACAAAGGCCCCTCAGCCAAGGAAAACTGAAAAGAAAGGGTTGGAGGTTCAAAACATGGAAATCGACAAAACCATTGGACATTTCAACCTGGAAAATGAAATCAATAAGATCAAAATTCCTATTCCTCTTGTTGAACTGGCTAAAAACCCGATATACCAAAAACAAATTGCTAAAATGATTATTTTTTTGGAATGAAAGTCAGGTCGATGTTATAAAATTAGAGGATGAAAAACATAACATAATTTTTGGCCCACACTTCAAAGGTGCCAAAGACATTGTTGCCCCTTTCTACATTACTTTGATCGTTCTCGACCATCTGCTCCATAATTGCATGTTAGATTCTGGGGCATCTCACAATGTGATGCCTAAAGCAATCATGGATAGACTCGGCCTTGAAATCACCAGGCCTTATGTAGATTTATATTCTTTCAATTCGAGAAAAGTCAAGTGTATAGGTATGATAAAGGACTGAGTTGTAAACCTTGAACAAGTACCTTCAAAAAGTGTTTTAATGGATGTAGTTTTCACAGATATACCCCCAAAATATGGCATGCTCTTGTCCCGATCTTGGGGTGCCAAACTTGGAGGTTCCCTTCATCTTGATATGACGTGCACAACAATTCCAGTTTTCGGGGGGCAGTTCACGCGGCTGTACAGGGAAACTAGGTTAGCATTTATGGTCGGTGATCCTCTCAGCCCAAACAATTATCCTGTATATATTGTTGATCAGGATTTAGGTAATTGTATATTATCTATAGATGATTATGTGGATGTGTGTATAGAAGACAATTGTATAGAAACTAAAAAAGAAAAAGAACAAATAGAACATGTTGTGTATAACACTGGTGTTTGGAAAATGCTTTTTGATGGTGCCCCATCTTATCTTGGAATTGGGGTTGGAGTAATTTTTGTGGCACCTGATAACCAATCCATTATCCCTTTCTCTTATAGGCTTCAATGGAACATAGACCACACCAATAACATATGTGAGTACGAAGCTCTAGTGTTAGGGTTAGAGGCCGCTATGAAAATGAAAATTAAAATCTTGGAAGTTTTTGGTGACGCTGAGTTGATCGTGAGACAGGTTAATCATCAGTATTATGCCAAACATCCTAGGTTAAGGTCATATCAAAATTGTGTTTGGGACCTAATCAAAAAAAAATTATCCTATGTTAATCTTCATTTCGTCCCAAGAGTCGAAAATCAGCAGGCGAATGCTTTAGCGAAAGTAGCTTCGACTTTCGCACCTCCCACTGCTTTCAAACTTAAATATCATATACAAATGAGACATAGACCTTCCATACCCAATAACATACAACATTAGCAAGTCTTTGAGGACAATGAACAACTCTGAAAATTTCTAGAAACAATAGATGAGTTCGTCGAAACCCATGTTGACTAAGAGAACCAAAATGATCTTATTTGGATCATGCAGGAAAGGGAGGACCCCAAAGAGTTCCAGGATAAAATCGAAAATCACCGGATGTTGGTTTTAAAAAATAATTAGATACCCAAGGGCATGATTCCCTTAGAAAGGTTTTTTAGTCATGATGACATCCCTTTGAAGACTACCTTACAGCCTCAACCGAAGGAAGTTGATGATTGCAATATAGGTTCTGATGAGATTCCCAGACTAGTGAAAGTGTCCAGGTACCTGTCTCCCAAAATCAAGAGTAAATATGTTGAATTTCTTAGAAAATACAAAGATTTTTTTTTTCTGGTCTTATGACGAGTTGAGAAATTATGATATAACCATCATGGAACATAAAATCCCACTAAAACTAGGCATCAAGCCTTTTAGAAAAAAACTCAGGAAGATTAACCCTATCCTATTAATGGTGATAGAAAAAGAAGTCAAAAAACGCCTGGATGCTAAAATCATAGTTCAACTGAGATAATCTGAGTGGGTAGCCAACTTGGTCCCAGTAATAAAGAAAAACGACGAGATCAGACTGTGCGTCGATTTCAGAAACTTGAATCGATCATCACTCAAAGATAATTACCCATTGCCTAAGATGGATCATGCCTTAGAAAAAGTAGTTAGAGCTAAACGAATGTCTATGATTGATGGTTTTTTAGGTTACAATCAGATCGCAGTGCATCAAGACGATAAAGAAAAGGTTGTTTTCACTATCCCGTGGGGTACTTTTTTCTATGATAAAATGCCCTTTGGTTTGATGAATGTAGGGGCTAATTTTCAGTGGGCCATGGATATTGCTTTTGTGGGTGAAAGGGATAAATTTGTTGTTATCTACCTTGACGGATTGACCATGTTCTCCAAATCTTATGCCGAACATCTAATGCACCTTAGGAAAACCTTTGAGAAATGCCAAAAATTTGGTTTGTCACTCAACCCCAAGAAATCTCATTTTGTGATGAAAGAAGGTAAGCTCTTAGGCCATATCGTGTCTAAAGAAGGAATCAAAATCAATCCAAAAAGGGTTGAAGCAATAGACTCTATAAATTTTCCTAGAAATGTAAAAGAAATCCAGTCTTTTTTAGGAAAAATAAATTTCATGAGGAGATTCATTCGTAACTTTGTTGAGATTGTGAAATTGATAACAGATATGCTCAGAAAGAACAGTGAGGTGAGATGCACTAGCGAAGCCAAAGCGTCATTTCAATGCATCAAGAAAGTAATAAGTGAAGCACTGGTCTTGGAAAGTCCAGATTACACGAAAGAGTTTTTTATTTTTTCTCTTGCCTCAAAACATACAATTGCAGTTGTCTTGTTATAGAAAAACAAAGAAAGTTTTGAGAAGCTTATTTTGTTTTTTAGCAAAAGCCTCAGAGATGTTGAATTTGAATATGATATAATGGAGAAACAGGCCTATGCAATGGTGAAATCTCTGAAGGCTTTCATAACTTATGTGTTACATTCAAAAATCATAGCCTATGTACCCTCTAGCTCTGTTAAAGACATCCTGGTGCAACCAGACAACGATGGAAGAAGAGGAAGGTGGTTAGCTAAGATCCAGTAGTTTTATCTAGAATTCAAACCAACTAAAATTATCAAAGGTTGAGGTTTAGCCAAATTGCTTTCTGAAACAAACTTAAAATCGCTTGGGATAAATCGGTTGTAAGAGGATGAGGGATTCCTATAAATAGATGAGCTTGATATCACTGTACCTACAGCCAAAATACAAGATAAGATTTTGACTTCATCCTGGGATCGCGACATTGTCCATTACCTACTCACGCTTCAATGTCCTAGTGAGTTAACCCCATCAAAAACTAGGACGCTCAAGTTACATGCTATAAAATACTGTATCATAGATGTTAAGTTGTTTTGGAATGATCCCTTGGGTTTTCTACTGAGGTGCTTAGTTGAGACTAAAACAGAAGGGGTTATAGATGAATTCTATGTCGGAGTACATGGAGGACATCATGCTTGGTGAGAAACAGCGTATAAAATCTTAAGAGTTGGATACTACTGGCCCAAATTGTTCACAGAAGTAAACACTAAAGTTTGAAATTGTGTCCCATGCCAGTTTTTTACAGGCAAACAGAGATTCCCAGCTTTACCCCTGATTCCAGTTAAAATCGAAGCCCCGTTTCAGCAATGGGGACTTGATTTCATCGGAGAAATTCATCCACACTCCAGTGTGCAACACAAATGGATCCTAATTGCTACTGATTATTTCACTAAGTGGGTAAAAGTTATCCCCACAAGGAATGAAATTGACTCAGTAGTAATCAGTTTCTTGGAAGATAATATCTTATCCATATTTGGTTGCCCTCAAAAAATAGTCAATGACAATGCACATGCATTTAAATCGATGGCCATGATAAATTTTTGTCAAAAATATAACATCATACTAGGGCACTCCACAGCTTATTACCCATAAGGAAATGATATGGCTGAACCATCCAACAAAATCCTGATTACCGTGATAAAAAAAGTTTTGACTGAAAACAAAAAAGCGTAGCATACCCATTTAAAATATGCTTTATGCTCCAACAAAATAAGTACCAAAAGATCAATCAGGATTCCCCTTTTCAGATGGTATATGGCACTGATGTCGTTTTGCCAATAAATCTTGCTCTGCCAGTAATGAAACTCTGGAAAGATTCCAATGAAGAGACCAATGACGTTACAGGAGAATAAACTAGTTGGTCGAAGTCCAACAAAATAGGGCCAAAGTAAATGAAAGGTTGCAAATGTATCACAACAAAATGAAATCCGTATTTGATCAAAAAGAGAAAGATAGAGAATTTCTCCCTGGCGACTTGGTCTTAAAATGGGAAGCTAGAAAGGAATACGCTGGAAAACATAGCAAATTCGATCCAATCTGGTCTGGTCCATACAGAATTTCGTCCTTGGCAGGAAAAATTTCTTGGTTATTAGAAAACTTGGATGGAGACATTCTTAATGCCCCTGTAAATGGTCGACATCTCAAACACTTCATGCAATAATGTGTTTCTAAATTATCATTGTATATACCAGTTTGTTTTCATGTTTTTTGTAAATAAAAATAAATAAATAAATATATATATATATATATATATATATTAAAACATGTATATAAAATAAAATAAACAAAAGCTTCTTTCATGTCATTTCCTAAGGACTGTAATGTTATGTTATTCACAGGAAAAGTTTATCGCGAGACAACAGACTTGAGGTACTGAAAGTCCCGAAATGTGGAGGTACTCATATCAAGCCTCTCACAATGAAAAAGGTAATGAACAAATAATATTTGGAGTGGAAATATAAGAGCTGATAAAGGTACGAAATCCCATTTTTTTTTAAATTTCAGATAAAAACTCTAAAAAGTACAATAAATAAATCATCGTTGTTTAAAAAAAAAATAAAAAAATAAAAAAATAAAAAAATCTCTCTCTAAGAACAACCATATGTACAGCAGCTTGCCTAAACCCCTTTACCCTCCTCCTTTGCCACAGTAAATCCTTTTCTCACCTGATCATAAACGTCTAATCAATGAAATTTCCTGAGAACAAAGGGGTCTCGCTTCGGTCATTGGAAACTCTCGAACATATTTTCAAGAAAGAGAGCAGGTTGTGTTTTTCATTTTTTGACTCTGGCTGGATCATAAACATGTCTAGTTTAATCCTAACCTTATTAGTTATCCTAATAGGAATAACTGATTGGTTTTTCTCAAGAAAGTTCCCTAGACTAAAGGTCAAAAAGTTTTCGTTAAGAATTCCTCTGAAACCCTTGATTTTTGAAGGCAGGTGAGAAGATTGACCCAGAGTGATTTAAATGAGTTTACAGAATTTGATCCTTTTTCAAATAGATATCTTCCCGAATGTATTGCATACTCATTGATTTCCCCCACTTCAGATCTAAAAAAATAAAAATTATATGGATAGATGGTGAAAGGAAATTCAATATTGATTTCCCCCATCCAGTTCAAAGAGATGAAGAAAGGAAATTCATACTTATTGATTTCCCTCATCTCAACATTTAAATTCTTGCAAAAAATGAAGTGGTGAAAAGGAATTCAATGTGGGAAGTCGGAAAACTTCACCGGGGTACTGAACAGGCTTGCTGGCAGTGAAGTAATATCCTCATATCTCATAAAAGTTGGTATACGTGAATTAAAAGATACTCTGGTAATTTCTCTTCTTTTCAGCTGGATTCTATCATAGGTTTCTAAGATCTCCTTTTCGGATATAGCGTAAATACTTGCCTTGATGCAAACAAAATCATGAAAATCTTGATAAGATTTATTAATTGGGTTTTGGTTATCTTACACAATTTTGAGGTCAGCTTTAGGATAAGAAATCTATTGAAAACCTGGCTCGGGATAGTCAGAATTTTTGTTTTTGTAGAGTTTTCAAGGTTGACGTTGAGACCCTAATCTTGTTCAATTTTTTATCCTTATTTGTCTCACAGAGACAAATCTTTGACTCCATTACCCAATGAAGGCACTTGGTCTACATGTTCTTCTCATCCCACAAGGAGATGAGATCCCTAGATGGAGCTTAATGTTGACACAAAGATTAAATTTTTCCACCCTTTAAAAATGAAGCTTCATATTTTCCTAAGCCATGGAGCCGCCCTTAGTCCAAAATAGAAAGAAGTCAAAATCACCCGTTCCTTTTCGGGTTTCGAAATTTGGTTCCTCTCGAGGTGTGATATTCAACTATCCCTTTTTCCCAATGCTGAAATCCTGAAGCCATTTCAAAATATTAAGAAATATAAAGGAAAAATGGGGAATAAATGAATGTTATTTTTTCTGTTGTTTACCAAAAAGAACTCTTTAATTCGTAATTAATCAAATCCCTAAACACAATTATCTCTCCCTTAGTCTTTCACGATTTGGTTTTGTCTCTGCTAAAGCATTTTCAAACTCTTCTCCTTTGAACTCCAGGTCCTTGATTTTCCAAAAAGTAAAAATTAAAAAGTAATTGTCCACTAATCATGATTAATTAAAGTTTTTTAATACGAATGATTAGCGCCTCACTAATACCATCGCAATTTTGCGATCTAGGGTTTACTTGTGACATATCCCCTGACGACAGGATCCCCGAAGTTCCAAAATGTGAAATCGCATTTTCTTTAAACAAACCCTAAGATTAAACGATTAAGTTGTTTTCAAAACATGATTAATGATGACTAAGCTACTTTTCTCTTTTCGGGAATTAAGGAAGGCAACGATTTTTGGGTTTTTAGTTTCAAAATTGCCAATATACGACAGTATTAATAATGGTTAAATGCAAATATTTTTGAGGTGAATTCGTATCTCTAAGCATATCTTTCAAATTAAAGAATTTATTTTTCATCGATGGTATCAGTACACTTGCTACAACACAAATTTAGAGATTAATAAAGGTCCTATGTGTCGAAGTTCATTCTTAACCTTTACCTCTGTAGCGAGTCACATTTGTCCAGTTTTATACACTTTTCTCTGTAAACAGGTTTCTCATCTAGTATAACCACCATGGAGCCCAAGAAGGCCACCAAGAAAAACAAGGAAGTTGTAGAGGTCTCGAGTCCAGACGGAGATGTTGTATCTGATACAATACAGCATGCCATCGATTCCATAAAATCCTAGAGGCAGATTTTCAAAACTCTCGATTATGAAATTAATAGCTTCCCCCATGATGCTGACAAAAAACTCTGGGATATAGAAAATTCTAAACTTCACAAGGTGGCTATGTGGCCGTGACTCCTGACTTACAATGAAATGATCATTTGGGCTTTAGAGCGAGTGGACGTGCAGACGAGGAGCATTCTGGATAGCCGAGGGGTCTTTATCAGCTCCTTCAGACGAGAACATATACAAGTAATGTATAAACTGTCTTCCTGTCCCAAATAAATTTATAATAAAGATTTCGTCAGTGAATTTCAGAGGAAAGAATGTTTTGAGTCAGACCAAATGTATCCTGACATAATAAAATACTAGTGGAGAAACGAGGCAAATTTCAGGGCCGACACACATGGTGTTTACGCCACAGTGTGGTTAAACAAGTATATGGTTTATGTGGTGATGATGTTGTGTAGTATTTTTGGTAAGAAATGTCTTACCCACTTCCTAGCGGAATGGGTACCTCTTTTGCATGAGGCCGCAGAAGGTTACAGCTTCAATTAGGATAAGATTTTATCCGATAACATAGCAAGAGAGGTTATAGAATACCAGACTACAAGATCAAAAGGCCAACTAGTAGCCTTTTATATGTCTGCATACATAATGGATTATATATGCTTCTCAACTCCTTTCCCTTTGATGAATTGGAGTTGGAATCCGACTTACCCGGAGCCTATTCATGAATATCATTATAAACTTTGGGAAGAAAACACCAAGGATTAATTCTATGATATTTGTCATTTTGTGGTAATACCACTACACCAGATGCTATATGACTATGCACCCCACCGCATTTCAGAGTTGGTCATAGGGAGCCTTCAGGTAATTGCCGACTGGTTTATAGAGGAGAATTTCTCCTAAATCAAAGTTTTTGGATCTTTGATTCCTCCACATGCGCTACCAAAATTCCTCCCTGATAGACTAGTGTACATGGAGGTAGCTTATCAAATAGTAATGGGTGGAATCAGGATACAATTAAAGACATCTCAAAAGAAATCTTGGCCTATTTTTCCCGTTCATATTGGAAAATTTTCACTTCTCAACTTGGGTCATTCCAAGGTTGAAGTGGCAGCACTGGAGGAGGTCAAATTGGTATACCTCAAGCACAGGAAGCACAATCCTTACTAGTTAGTGGGGAAACATATGGCCCACTGCAATATGAAAGCATATGAACATGAGAATTCCCCTTGGGATGACATGTTCAAAGGGACTAAGACTTATAAAGAGGTGTTAAAACGAGTACAGACACTGTCGTCTGACTTGCAAGCTAGTTTTTGGACCTTTCAGAAGCATAGATGGAGTGGTCTACCCAAATTACTACAAGGAGAAGAAATCATCCTTCTCTAGGAACAAGAAAATACTCCCCCAGTCTTTGAAAAAGAAGCACAGGAGAAGGGAAATCCTGAAAAAGTCCCATAAGATAGTGAAAGGCCCCCACAAAATAAAGAGGCCTTATAGATGAAAAAACCAGAAACAAAAGAAGAGAGGAGGTCTGGGATACCTCCCGAGTCCAGTAAGCTCACACCCCTTCATCACCTATTGTTGATGCCAATATGCCTAAGGAAATAGAAGGGAAAGGATCTACAGAGCTAGGAATTCCCATAGCTTCCTTAACCCCCTTATAGTCCACCTTTGGATTCCCACAGACAGGAGCCATATTTGTTGATGACCTCACCTCTATCTCCATAGATGATATTCCTCCTTCTGATTATTTTTTTAGCAGAAAGAGGAAGGTTTTTCTAAAACAAGAGATGTATATGAAGAAGGAATGGTAAAAAAGCATAAAGTCTTACTAGATGGATAGAATTTGGAGGAGGAGGATTTCTCTACAGAGATAGCAGGGTCCATGGGAGCCATGGAAACAACAATTTTTTTTACCATGGGAAACATGAGAATGAGGATAAAGAAGAGTAATAACATGATAGCTCAATTATAGGATCAGTTAAAGAATGCTAAGAAGAACATCAGAGAAGAGGTGAGTAAAATCTTGGAGCGGACTAGGGCTGTCAAAAGGATAGAAATTCAATCACTCAAATCAAGCCTGGATGAAATGAACCAGAGGATACAAGCAAGTCAGGTGCAAGTTGCTCAGCAAAAGGAGCATGCAGAATAGTTACAGGCTAATTTAAATTTGATGGAAAGTCGGGTTATGGATTTAAAGGATTTCCAAACCCTCTCGTTGGAAATGCATACAAAGATAGAAGTCGAGAAACATAGACTGGTCTCCAAAATAGGGATGATCCAGAATTACTTTCAAGAGGTAAGAAAATCTCTTGATAATATTATTTTACTACAAAAGGAAGCTAAAGCAACAAGGAATACTTTCCAGAAAGCGGTTGCATGTTCAGGGAATAAAGAGGGGATGAAAAATCTAAAGCTCTCTGTCACAAAACAAATAAAAGGAGACGTCATGCTCAAGGTATGGGAAACAAATATATCTGAGAGCAAGAATATAGTAAAAGAAATCAAAGATGATTGTGAAGGAATCTTCGATTATTTGGATAAGAAAGCATTATACATTGAAAAAAATGATTGCTCCGAGTCACTGGGGCAGATAAACATTGAAAAACAACAGTTGTACTGCAAAGAAGGTTTGAAGAAGATTCAGATTGAAATTTTACAATTGAAGGAAATCGATGCCAACCTAATAAACAGATGGTTGGTACAACCCAGTTTAAAATTGCAAGTGATCAAGTTTTCCGACCAAGGTTTTGAAGAAAGGTTCCCAAAGGTACAAAGAACGTTTTATCTATTTGAGACTAAAGATCTTCCAACACCTTCTAGAAACTTTGTCCATTTTCTGGAGAAATGTATTAAATGTGTAGCATCAAAGGAGGGAGAGACTTTAACTAAGCAATGAAGTATCATTTGGAAACTCATACTATTGGAATGATAGATAAAAAAAAGTTAATCGCACAATGGTTAAGGTTGCAGTTTTGTAACTATTTTTCTCCTAGAAAGTAGGAGATTGTTAACCATCAAGTATGGATGACCTTGTATAAATACAGGGAACGAATAATAAAACAAGGCTTTTTGATCTCTCTGAAAAAACATTTTTGACGAAGTAATTTTGAAGAGACTCTAAATTAATAGAAATGAAGATTGCAGATTCCAGATCTTGTCACTTCTAAGTTATGTGTTTCCCTGTCATCTCATCTTTATTATATATGTTTAATTGATGAATGCTTAGCTACAATTTATTACAACCTCTATCGTCGAAATTATTATTCTTGTTATTTCAAATCATTTACATTTTTTCCTCTGTATCCGTTATAAACAGATACAAGACCTATAGATGCTTAGATTTCAACATCATATGATTCATTAATATTTTTCTCATTTCATAGTCTTCTATTACAATGTGAGATACCTCTAAAATTGATGCCTCACTTTGCTAATAACTTTATGTTTTTCTCCATATCATGCATGTTTCGTTTCTTTAAAATTTAACTCAGATACAAGAAAAGGCCTACAATTTGGTCATACTATTTATTTGTGTTTTGACATTATTCTCGTTACATTGTGGAATGGAGATAACCATCCTAAAAAGAAAACACAGAACTTTATCCTCCTTTGATTTCCTCCTTCATGACAGTACCAGTTGCAAGGCAGCCTAACATTGAGCCTGGTCTCTCGGATCAAACCAGCATTGCTTTGATATTATTTAACACTATTTTACAAACAAAAAATAACCAGGTTGACTTAGAACGTTCATGGGAAACAATTGATAGAGATATCAATATCCAAGAAAACTGGGAATTTCGATAGAGACAGTTGAGAAATGGACAATAGCCTTTACCTTCTTATTAGTCTTTTTTCTATTCTTGCTCCCTCTATTTTTTCAGATGCCTTGACCGTATACTTTAAATCCTTAAAGTATAAACTGAGGAACAACATACAACATGATGTTTCCATAAATAAGGTTGGCTCAAAAGAACATCACAAACTTCGAGAGGAGAAACATCACATAATACCTCGTCTTTGAAGGTCTTGATGTCGTACGACAGTCGACACTATTGGTTGACATGGAGATCACTTCCTTGGAAAATCCATCCAATGGTGTAGGGTTGTGGGTGCGGTGTTGTCAGTAGGGCCAGTCGCTTGAGGATCTCTGCTGAGATGAGGTTCTTATGGCTACCACTATCAACAATGAAGTGCAGTGGGGTGCCTTTTACCCACATCTGTGAATGGAAGAGGCACTCTCCTTCTTCTGGCTCATCCAGTTCACCATGTTGGAGCTTGGTGGTAACAATGGTGGCATTGGGTTTCATGTCAATGATCTGTATTCCCCTTTATGGTTCTGACTCAGAGTCATAACCCACATCTAATTCACAATATTTCACTTCGGCCACCAATGTCTGCTTTGATCGGCAGTCATCAGTGTTATGCCAAGGGATCTTATGGAAGTCACACCACTTCCCAATATCTTTCTTTGTCTTTCCAGTGTCCTTCTTTACTTGTGGCTTGGAATGGTTTTCCTTATATTGTCCATATTTTCTCTATTCTTTGTTCTATGGGTTGGTGCCGCCCTTTCCTGGCTTTTGTTTTGCAGGGTCCCCCGAGCCAAATTGTCGCGTATTTTGTTTGAGCTTCTGCTCGATTTTGACGGCATATCGGTAGGCCGCACCCAAGGATGAGATGTCCAGAAATTCCATTTTAGTATGGATGTATCTATGCAGAGCACCGCGATACTTGAGCATCAGATGTCTCTCTGAATCTTTGATACCCAGCTTGGTGCGTAAGGTATGGAAGATATTTGCAAAATCTGCCACTGCTTGGTCTCTTTCTTGCTGCAGTGTGGTCCATTTGGTATACAAGTCGTCATAACTTTTGACAGGGTAGTATTGTTCCTTAATAGCATTCTTGAAGGATTACCAAGTGGTCGTGACTGTAAATAATGAGGGTTTCTCTATTTCCTTTTGCTCACAGAAATTTTCCCAACAATCTTTGACATGGGGAACAACTTTGAGGAGCGCCAAAGTAATATTTTCTCTATTCAAAAAGTTATGGACAGAGAAATACCCTTCTAGTAGATTCAACCACTTGTCTACAACATCTGCATCTATATGACCTTCAAATATAGGAATATCAAAGTTTATTTGTACCTTGAAGTGGGTGGTGCCTCCGCTCGAAGAAGATGTGTCGCCTGTTGGTAGTCGTCAAAGGATTTGCGCAAAATTATCCATCATCTCGTTCCTATGTTCCATGAGGGATTCCTTAATAAACAGTTTGAAAGGATATTCTGTCCCATCATATTTCTTTTCTCCTTACATGAGAGGTCGCTTGCATGTGTGAGAACTTTTTTCCTCAAGAGAAACAAGCTCGAGACCCAAATCTTTGTACTCCGACCTTGTTGGGGACATGCATTAAGATGACAAGGAGCGGACCACCCTGATACCACTGATCTAGATTTTATGAGAAAAAAAAAATGAATATAGATTATTACTAGATGCTTAACACAGAATAACAGAGATACAGTAAAACTGGTTTTCTATTCAATAAGGAAATAAGCTAAAACTGTAAAATGCAGCGGAAAACAAGCTTGTTGGAATGGTGGCGGCTTATCTCTAAGAAGAGATGTGACGGTTGCACTCATTTGCAAGAAGATGATTAAAATGAGGCTCTCAAGGAATTTTTAAAATAAACATGAGTTTCAAAAACCCTAAACGTCCAAAAAGCTAACCATAGGAGATGAAGAAAAGTCATGTGGGCCCCATTTGGGTAAGTCAGTACATCAAATTCTTGGGGTCGTAACTTTTTCATACGATCTTCATTTTAAGCGTATGATACCCCATTGGAAATATATATATGAGGAATACAACAGTTGCACAAAATTGCATGATGAAATTTTGCAACCACAACATACCCCAAGAAAACGTCGTTTAGGGCCTCAAAATGGCTACGAAAGTTCAGGACCCTAAAAACTGCTAAAAATAGTAAATTATCAAAATTGCTAGAAAGTTGTTTTGAGCCAGCTGGAAAAGGTGGGTGGCCACCTATATCCACCTAGATCAATCCTCCATCCTTAGGAATAAATGGTCTCCATTTCTTTGAGTTCCCCCATCAAATGAGGAAATTTCTGTTGAATTTGGCCCCAAGTGAGCCACTTGCCTTGGTGCAGGAGCTGCCCTACTTTGATGACTCAATAAAGCTGGATCCTTTGTTATCGAGTGCCCTTGATCTATGTGTCCACAATATGACCATCGGATTCATGTTGTATGCATTTGGGGTTGAGATTTGTTGGTGTCAATTTTTCTGCTACATCTGAGGTGTCCAATAATGGTGGGAAATAAGGTCAAAGGAGGTCCATGTTGAAAACTGGGTGCAGGCCAAGGAAAGGAGGAATGTTGAGTGCAAAAGAATTATCCCCCATAGCCTTGGTGATGGTGTACGACCCATAAAGGAGTGGGCGAAGCTTCCTATGGGGTCTTGTAAGGCGTTCTTTCTGCAAGTGAAACCAAACTTTATCGCCCACCTGAAACTTATGTGGAACCCGATGTTGATCATGGCGCTACTTGTCCTTGTCATTGGACTTCTATAGGATATCCTGAACCTATTGGTGGATGTGATGGATCCTCTCAATGAACCTAGTGGCTGTGTCAACCTCAGTTGGAGCAGGAGCAGAATCAGTCGAGGTCACCGCAAGGGGAAGTGCAACATCTATGGGACCCAATGGTTGGAATCCCAACCCCACCTGAAAGGGTTTGTGGATGGTTGAGCTATGTAGGGATCAGTTGTAGCTATGTTGGACATAGGGAAGACTCTCATCCCATTTGAAAGGGTTCTTGGAATTATACATGCACAGGATATGCACGATCATTCGATTTACGACATCGGTTTGGCCATCTGTCTGGGCGTGGAAGGCCATGGATTTGGTGAGCTTGGTGTCCAACAGTGACAAGAGGCTCGACCAGAATGAGAAGATAAATTAACTGTCCCGATATGAGACAATTGTTTGTGTGATTCCAAAATGTACCCAGACTCGTTCAAAGAAGATCTTGGCAGTGACTTCTGCTGTGATGCTCTTCTTGCAAGCAACCAAAATCGCTATCTTACAAAAGCGATCGACAACCACAAAAACATAGTCATTTCCTCGCTTGGTGGATGGGAGGCTTGACATGTAGTCCATTGAGATGGATTCCCATGGTATGGAAATAGTAGGAAGAGGGGTGTATAGGCCATGTTTCTTAGTGGTTGGTTTGGCAATATCACAGGCAGTGCAAGACCTGATATAATTGTTGACCTCCTGTCAAAGTTTCGACCAGTAGAAATTTTTTTGTAGCATCGCCACTGTCGTTTCGACACTGAAGTGTCCTACCACCCGGTTGTAGTGGGCTTCCCAAATTAGCTTCACTCACTCACTTGAGGGAAGACATATATGGCCCATATGACACAACAACCCATCCTAAAGATGGAAATTATCGACAACTGACTTTGCACCCAACATTTGGTAGGTGGAGGCAAAGTTCGGGTCTGTCTCATAGAGTTGGGGCCATCCAGAGGTCTCATGGTCATAGGATTCTAGCACTATGGTGAGTGTCATGACTGGTGGTCTGTTGAGGCAATCAGCGATGCAGTTGGTGCTTCCTATTTTATACTTGAAGTTGAGGTGGAATTGCTGCAAGTATGTGGACCACTTTTGATGGTGGTCATTCTACAATTTTCCTTGTGTCTGCATGAACTGCAGTGGCTTATGATCGGTGTGGATGATTGTCTCCCTCCCAAGAATGTAATGTCTTCACTGGTTGTAGGCTTGCACAATGGAGTACTTTTCTTTGTCGTAACTAGGGTACTTATGGACAACATATGATAGTGTCACACTATGATAGGCCACAAGGTGTCTGTGTTGCTTGAGAATGACACCCACAACATAGTATGAAGCATCATTTTCAATCTCAAAGGGTTGTTGCAGGTCTGGTAGTGAAATTATTGGGGCTGAGAACAAGTGCTACTTCAAATCATCGAATGCTTATTGTTGGGGCTGACTCCACACAAATTTTGCCTTACCACCACCCCTGGTTATTTGGCTGAGGGCCCATGCAATATGGGAGAATCTCAACACAAACCTGTGGTAGAAATTGGCAAGGCCCAAGAAGCTTCGAAGCTCAGTGAGTGTGGTTGGGGCTAGCCAGTCACAGATGACTTGGATCTTGGCTGGATCCACATGTACTCCATGTTGATCAATGATGTATCCTAGGTAATGGATCATGTCCATGCCGAAGGAGAATTTTTCCAAGTTGGCATATAGCTTGTGTTGTCGTAGGGTGTGTAGAACCTGTTGAATATGATGCAAGTGTTCGGCCCAAGTCTTGATGTAAATGAGAATGTCATCAAGATACACCACTAAAAATGTATTGGTGAATGGTCACAGGATATCGTCCATCATCCTCATGAAAGTGGCTGGAGCATTTGTTAAACCAGAGGGAATGACCAACCATTCAAAAAGGCCTTCCTTTGACTTGAAGGTGGTCTTCCATACATGTTCTTGTTCTATCGAGACCTGGTGGTAGCTAGAATTCATATCAATATTATTGAAGTATTTGGCCCCCATGAGTTGATCAAGGAGGTCATCGATTCGGGGAATCGGGTACCGATTTCTGACTATAATTTTATTTAGAGCCCGATAATCAATGCAAAGTCATGAGGTTCCATCTTTCTTATGTACGAGCATGATTGGGCTCCCAAAAGGTGATGAGCTAGGATGGATGTGCCCCTTGTGGAGCAATTCTTGGATCTATCACTTGATCTCCTCATTCTCTAACAAAGAGAGGCAATAGACTGGCCCATTGTGTGGCGGTGCATCGAGGGTCAGATCAATGGGGTGCATGACCTAGAAGTGCAGAGGTACCTTGGTAGGTGAGGAGAATATATCCGAGTATTCTTCCATGACCTTATCTACTTGCTTTTGCTATGTGGAGAGGTCGGCCACAGGGACCCTGGATGTGGCTATGATTTTTCTCTCATTCTGAGAGAGACTCACAAAGAAGACAAACTTCCCCATATGAGAGATGACCTTCCTGCATTTCTTAGCAGAGATCAAAGAAATAGCACTAGGTGGGATAGCCTCGGGTATCCTTTACAATTTCTAGTTCAAAGTAATAATAACACTACAAGGCCTAGAATCATATACATCATGACGTTTCCATAGATAAGGTTGTCCCAAAAGAACATCACAAACTTCTAGAGGAGAAACATAACACAATACCTGGTCTTTGAAGGTCTTAATGTCGTAGAACAGTCGACACTGTTGGTTGATGCGGAGATCTCTTCCTTGGCGAATCCATCCAATGGTGTAGGGTTGTGGGTGCGGAAATGTCAGCAAGGCCAGCCGCTTGACGACCTCTACTGAGATGAGGTTCTTCTGGCTACCACTATCAACAATGAAGTGTAGTGGGGTGCCTTTTACCCACATATTTGAATGGAAGAGGCACTCTCCTTCTTCTGGCTTGTCTGGTTCACCATGCTGGAGCTTGGTGGTAGCAACGGTGGCACTGGGTTTCGCATCGATGATCCATCTTCCCCTTTCCGATTTTGAATCAGAGTCAGAACCCGCATCTGATTCATAGGCTTTCACTTTGGCCACCGGCATCTTCTTTGAGTGGCAGTCATTAGTGTTATGCCAAGGGCTCTTATGGAAGTCACACCACTTCCTAGTATCTTTCTTTGTCTTTCCGGTGTCCTTCTTTGCTTGTAGCTTGGAATGGTTTTCCTGATACTGTCCATATTTTCTCTGTCCTTTTTTCTATGGGTTGGGGCCACCCTTTCCTATTTTTTTTGTGAGGCATTCCCCATCCCAAATTGTCGCATCTTTTGTTTGAGCTTCTTCTCGATTTTGACAGCATATCGGTAGGCCACGCCCAAGGATGAGATGTCCAAAAATTTCATTTCAGTCTGGATGTGTCTATGCAGAGCACTACGATACTTGAGCACCATATGTCTCTCTGAATATTTGATACCCAGCTGGGTTCGCAAGGTATGGAAGATATTTTTTAAATATGGCACTGCTTGGTCTCTTTCTTGCCATAGTGTGGTCCATTTGGTATACAAGTCATCATAACTTCCGATAGGGTAGTATTGTTCCTTAATAGCATCCCTGAAGGATTCCCAGGTGGCTGTGACTGTAAATAATGAGGGTTCCTCTATTTTCTTTTTCTCACAGAAAGTTTCCCACCAATCTTCGACATGGGGAACGGCTTTGAGGAGCGCAAATGTAATCTTTTCTCTATTCGAAAATTTATGGATAGAGAAATAACCTTCTAGTAGATTCAACCACTTGTCTATAGAATCTACATCTATCTAACCTTCATATATAGGAATAAAAAAGTTTATTTGTACCTTGAAGGGAGCAATGCCTCCACTCAAAGAAGATGTGTCGCCTGTTTGTAGTTGTCAAAGGATTTGTGTGAAATTATCCATCATCTCATTCCTCTGTTGCGTGAGGGCTTCCTCAATCAACAATTTGAAAGGATCTCCTATCCCATCATCTTTCTTTTCTCCTTCCATGAGAGGTTGCTTGGGTGTGCGAGAGATTTTTTCCTCAAGAGAAACAAGCTCAAGATCCAAATCTTTGTACTCCAACCTCGTTGGGGACATGCATTAAGACGACAAGGAGAAGACCTATCTGATACCATTGATCTAGATTTTATGAGAAGAATGAAATGAATACAGATTATTACCAGATGCTTAACACATAATAATAGAGATACAGTAAAATTGGTTTTCTATTCAATAAGCTGAAACTGTAAAATGCAGCGGAAAACAAGCTTGTTGGAATGGTGGTGGCTTATCTCTGAGAAGAGATGTGACGATTGTGCTTATTCACAAGAAGATTATTACAATGAGGCTCTAAAGGCATTTTTACAATAAAAAGGAGTTTCAAAAACCCTAAACATCCAAAATCCTAACCCTAGGAGATGAAGTGCCAAAAGTCATGTGGGCCCCATTTGGGTAAGTCAGTACATCAACTTCCCGAGGTCATAAATTTTGCATACGATCTTCATTTTAGGCGTATGATAGCCCATTGGAAAGATATATCTGGGGAATACAAAATTTGCACAAAATTTCATGATGAAAATTTGCGACTGCAACATACCCCCAAAAAATGTCGTTTAGGGATTCAAAACGACTCTGGAAGTTCAGGACCTGAAAAACTACTAAAAATAGTAAATTATCGAAATTACTAGAAAGATGTTTTGAGCTAGATGGAAAAGGTGGTTGGCCACCGATATCCACCTGGATCAACTAGGTTCAGTACTCATCCTTGTAGAATCACAAGTCTAAACAGTGGATTTGTGTGTACCATGTACTAAATGTCGAAGGTAGTAGTATCAGTTATAAGGGCCCTCATGGGATTAACAACCAGTCGGTCAGATCCCCCCAGAGAGGTAATCCTCCATAAATGTTGTGTGATGTCTGACCCTTATCTGACCCAGGGTATCTGCATAATAACCCTTGCAAGTAACCTATGAGACATCTAAGTCAAGCAACTAATAAACCATTGTATAATCGATCCACAAGAGAGAAGTTGTAAGTCAGGTCCACCGTATGGGCAAGGTATCAAAAACTGAAACCTTGAAAGAACTGCCTCTCATGGATGTAAGGGCACTAAAAATATACCCATATACGAATAGATCCCCAGATATATATCTAACTCTAGGAAGGCATCAGAGGGATATCCCTTCAACCAACTTCACGCGACCTCGTGATTAACTCCGGTGTGAGTGGAGCCTCCTGATCTTACCAATTATACAACAGATTTCTCCACTCCCTGACTCAGAGACATATTTTGATTTAATTTGCTTGGATAAGTTTACTCCCAAAATACTATTCCAAGGCACTAAATCCTAGGCTATTTTGTGCACCCTAGAAAATAAAATCATTACTAATAAAGTTTAAATTATAGCATTAATTTTATGGCCGTGATTACTAAAAAAGGTATGGCAATGAAACTCATGGTGTTATGACTTTGTAAGGAAAGTAAATATGAAAAAAATGAAAAGTCCTAACTTTAACTTTCAATGGATGATATGCTTCTAAAAATGATGCAATTTTCAAATTCAACTCTGCAATTTACAAGTAAAAATGCAATCTTTCACTATATGCACTAAGCTAACGGTAAAGACTCAAAAGACAAAAATGCCAAGAAATGAAAAATGCTTTTTTTTTAGTATTTTCAATATATCGAAACTGAAAATGCATGGAATGAAAAGAATAACTTCATATATATCCCTACTGTGTATAAAAAGAGATAAATCAAGCAAGATATCAAGCAACAAAACACCCAGCCCAATGTACAAGGACAATAAAAATGAAAAGATGAAGAGAAAGACTTCGCCCAGAAATTCAACCAAAAGAGGGTTTCTTGTCATCCCATAGGCACTCAATAGGCACTACAGAGACCTGAGAAGGCTCAAAAATAATCAAATCCCACCCAGCAAACACCAGACCAAGAAAATAGGCAAGGAAAATATGCGTATGTGATTGATCAAGCAAACAAAGCATATATACACAGCTTGCAGTGAGGTAGCCTGCATGTATATGTGACTATCAAGGAAAAAGGCACGTATATGCTTTGAAACAAGGCTAGGCAAGGGAGAAAAGATGAAAACACAGACCTAGAGTGAACAGGAGTTTTCAAGCAATGATATGACAAGAACTACATTATAAATGAGAGAAATCTAAGGAGAAAAGTACTTCAAACCCTAAGAAAGAATATTCATCCCTAGTATGGTTGCCAATTCTGTTACGAGGAAAATATCTCTATGGATAGGGTGAACCACAATAGACAGAAACGACTGCAAGAAATCAAGTCTATCCCAAAAACATGCTATATAAACCAATGTGCAAGCAAAATAAGGAAGAGGCCTACCTCGTCCAGATGTTCGATGATGTCCACTGTTGAGAACTTTGACCCAAAGCTATATATACCTGCAATAAGTTCTCAACTAACAAGAAAAAACAAGAATATGGTGGAAATATAAAATGTTAGCATATTAGATAGCATAATCCATCAATATACATAACAAATATGCTCATGGATAATAGCTCATATATTTGCAAGATATCAACTGGATAGGAAAGGAGTATTTCTATTAATAAATGATCAGCAAAAGTGAAAATATTACAAACTTTCGTGTCATCACGATTTAGAACCGAGAAAACAAATTCCTTCCAGCTGAGCCTCCACCACTTCAATCCTCCACCAAAGGCAAGCTCATATAAGGGAGACAATGAGGTTCTCCATCAATAAGGGAATATCTTGGGGGTTGGACACTGTGTTCAGACTTAAAGGACAAAGGGATGCAGACTCAATATGAAGTAAATAATTTCTCCAGAGTAACTTTGCTCTCAAAGTTGAATTCTTTCTCCTTTTCCATAGCTCGGAATTGACCTCTTTATAACCTTCAAAATGCAACTGAAGGTCTGATTTGGAACATTTCCAGTATATGGAAGGCCAAGGATCAGATATCTCCTATCGTGACATGGAAACCTGACATTTAATTTTGATTTTCTAGCACAAATCTCGATGTAGGTGGGTTGTAGTGGAGCAACCTACGTATATGCTTGTTGTATAGGGTGCAAGATGCGTACAAGTGGAAAAATTTTTATTTTTTTCTCTGGACTTTAGTAACAGGGAAGATAAGTCTACATAGGGAAATGGAATAAGGCCCTCTCTGCAAGATTTCATAGGGTGAGGTAAATCTTGCTCTAATAGTTCTTCTGGTTAAATTGTTGCGGTTGTGACAATAGCAGTGGGGTCTACGTCGATGATCTGTCTTTTACCAATATTTTCAGAATCAAATTTTTAATCAGGGTTCGACTCCTTTTCTTTAATCTTGGCCACCAATGACTGTTTTGAGCGACATTCATCAGTGTTGTGCCAGCGGATTTTGTGGAAATCACACCATTTTCCAGTGTCCTTCTTTGTCTTCCCATGACCCTTATTTTCCTATGGCATGGACTGGTTTTCTGGAGATTGTTTGTTAGGTTCATATTTATCATACTTTGGTTGTTTCATATTTGTAGAACCAAACTCTCGTTTGTTCTGGTGCTTAAATTTCTGCTCGATTTTAACAACACATCGATAAGAAACACTGAGTGATGAGATGTACAGAAAATCCACTTCAGTTTGGATGTATCTGTGTAGAGCCCCATGGTATTTCAGAAGCAAATGTCGTTCAGAGTATTTGATAACCATCTTGGTGCATAAGGTATGGAAGGTATTGTTGAACTCCAAAACTTCTTGGCCCCTCTCTTGCCGCAGTGTGGTCCATCTCATGTACTGGTCCTCATAGTTGTCAATAGGGTAATATTGTTCCTTTACTGCATCGACAGAAAAAACCCAAGTGGGCTCGGCCCCATATATTCCATAATCCTATGTGGAACTTTTCTCGCAGTAAGTTTCCCACCAATTTTTGACATGGGGGAGATATTTAAGGAGTGCAAAGGTGATCTTTTCACTGTCAAAAAAATTATGAACAGAGAAATAACCTTATAACAGATTTAACCATTTGTCTAGGGCATCCGCATCTATCTGACCTTCAAATACAGGAATATCAAAATTAAACTATACCTTGAAAGGAGAGTTGCTTCCAAAGTGGTTGTTTGATAAAGATTCTCTTGTTTCTATTGGAAGGCATTGAAGGATATGGGAAAAATTCTCCATCATTTCGTCCCTCAATCCTATGAGAGCTTGCTCAAGCAACAGATTGATAGGATCGTCTGCTCCATTTTTTTTCTTGTCTTCCTCAATGGAGGGTTTCTTGGGCGTGCGAGAGAGATTGTCTTCAATAGATACAATCTCGAGACCCAACTTTCAATACTCAGACCTCGTCAGGGACATGCACTAAAAAAACGATCAAGAGCATCATGATCTGATACCACTGATCCGGATTATTTTCGGCATGAAATGAGAGCGTAGATATAATAAAGAAATGCACAGAGATATCACAGATATCAAATAATATAATATAAATGTATCATAGATGCAACCATAAACACAGAGATACAGTAATACACGATTTCTATTAATGAAATGTACAGAGACTGTAAAAATACAGAGTGAAAAACTCGCTAGAATGGTGGCAACTTATCTCTGAGAAGAGATGGGATGGCTACTCGCATTCGCAAGAAGATGATTTTACAATGAGGCTCCAAAGGCCTTTTTTATCATAAAGAAAATCCAAAACCCTAACCTCGGAAGATGAAAACCCAACAGTTTTATGGACCCCGTTTTGGGTAGTTTGGTGTATCAACTTCCTGGGGGCGTAACTTTGGTATACGATCTCCATTTGGGGTGCATGATAGCTCGTTGGAAAGGTATCGTCGAGGATATTCTTTTAGGGTCTCAACTATGACTTCTCATATCATTGAGAATATTTGTCCCAAAAAACCTTCATTTAGGCCTTCAAAATGGTCTCGGAAGTTAAAAATGCTAAAATAGTAAATTGCCAAAATCGCCAGAAAATTGTTTTGAACCAGCTAGAAAAGGTGGGTGGCCATCGATACCCACCTGGATCAGATGCACTTCCAATTTAAGCATCCAATTGATCTAACCCTCAGTGCACCTCTACCTCATGGACCAGTCTATTGTCAGACACTGATGGAAAATGAAGAAATAAAGCTTCAAATCCAAGATCTTCTTCAAAAGGGGCACATCAGACCTAGATCCTCCCCTTGCAGAACCCTAATTGTACTGGTGCAGAAGATAATATAGATTTAGAAACTGAAACTGGTGATCTGAATGTAAATATATCGAAAAGTTATGCGGTTTTAAAAAAACGGCATTTAAAACGGACTTCGGATGTGAGAGTTATGCCCTTTTTAAAAATGGCATAAATGGTAACCAAAGGACCATGTGGTGGCGTAAGTTGTTTTATTAAGTGACCCACTTTTATAAAGAGAAGTGGGAATCAATTTTACAATGAAGTTAATTCATTAAAAATAAATAACTCTAAAATAAAATATTAAAGCTACTTATAGTGATTCACTTTTATGCTTGAAGTGAAATACACTTTACAATTTTAACATGAACTTTTTCAAAAAAAAGTAACAAAAGAGAGACTTGAACTCAAGAACTCTTACTTAATAAGGTAACTTTTAACCAAATGGTCTAGCAAAACATATTGTATTGTTTCGCAAGAGGATTGTTGTTGTTGTTGAGGAAAATTTTAACCAAATGGTCTAGCAAAACATATTGTATTGTTTCTCAAGAGGATTGGGGGTGTTGTTGTTGATGATGATGATGGCCTTGGAGAGCATGCTTAAAAAAATCTTTTTTCACACAAGAAAAAAAATTCGCTTCTCGATGACAACAAGGGTTAGATCTTGGTTAACTTACCTGGAAGATACACCTTTTCCTATATGTTTTTTATTTGTTGAGATCACATAGGGAGCAGGGAAAAGAGAATACGCATATATAAAGGAGTAGCAACCCAGAAAAAAATAATATAAAACTAAAATAAATCCAAAATAATACTTTTCAAAAATTTTAAAAAATGTGTATTCAAGCTTTATACCTCCGGATCTCACTGTAATGGTCATATCTTGGGCAAACGGAAACCTTTCCGAGTGAAACGAAAAGCGTTCCAAACTGAAACGAGTGCTCCGGATGCAATGGAAAAGTCCTTTTGGCTGGAAATGTATGAAAATAACAGAAAATGGAGATGAGGAAACTCGGCTTCACGATCTCGATCTACAACAGGAGCGGGTCTTCACACAAGCTATGATACCATGTTCGAAAACACAAGTATTCCAAAAGAGGATGAACACCTTAATTAACCACTCACATAAACAGATCAAATATCAACACACCGAGTTTTTCACGTGGTAAATCCCCTACGGGGAAACATCCACGGCCCTAGCCAACGCGACCACTTGGAGAAGTTTATTAATGCAAAAGAAAAATATTACAAAGATATTTTACAAGAGAGTTTCTCACAATTGATCATCAGCAAATGACCCTCCATGCTCTTTAAATAGAGATCATGGACCAATCAAGTGTTAAGCCATGGATCAATGTTCATTAATATCGAGGAGAGTATGAAACGTTGGATCACTCGATGTCGGGAACATATCATGACCGTCATATTTCCTAACTACAAATGCATACTAATTCATACTAAAGAAACACACTAAGAAACATACCTAATGACAAATTAGACCAAGTAGATATTAACTAACTCCTAAGTGTCTAAATATCCTAGCATCCCCCCTTAAGAACAACTTGGGATAGGATTGAAGGATTTACAATGGTGACACAATAGGAGAAGGAATGAGGAATTCGAGCCTATCCCCCCTTAATGACACCTTCTCGAACTCCTAACATAGATCAAAGTTTGGAAAACTTTGCTTATGTAAGAGACTTTGTGAAAAATCATGCAACTTGATCTTCTGTAGGGAACAGAGCACTTCAATAAATTGATCATGAATGAGCTTTCTGATGAAGTGCATGTGTATCTCGATGTGTTTTCTATGCTGATGTTGAACTGGGTCTTTGGCGAGATTGATGGCAGTCTAATTTTCACACTAAAGGCTGGTCAGATGCTGCTGTTGGAATCCAAACTCTGAAAGGATTTGTTGAAGCCACAAGGCTTCCTGACTTGCATTTACCACTGCTTTGTACTCTGCTTCTGCTGAAGAAAGTGAAATATCCTATTGTTTCTTACAGGCCCAAGTCACAGGTTCTTAACCAAGGCTGCAAACATAACCTACAGTAGACTTACGATCATTAGGGTCGCCAGCCCAATCTGAATCAGTGAAACTAGCCAATAAAGGAGTCCCCCTGAACTGTAATGTATCCCGAATTGAAATGTACCATGAACATAGCGAAGTATCCTTTTAGCTTCTTTCCAATGGATTTCATGGGGTGTTTTCATATATGAGGCAACAAGACCAACAACAAAAGAAAGATCAGGACGGTTATGATTCAAGCATAAGAGGCTACCAACTAATTGACGGTACAAGGTGGCATCAACTTCGGGAGAAGTACAGGTGGCAGTAAACTTGACTCCATACTGGAAGGAAGAAGGGGTTGGTTTACAATCGTCCAGGTGAAAGCAACGAAGAAGGTCAGAAGCATACTTAGACTGGGAAACAAAAATTCCTTCATTGGTTTGCAAAACTTGGAGTCTAAGGAAATAGTGCAAAAATATTAAGTCTGTCATTTCAAATTTCTTCTTAAGGCTAGTTTTCACATGGTTTAAAATTTTTGAGTCACTACTAGTAAGGATAAGGTCATCAACATAAAGGACAAGGATTATGAGATGGCTTCCTACTTTCTTGGTATAGACATTAGGATCATAATGGCATCTAGATAATACAGTGGCAATAAGAAAGTTGTCCATTTTGGCATACGAAGCTTGGGGAGATTGCTTGAGACCATAAAGATATTTCTTAAGGAGAAAAACAAGGCTAGATTCATTTTGGACATAGCCAGGAGGTTGTTCCATGTATATTTCTTCTTTCAAATATCCGTGCAAGAAGGAGGATTTAACATCCATTTGATGGACCTCCCATTTATGTGAGGTAGCAAGGGAAAGAACAAGTCAGATATAATTCATTTTGGCTACAGGGGAAAAGGTTTCATTATAGTCAATTCCTTCAACTTGGGAAAATCCTTTGGCAACTAATCGAACCTTGTGTCTTTCAACACTTCCATCTGATGCATACTTAGTTCTATAGACCCATTTACATATGACAAGTTTTATTCCTTTTGGAAGAGTTACAAGATCCCAAGTATCATTTTCCATTAAAGAAGGATACTCTTCATTCATTATTGTATCCCAATATGGATGACCTGAAGCTTTTGCAAATGTCTATCAATCATAATTTTTTGAAACTTGAGAGAAAAGAGAAGAGACTCACTAGAACTGTGAATGTGTCTGACATTGATCTGAAGGATCATCGAAAAGATCACTAGTTGCTTCTCGTGTATAATGGACCCATCTAGGAAGCGGTGGATCTGGTGTTGGTTTAGGTTCAAAGGACTCATCCAAAGGAAGGTGAGAAGGCGGAGGTGGATTTTCATCCTCACTATCATCATCTGAAGAAGAAACTAGAACAAAATAAGGCACAAACGTCGAAGATGGCTCGTAGGCCGAAGAAGACAAAACTGTCGAATTAATCTCGCGGGCCAAAGAAGGAAAAAACGTCGAATTAGGCTCGTAGGTCAAGATATTTTCATCAAATTTAACATCTCTTCTAATAATATTTTCATTACAATGTGGTTGAAGAAGTCTGTAACCTTTGACATCTTCAGAATAACCAACAAATATACACTTCTCACTTTTAGGCTGCAATGCTTTCCTGTTCTCATCAGGAATGTGAGCCCATGCTATACTTCCAAATACACAGAAGTGACTTACATCTGGTTTAATTTTAGCCCAAGCTTCTTCCAGTGTTATATTTTTAAGAGAATTTGTGGGAATGTGATTTACTATGTAATTTTCACAGTTGATGGCTTCCACCTAATACTTTAGACTTAATCCCTTAGATTGGATCATATAATTAGCCATTTCTTTTAATGTGCGATTCTTTCTCTCAGCAACACCATTTTGTTGTGGTGTATATGGAACAGTGTCTTGCATTTGGATTCCCTGTGTAGTGCAGTAACTTGTAAAATTATTGTTCACATATTCGCCTCCATTATCAGTTCTTAACCTTTGAATTTGATGTCCAGATTTCTTTTCTACAATGGCCTTGTAGGCCAAAAACTTGTCAAAAACTTTTCTCTTAAGTTTTAAGAAGTAAACCAAAGTACGTTTGGAAAAGTCATCAATGAAAGTTAAGAAATGCTTGCACCCACAAAAAGAAGGAGAAGAAAGTGGACCACACAAATCACTATGAACAAGCTGCAAAGGACCCAAGGCATGCCAAGAGGCATGTTTGTCAAAACTGTCCCGATGATGTTTGTCGAGAACAAAACTAGCACAACCACTATCTATGCATGAAACAAGAGGGAGACCAGTCACCATATGTTGATTACATAGTTGTTGCAATGAGCGATAGTTTAGATGACCAAACCGCTCATGCCAAATTTTGCTCAAGTCATCGCTATGAGCAACAAAAACTGATGAAAAAGATGATGACCCAAAGTTGTCAAACTTGTACAACCTGGTAATATCATCAGCAATTCTAGTTGCAAGAACACRCTTAGGATCTTTTAGATCCTTGATTACAACTTGGTGAGGTGAAAACTCTATGGTTTTACCTTCACCTGCATGATTGATTTGGTATATTGATATAAGGTTACAAGAAATACTTGGAATACATAATACTTCATTGAAATGACCATTTTCTATTTGAACTGTTCCATATCCTTCAACACTAAGATATCTATCATCACCAAAAAATATTTTCTTGGTGTTACATTCATTTAGAGTAGAAAATATGTCTCTATCCTTAGCCATATTATAAGATGCTCCAAAATCAATAAGCCACTCATCAGAAGTAGAAGTAGAAGTTGTATTGAAGGAGAAACCAGAAGATGAAAGTGCATGTCCATGAGAAGAAGAAGAAGAAGTACAATCAATATTGATGGTGTGCTTCTTCATCGTTGCTTCTAAAGATGCCATATTCTTGAAACATTTGGACTCATCATGACCATATTTATCACAAAATTTGCAATGTCTGTCAGTCTTCTTATTTTTATATTTTGCTCATTTGTCTCCATTAGGAACGAAAGTTGTCTGAGTGGGTTTGGGACCCTTATATTACTTGTTTTTTTGGCTAGGATGTTGCTTCTTGGGATTCTTGGGTTTATATTTCTAATGGAAAACTAAGGCTTTGTTGGAGGTACCTGTAGTTCTGATCACTCCAATTTGTACTAGCTTATCTTGCTCTCTAATCAAAGCATCACAAAATTTCTCAAGACTGGGTTTTTGATAAGATGTCCCTAGAGCCTCTTTCATGGCATAAAAGGTAGATACAAACATAGAATATGCACTACCTAGCTTAGAAAGAATAATATAGATGCAATGGTATTCTTCTATCTTTATCTTACATTCTTCACATAAAGTTATGAGTGTTTTAAACTTAGATAAATACTCTTCAATGCAAGAAAAATCACTTGGACTTAAAGTTAGTACTTGATTTTCTAATTGTTGTGCTCGAATAATATTTTGTTTACCAAAGACAGATTCAATCATTTCCCAAGATTCTTTCGGTTTATCAATTGATTGAAGGTGGAACCTTAAATTAGGAGAGATGGACATTCTAATTAATCCACGTGCTTCATCATTCCTATTATCCCATTTTACTTTCTTATCAGCATCAGTTGGTGTTGTTTCCTTTCCCAATGCAATCCGGTAAAAGCCTTTACTTCTTAATAAATCCTCTATATGGGATTTCTATTGGAAGTAGTTGGTGCTGGTAAGTAAGAGATTACTTGTAGAAGACATATTAAATATGCAAATAATATGGATTTAAAAACTGAAATTGATTATCTGAATGGAAAGATCTCGAAAATTTGTGCGGTTAAAAAAAAAAACGACACTAAAAACGGACTTTGGATGTGAGAGTTATGCCCTTTTTAAAAATGGCATAAACGGTAACCAAAGGACCACGTGGTGGTGTAAGTTGTTTTATGAATTGACCCACTTTTATAAAGAGAAGTGGGGATCACTTTTACAATGACGTTACTTCATGCAAAATAAATAACTCTAAAATAAAATATTAAAGCTACTTATAGTGATTCACTTTTATACTTAAAGTGAAATACACTTTACAATTTTAGCATGAAAAATTTCAAAAAAAAGTAACAAAAGAGAGACTTGAACTCAAGACCTATTACTTAATAAGGCAAATTTTAACCAAATGGTCTAGCAAAACATATTGTATTGTTTTGCAAGAGGGTTGTTGTTGTTTTTGTTGAGCATGCTCAAAAAAATCTCTTTTCACACAAGAAAAAAATTTCACTTCTCGATGACAACAAGGGTTAGATCTCGATTAGCTTACCCGGAAGATGCACCTTTTCCTATACTGAAACGAAAAAGTGTTCCATACTGAAATGAGTGCTTCGAACACAATGGAATAGTCCTCTCAACCCATAAATGTATGGAAATGACATAAAATGGAGATGAGGAAACTCGGCTTCACGATCTTGATCTACAACAGGAGCGGGTCTTCAAATGGGATCCGATACCATGTTCGACAACACAGGTATTCCAACAAAGGACGAACACCTTTAGTAACCACTAACATAACCATATCAAATATCAACACATCGATGTTTTCATGTGGTAAAACCCCTACGGGGAAACATCCACGGCCCCAACCAACATGACCACTTGGAGCAGTTTATTAATGCAAAAGAAAAAGATTATAGACAGATTTTACAAGAGAGTTTATCACAATCAATCATCGGTAAATGAACCTCCATGCTATTTAAATAGAGATCATGGACCAATCAGGTGTTAATCCATGGATCATTGGTCATTAATATGATGAGAGTATGAACCGTCGGATCACTCTATGTCGGGAACATATCGTGACAGTCAGATTTCCTAACTACAAAATCATACTAAAGAAACACACTAAGAAACGCACTTTTACCTAACGACACATTATACCAAGTAGATCTTAACTAACTCCTAAGTGTCTAAATATCCTAAGACTACATGGAGCAATCTATTTCACAAAGTTAGATCTTCATTCAAGGTATCATCAGATTAGAATGAAGGAAGCAGATATCCCAAAAATAACATTCCGAACTCATGAAGGCCATTATGAATTTTTGGTCATGCCTTTGGCCTTACGAATGCACCTTCTGTTATAACCCTATATTTCATAGGATCAAATGGTGACTGGAAATGTTTTACTCTTGATATAGTTTGGTTGGAAATAATATTTTATTTTTGCAAATTATTTTCAAAAAGAAAAGAAAGAAAAGAAAGAAAAAAGAAAAGAAAAGAAAAGAAAGAAAATAAAAAGAATAAAAGAGGGCATAAAATAAAATGGATAAAATCCCCATGCAATAATAATGACTTGGTCCATACAATTTAATCATGGTCAAGTCTTTTGAATTTATGTTGATAGGATTAGTGAATAATACTTGGCTAAACTATTTAATCTTAGCTAAGTAGATAGGTTAGTTAGTGAATAAATTTGATCAAACTATTCAAACTTGATCAAATAGCCCCAGGATAGAGTAAAATATTCATCCAACAGTTTAATTGGGGTTAATTGTGTAGGTAGGTAGGATAGAACATAGGCTAGCCAATTTTCCCTTCAATAAAACATGCATGATGTTCGATGGAAATTCATGATTTTGATGTTTGAAGTGTGTTTCCTAACCCCATAGTGACAAAATGCAATGGAACAAGTGCAAAAACCCACAAAAAAACATTATCCTAATTTTTGGCTGCGTGTTTTGATTCACGCTCAGAAATTAAAAAGTGTGCATAGATCTACGATTGATCTCACGACGCATAGATCTACAGTCGACAAGAGATTCTAAACCCCCCCCGACCATTCTATATTTAATGGTGGTGGGGGGGGTCCAATATGTATATTAAAGAGGGTGCATAGATCTACGGTTGATATATTGGCGCTTAGACTGACGGTTGACAAGAAATTTCGGACCCCCCCGACCTTTCTATCTTTAATGGAGTGGGGGGGCATGGTCCGATATGGTGGTGTTCCCAAGCGGGCCCCATCCTAATGTGGTGCAAAGCTGTGATGTTAGACCCCCCTCGCTCCAAACCAGTTACTGCCTACCCCCCCCTACTCCGATATACCGCCATACCAATTTTGTTTTACCACCGTCACCTTATGACATCACACTCCACTTCCTCACTATCTCATGATGTCACACCCCACTACCACTCATCACTGGTCATATCCCATACTTTTTCAGTGTACCTCATCCTCTATTCACCTTCCACATGTCATATTTCCCCCACTCATTACCCTCCATGTCACCCTCACACACCTTTGACCCGTCACTGGCCCATCATCTCATCCCTAGATATTCGTTGGCCAATTAATACAGGCTAATGTATCTATTAGTTTGTTGACCTGTCTCCCATGCCCAACGGATACTCATTTGCCCAAACTTAATCCCATTCCCCCACCATTTTCGCACTGTTCACACTCTCTGCACACTAGAAGCTTTGTTTCCTCACCGTTGCAGTCAGTGGTCCAGTCATAGCCAATTTGTCGGTACCTTTCAAAGTGATGGTGCCAAAATCCAAAAAGTCAGAAATCAAGGAAAATCGTTTCGTTCTACCTCCCATCGATCTCAACCAAATCCCTCTAGCTGACAAAGACTACCTCATTCTGAGCCAAGATGTGATTTTGATTTCACCGAGTTGTATTCATGGCTCAGAGATATTTTCTTGGACCAGAGTGATGAGGTTGGACTCTAGGAGTCCAATCTCCCACTATACATGTTTCCCTAGATTCACCATTTCCCAGAATTCACCCTCAAGTGTCAGGCTCACTACATTCTCGATTAGAGAACTATCGTGTCATCCTCCAGAGGGACCCTGTTCTCTATCACATCTAAATCCATTGACTAGATGTTGCAAATAACCAAAGACAAAGACTTCTCTCCTTTAACTCTTGAGATCCTAACCGACATGTATTAGAAGTTTTCCTTTCCGCAGAGAGCACAGATCTTCTAGATATTCCTTTCTGATAACACCCCAATACCCAAGACCAATCCACCCTATCGATCATCGATTTTCTCGATGAAAGGAAATCAAATCATTTCCTCCCTCTGCAACCTACTTGGATACTAATCAAATGAATGGGAAGATGAGCCAATTTTGGGTTACCTGTCCATTTTCTCTATCGATGGAATCCCTATAGTGCATTTTAGTTACAACGCCTTCCTGGCTAACAACATTCATGATCATTTCTTCAAATTTCCTACAGAAGGCATGTGTCGGTACTCCTCAGTACTAGCGTACATCTTTTAGAAAGTTCCTTCTCCCCATGAAAAAGATGGACCAGGATGGCAGGCCACGACCTGTCACCTTTTGGACTTCATTATTGAGAAGGAACTCAACAGATTTCAATTTTAAGCAATTCATAGAGCAGTTTTACCACACAGTGGTAAGCATGCTCAGTGGCAGGCAAGAGAAAAGGATAAATGAAGATATCCAAAGAATATTACACCTCTCAGACCTCACCAAGATGGGAGACTGGTATTTGTATCAGAATCACACAAAGATCAGAGTATATGGATGTGAGTTAGCTCCCTATAATCTACCCAAATACTTGTCTGTTCTAATATTCGCCTCGGAGTACATTAGGAAAATGATCAATTTAGATGATATACATTTTGTATCTTTGAAGAAAAAACAACAACTGAGAATTAAAGGGAAGATAGGATCCTTTATTTCTAACAATCGAGATGCTGAGGAAGAAGAAAATAACATAGTCTTATTAATTTAACTAGCCTAATATCCAAAACCTAAAAAAAAGTTAAATCTTACAGAGAGATCCCTCTTTGAAACTAGAAGTGCTTGATCCCAGTTTCGAAGTGGTTGGATAAAGTTACCTCTAGTAAATTTTTTCTATAACATGACAACCTCTGGGAATTTACAGAGCAATAACATAGTGGTGACCATACTGGGGAACTGAAAAAACTTTCCATCCCATGATTTATTTTCCCTAGACAAAGAAGACTTTATTTCTAAACTATTCATAAGATATAAATTCATACAGAGATAATGTTCAGAGGTTGATTAAAGTTTGTATATATCTAGTTTAAAATTTTCTAAAAATAAAATAAAAATTGAAAGTTTGTCTCCAAAAAGAGTTTTCACTAGATTGCATCCAGATCTAGAACCTACAACAGCAATAGACAACCCCAAAAAATTACTCATAAAGAAAAACATTGCAGAGGGTTCTGGGAATCACAGTCCTCTTCTTAGGTCCCCTTCTCTCCCTGAGAAGATGGTTACCCTTCAGTATCTCGAGTTTGACATATCTTTCGAACAAAGACTTTTCAGAACAAAATCTGATAGCTTTGTAAGTGAAACAATTTTAGATCAAAGCATCCTACAACCCAGGACCCCTGAAATACTTTCTCCTAAAGTTGACGTTGATCAATGATTTCATCAAGAATTTGACAAGCTAGAAGATCTAGTTGTGAATCTTGATCAAGCCTTAGAAAAATCTCACTTTCAACAGTCAGTCGAACTCTCTGGCTTAACTATTGTTGCAACTTTTGTTAAACCTAAACCAGTTCATTCATCTCCTCCCATCCCTTCATCTTCCACAACTTCAGTCACCTCTCCTCCAATCACACAGGTTGTTGTTCAACCTCCTCCACCAATCATGGCAGCAAGATATGATCCATTGGTGTCGGTTGCCCATTTGCATGCCATGCCTCAATATTATCAAACCAGACTCCCTTAGTTTGATAGTACCAGTCCTCTGAATGCACAACAACATGTTGACAAAATGAACGATTATTTTGATTTGCAGGAAGTAGATGAAGCTGATGTGAAGATGAGACTATTTGCACAGAGTCTGACTAGAGAAGTCAAAAAGTGGTTCAAAACCTTATGTGTTGCTTCCATAATTGGCATTGTTTCTTTTCATTGCAGTTTCCTTGATAGGTGGGAGGTGAAGACAAATCCTCTCCAAATCTTGTCAGAATATGAGAATATCATAAGGAGCCAAGGAGAGACAGTGCAGGATTCTTGCACTCATTTCAACAATCTATACAATGTAATTCTAGGTGATATCAAACCACCTCAAGGTTTGGCATTAATAAAATTCCCCGATGAATTCGACGCTGACGTGTCGTATCAACTAAGGGAAAGAAACTCTGCTACTCTGGAAGACATGCAGAAAAGTGTCATTAGTGTGGAAGAAAATATTTTAGCCAGAAGAGCCAGGCAGAGAACATAAAGGAGGGTCACGATTAAGGAAGAGACTTCCACTTCCTCTTCAAATGCCAAACTAGATTCTCTAGACAAAGATATGGAGAGAATGATGGAGAGGCTTACTATAACTTATAGAAATCCACCTAGGGAAAACCAAGTTGCTCCTCAAATTTGAAACCCAAAATTCAGAAGAAATCCACCCAAGATTCGACAGAGAAATCCCAGGGATCAAAGAGAACAGAGGGGGCTTGATCAGCAGATTAGAACAGCCTTATAGGAAAATTATGTTGATGAAGGTGAGGATATAATCGAAGAATTGGATGATACTCATATAAACCTCATGGGAGTTCATGATGATGAATCCATTTTTGTTACTCAGGAAGAGCACGAGCTCTTCCTCCTTTCACAAACAAAGGTGAATGAGGAAGCAGAGGAGACAAAACAACATGCCTTCGAAAATGCTATAATGGAGGTACAAAGGCAGTATAACCTAAGGAGAAAGAGGGAAAATGACAACCCTCCAAAGAAGGTTATTGAAACAAAGAAGGCCACTAAAATGAAGAAGACAGTCAAGATCAAGAAAACCTTAGAAAATTCTCCCAATAAAGTCCCTAAGAGAAATAATACCGAACCTCCTGCAAAAAGAAACCCCAAAATTTTACAAAGATCAAATCAGACTGAGGTTTCGTCAACCATTCAACCAGGTGTTTCTACCCATAGGACTCCGATGGATAAACCAGAAGCACATATCTCAAGCAAAGCTTCCACTACTTTCATCCTTGAGGGGGAACTAGATAAATTTAATATTTCCATTCCCCTGTCTTAGCTGATGAGAAAGAATTCTTACAGGTCGTAGGTAATTAAAGATTTGAGCATTGATCTGGAGATAGGTACAAAATCCTTGAACGTCAGGTCAACAAATCAATCAGACACGATAAATATTGTGGATGATCAACTTGAGCTACTTTTTGGCCCGGAAGTTGATTGTCAAACTGATAATGGTGTTGTTTCCCCTTTCTACATTAGCTTGAACATCCACGACTTGATCTTACACAATGCTATGCTGGACTCGGGCACCTCTCACAACCTGATGCGCAAAGTTGTGATGGAAAAGTTGGGACTTGAGGTCACCATACCATACAAATATTTACACTCTTTTGATTCTAGCAAGGTTAAATGTATAGGGCTAATTAAGGACGTATGCATCACCCTATCTCAAATCCCAGCAAAGAGTATGGTGATGGATATCGTAGTTGCAGACATTCCCCCAAAATATGGTATGTTACTGTCATGATCTTGGGGAGCTAAGCTGAAAGGAACCTTGCAGCTAGACATGTCCTATGCTAACATCCCATTATTTGGACAATAGAGAAGACTGTATAGAGAAACGACGATGAAGTATATGGTCAGCAGTTAGGAAAATCCACACAATTACCCACTATATTTTTCACACTCTGATCTAGATTCTTTCATTCTATACAATGATGGTGACTTGGAAGAACAAATTTCTCTACTGGAAGAGGATAGACTTGACTCGAAGGAAGATAAAGAAATCACGGAGGTAAGAAAAACTAAAATTGTGGAAAGTGAAGAACTGCCAACAGACTTTTGGAGCATGGATTTTGATGGATCCGTGAGCAAGGAGGGAGCTGGAGCTAGAGTTTGGTTGCATAATCACAAATCAAGGTATTCAGAGAGTCATTCTTACAAACAAAATTTCCAATTCACTGACAACATAGTTGAGTACGAAACTCTGATGCTCGGCCTGAAACTACTAAAGAAAGTTGGTGCCAAAAAGATCATGGTAAGGGGTGATTATGAAATGATTATCAAGCAAATCAAAGGTGAGTATGCAGCTAAACATCCTAGACTTAGAGCTTATAGAAATGTTGCTTTGGATGTTTTTCAATGTTTTACTGAAATCGATTTGCAGGTAATGCCTAGGGGACAAAACATATTAGCAGATGGGTTGGCTACATCAATAGATACCTTCAAAATACCCTTCTGTCCCACTCGCAAATACACAGTGGAAGTGAAGTGCAGACCAACTGTTCCAGACACACATCAAAAAAACTGAAGTAGGAGATACAACAGCTACAAAAGCAGACATTGGTGGGAAAAACCCTAGCAGAAGCCAAAGAGACCGTTTGGATGGATATCTCCAAATCCATAAATGAAATCTGGTCCATGGTGAAAATCATGTTTGAACAACATGAACTGGTGTTGAGGAGCAGGCAGGCTATCAACAAGATAAAGGGAGAGCTGGGAGAAATTTGCACATAGGCAAATGAAATCATCAAGTTTCTTAATTTGAAGACTAAGGAAGAGTTGGAAGACCTGAATATTGAGGATAGGATGGATACTATCCTCGAGGTCAAGAGAGTTCTGACCAAAAGAGGATTGATGTTGCAATTGGAGGAGAAATCCTAGAATATGGATGTCGGAGTCCAAAAATTCTTCATCAAGGTTAATGTTTTATAGAACAAAGGCCTTTCGGGTTTACTGGTTCTAAATGATAAGTTAATGACACTCTCTAACTACAAGAAAAATATCTCCATGGTGGCAAAGGGAGGCTCTAATTTTTCAAAAATACAAGGAAGCATAACCGACAAGGCATTCCTAGAGCCTTTGCAGCTGGATCTCAACATCCAGCATGAAATCAAGCATATCTTCATCATCAAGCCAACTTTCACAAAATACACAGAAATTGATGAAGTGTACCGCAGACTACTAAACGTCACCATTCCAAATCAAAAGAGATGAGAGGATTTGTGTGAATTGATCGAGTAAAATATGAGGTGGACATACAAGTCAACATGTTGAATAGTCAAAGTCAAGTGAATGACTCACCAATGGCCTTCCCCAAAATCAGCGTGAAAAATCCGACAGATCGTCAATAGTTCCTACAATTTTGTATCTTGTTAGCTAGTTAGTTAGATTTAGAATCCACCACATCTTGATCATTAATGACAGGGTCATTTGTAATTTTGGTTATAAATACTTCAAACTTTGAAGTACTGAGGGTTGATCTTTACGCCCAAGCAATTTGTAAGCACTGTAATTTTTATCAGAGATCTACCAGTAATAAAAGGACATTTCACAGGATTCTTGTGTGTTAGTTGTTGGTGATGTTTTCTTCTCTTAGTTGAATGGTTTTTCCTATCTTAGTAATCATTTATGTTTTCTATATATGATCGTTTAAAATAAGTTGAAGTTGCAAAATTTATCTTTGTATACTCTGTTAGTGGCTTTTAAAGATCTAAATGTTTATCTTCTGATGTTATGATTAAGAAATTCTTAAATGCTTCTTCATTATAATTGACTATCTCATTTTTTCTGCTATCCATCATTTAAATTCTAAAGGATCTAACAGTCGCATTATCCTACCCTATGAAAACACCTTATAAAATATGTTTGTTGATTTTGAACATTATAAAACAGACCCCATATCCCAATGGATGCGTAAGCAATATTTCATCCATTTTTATAAAATCAAACAACACAGTCTCATTAGTTTAACTAGCCTAATATCCAAAACCTAAAACAAAGTTAAATCTTACAGAGAGATCCCTCTCTGAAATTGGAAGGGCTAGATCCTAGTTTCGAAGTGGTTGGATAAAGTTACCTCTAGTAATTTTTTTGTATAACACAACAACCTATGGGAATTTACAGAACGATAACACCCCCACTTTCCAACAGTTGATGAATTCCATTTTCAATCCCTTCCTTCAAAAATTTGTGTTAGTATTTTTTGATGATATACTAATCTATAGCAAGCCTTGGGAGGATCATGTGCGACATGTTGACAAGGTAATATAACTACTAAAGGAGAAACAACTATATGCCAAACCATCCAAATGTTTCTTTGGGTTGAAGGAGGTAGAGTATTTGGGTCATATTGTATATCATGAAGGTTTCAAGGTAGACCCTAACAAGATTAATGCCATGATGCACTGGCCGATTCCCAAAACATTGAAGAATATTACAAGATTTTTGGTTTGACATGTTATTACAGTAAGTTTGTTCGTAATATGTAATAATAGCAACACTTTTAATGACATTAACTAAGAAGGATGCCTTTTCATGGACTCCATAGGAAACTCAAGCTTTTGAACAACTTAAAGAGTCGATGTGCAAAGCTCTTGTCTTGACCACACCAGACTTCACAAAAACCTTTATTGTGGAATGCAATGCCTTGGGAAATGACATTTGTGTTGTTCTAATGCAAGAAGGAAGGCCCCTTTCTTTTGAAAGTCGACTACTGAAGGGAAAGGACTTACACAAACCCATTTATGATAAGGATGTGATGATAATACTACATGCATTGAAGAAATAGCGCCCTTACCTAATAGGTAGGAAATTCAAGGTCAAAACAGATCGTGATAGTCTTAAATACTTCTTGCAACAAAGACTATCTTTAGAAGAACAACAAAAATGGGTGACCAAGATGTTGGGTTATGATTTTGAAATCATCTATAAAAAAGGGAAGAAAAATGTTGTGGCAAATGTACTCTCAAGAAAGGATGAATATGTTGAGGCATTTCAATGTGCTATCTCGATCATCCAACCCAATTAGATAATAGAAGCGAGGGATGAATGGAAGAATGACGAAAATGTGTGGACTCTCATTCAAAGGTTGCAGCAGGATTCCAATGCATCAGATACATTTACATGGAAAAATGATTCACTATGGTACAAAGATCGCTTATATTTATGTAAGAACTCCAAAATCAAACAAAAGGTACTATTGGAATTGCACACCTCTCTAGTAGGAGGGTACTCGGTATTTTTGAAATCCTACCATATGATCAAGAAGGAATTTTTTTGGGATGGCATTAAAACTGATGTTCAAAGGTTTGTGGCAGAATGTTTGGTTTGCCAACAAAATAAGGTGGAAACAATTAAGAACCCGGGTATTTTACAACCATTAGCCATCCCAAGTCAGCGTTGGGAGGAGGTTTCCATGGATTTCATCACAAGGTTACCAAAGTCTGAAGGAAAGAGTGTCATCATGGTGATTTTTGATAGACTGCCAAGTACGCACACTTTTGTGCACTCTCTCATCCTTTCAAATCTAGTACAGTTTCCACTGAATTCATGGAGACGGTTCAAAAGCTACATGGAAGCCCAAAGATTATTGTAAGTGATAGAGATCTCATCTTTACTGGACATTTTTGGAAAGAATTATCTTCTTGTTTGGGTTCTCAATTTTCTCATAGTTCATCCTATCATTCTCAATATGATGGACAAACCGAGATAGTGAACAAATGTCTAGAAGGATACCTTTGTTTCTTTGTCTCTGATAAACAAACACAATGGCTCAAATGGTTACCCTTGGAAAAATGGTGGTATAACACTTCCTTTCATACTGCAACACAAATGACACCAATTATGGAACTCTATGGATACCACCCACCCTCCATCATTTCTTCTCTAAAATAAAAATATAAGGTTCAAGCATTGGAAGATCAAATCGAGCATCAGCAACAATTTCTCCAACTCTTAAAGGACAACCTAACCATGGCACATAATCGCATGAAAAAACAAGCATATCGACATCATAGTGAAAGAAGTTTTGAAGTAGGGGATTAGGTATTTTTAAGACTACAACCATACAAACAGATGTCACTTGAGAAATCTAAGAAGGATAATAAATTGTCACCAAAGTGCTATGGACCTTATAAGGTGTTGCAAAATATTGGTACTATGGAATACAAATTGGATTTGTCTGCATCTTCGCGAGTACACCCAGTTGTCCATGTTTAATTCTTAAATAAGATTATAGGTGACAAGATCCCAGTTCAAACTGTATTTCCAAAACTTGATGAGGAAGGAAAAATAATATTGGATCCTGAAGCTATCACTGACACAAAAACTTGCCTGCTAAGGAATAGATCCATTTCAGAGTATTTCATTAAGTGAAGGAAACTACCTATTGAAGACTCCACTTGGGAAGATGAGTCTTTTATATATAAGAATCCATAATTACTCAAGCGTTTTAGAAAACACTTATCTCAAGGGGAGGGGAATATCAATCCCTAAATAGTGGCACATTACCCCTTAATTGGGGCATATTACATTAGTAATGTTATTTTATTTATGTCAGCTTGGGTCCATTAGTTGTAATTGTACCTCCTAGTCTCCTATATATATCAATGAGACCTTTTCATTTGGAATCATATTTTATTTGGAAATTTATGTGGTGTATAAGTAATTTCCCCCCTCAAAGAGGCTTATTATCTGAAATTATCTCTTTTTCAAGGCGTTGAGTACTTATTCTGAGGTTTTTTTATGCTATTTTGATATTTGGTTTTTAAGATGTTTATATCAACTACATCCCTATTTAGAGATAGATTGAGGTGAGAAGATATGTTACCTTTGAGTAGGAGGTAACCTTCAGGAGATATAGAGGATCTCACATGGATATTGATAGTGAGAGACAGGAAGAGATGGTATCTTCTCCCACTCACTCTCCAACATTTCAGAGGGAGATAGTTGAGCCTATTGATCAAATTGATCATGTTCATCTTGTAGCTCCAATTTATGTTCTTGAAAATATTGCAGTAGGTCAAAAGAGACCTACATGGGATCATCAGACTCTGTAGGAGGCAGAAGGACATGCAGATCCTTGTGGTACCTTCCAAGAGAGAAAGAGACATCAGAGATATTTGTGTTATGCCACAACTATGAGTCACCCATTGATTATGAGACTTCCTATTACAAGGAGGCATCTAGTCAGCCAATATGGAGACATGCCATAATGGACTATTAGTCCATCATGAAGAATAATGTGTGAGATATTGTTTCGAGACATAAGGGGAAGTCTGTAGTGACTTACAAGTGCATATATAAGATCAAGCACATAGCTAACAGAAGCATCGAGAAGAACAAAGCGATATTTGTTGCTAGATCATTCTCTTAGGTGGAGGGAATATATTATGACGAGACATTTGCTCATGTTTCTCGATACACTTCTATCTGTATGATCATTTCCCTTGCAACATCCATGGGTTGCAGACTACAACAGATCGATGTGAAGACAATATTTCTCAATAGAGAGATTGAGGAGGAAGTATACATCAAGCAACCAGATGGTTTTTTTATACATGAGAAGGAGTCTCATGTGTGCAAGTTGAATAAGGCCATGTATGGACCCAAGTAGGAACCTCAAGCTTGGTATGCAAGGATTGATGGAAACTTGATTAGTTTTGGCTTCAAAAAAAGTGTTGTTGATCCCAACTTGTACTACAAGATTGTTATTGGTGAGTACCTTCTTTTTGTCCTCCACATTGATGATTTATTCCTCACTAATACAAATATCCTTATTGTTGAATGCAATTATGCATTGGCCTCTGAGTTTGAGATGAATGGCCTTGGTATGTTGCACTACTTATTAGGAATAGAGGTGTGGCAGAGAACTGATGAGATATTCCTAAGTCAAAAGAAGTACATAGTTGAGATATTGAAGAAGTTTGGGATCTTGAACTGTAAGCCCATGGCTACACCAATGGTGACGAATCTAAAGAAAATAAGGGTATATTCTTCTAATTCTGAAGAGATTTATCTAACCCTGTACATAAATTTGATTGGATCATTGATGTATCTAGTTAACACCAGACCACATATTTTTTATGCTGTGAGTACACTTATCCAGTTTATGACTTAGTCAAGACAAACACACTGGATTGTTGCGAATCATATGTTGAGATACCTATGAGGCATAGTTGGACATAGTCTAATATATACTTCCAATATTGACATGATATTGTAGGGATATACTAACTCTAATTGGGAAGGGAGAACAATGGATAGGAAGAGCACCTATGGGTGTTTCTTCACTTTGGGATCTGCCATGGTTTCCTGGTGTAACAAAAAACAAACTTTTGTGGCTTTGAGTACCACAAAATATGAGTACATTGCATTGAGTGTGGCAGTATATGAAGCAATGTGGATTTGTTGTCTCCTTGTACATTTATTTGGACATGTGTTGGATTCCACCATTATTCATTGTGATAAGTAGAGTTGTGTGAAGATCTTAGAGAATACAGTGTTTCATGACAAATCGAAACACATTGAAATCAAGTACCATTACATCCAAGACATGGTGCAAAGTAAGGTAGTAATAGTGCAGTAACTTGCTACAAATGATTAGGTTGTTGATGTTCTTACCAAACCCCTTACCAGGACAAAGTTTGAGTACTTATATGATAGACTTGGCATGGCAGAGAATGCCTCCCTCGCTGAGAGGGAGTGTTGATGTTTGCAACTTCCTGATACATTCTCCAAGTCGTACTCCTCTGTCACTGAGTTGATTTGATCTATGAGAGCACTTGTCCAAGAGGGATAAGTGGGTTTGGGATTATAGCCCAATTTCCCTTGTGGAGAGCACATGAGGACATGTCCCTTGTGGATATCACATGAGGACACATCAAGGGAGTTGACCTTGACATCACACACTATGGAGAGTTGACCCTAGTGTTTCTAGAGGGATTAGCCTCTAGAAGTCCACATGGAAGTGCAATGTGTGACAGACCTTTTTCTACAATGTCCTAAGTAAGCATCAGGTATACCTTCTCCTATATTGGGTTGCAAACCAAGGGAGATAGGATGCATTTATCACAAAAGTGTTCTTGTGGTAAATGGGCCCAAGCATACTCCTTCCTTGATCATGACAAGGAATAAAATGCACTCAAGGTGCTTGAGGTTCTTTCCATGTGTCAGTGAGCATTGGATTGACATTCACTCATAGAGATGTACCTATGGGGAATGACCCTAGTGTGGTATTTGTCCTAGTCATGGTGATTTGACAAGGAATGATAAAGACTAAAGATGCTATATGTTATCACATGTGGACCCAAAGTGAGCTTGATCTTAGAGAGAGTAAATTGGCTCAAAGGGAGAGCCACAAAGGGAGTTTCCCCTTGGTTCAAGTGGGAGAGAGACATCTCCCAAGACTGACAAACATGTGTCATGAGTCTAGGGAAAATTTTGTATACTTCATAGAAAATATTGGCATGATGAAGAATGTCTCCCTTGTTGAGAGGGAGTGTTTATGTTTGGACAACATCGGGATTTTCCATATATATATATATATATATTTATTTATTTATTTATTTTATAATACAAGGTATAAATATATATAATAAATAAATAGTTATTTATTATCCAAGGGACACATCCTTTCATGGATGGTCACCATATGTTCTCTACATATGGAATACTCATCATTGTAATAATAGATCGATCATATATCATCTCATATGAAAAAGAAACACAAAACAAAGTCTCAATACAATATTCTCAAAAATGTGTCCCCCTTTTTCTCTCCTAGGCTAGAGGTCTATATATAGTCTTGAGAGTTCGACCTTCCTTAATTAGATTGAGGAGAGAAGTGGGGAAACGAGGAATATCAAAAAATCCCATATGTATCTCGAACTTGTTTTTATCATAAGTGGCTATTAATGCACAAGGAATGCTCTACATGTAGGTGGGGACAATGTCCCTTGATTATTGGCTAGAAGTGCTCCGAGGGAGACAAAATCCCTTGTTTTTAGGATGTTGGTACCCTTGAATCATGAAATTCGACTTGTTTGGTGCTACACACATATTTTGGCATATATATTAGAGAAAAAATGTTCAATATACAAAAAATACCACCTCAAAACACATTTACTAAGAAACATGCTAAAATATCCATGAACTACTATTAAACATGGTAAAAAACAATTATTAAGTCATAGTTTGGTGGAAAAATGTGCCTAATATGAGCCTTTGGGATACGAAATAATTGGGCTCATCACCACCCACCAATTAAAAAATTTCACACCCTTTGTGCAACAAAAATTGGTTCCTCTACTCTCAATACTCTTATTGTTGTCCACTAAGCTCTTGACCACTACTAGATTGTTTCCATGTACCTTGTTGTTGTTCACTAAGTTGTCGTTGTTCAACACCTTGTAATTGGAGATACTTCACACACACCTAGGATTTTTTTTCCTAAGGTTTTCCCTATGTTTATTAGTCATTATTCAATCTCCTATAGTTTAGGGAGAATAATCCTCTAGGAGAATATTCTCTTCAGTTCACACTTGAACTTGATCAGTTGAGTGGAGTCTAGATGCCACATTGGGATCATCACCATGCAGCATTGGGATCATCACTAGCTAATTCACATTGTCCTTAGGATTATCACCAAACTAGTGCATTAATCATGATTCCCTAATATCCTCCTCACTTCACTCTGTTTCATTCAATTAACTAGAGACTAAGAGACTAGTTAACTCAAACTAGGTGGTAGTTCACTCCCGTAACTACCTGAGATAATAGAACACATGGAAGTTTACTCCTGTAACTATTGGTGTGTGTCCAGATCACTCTATACCACCACTTTGGCACATTGGCCTTTCCCCCAGTGTGCATTAGTTGAGTTATATAGAGTATATCATGTGTAAATTATCATTCATTCATTTGGTTAATGATAATTCTTCTATTCTTTCTCTCATGCTTCTCTTTTCTCATATTTTCTCTTAAAATTGTGTATGTCATTTTCTAGGTATATCTATTCTTTGGAGGTTCAACACATTTACATGGTATTAGAGCATATGGATTGCTAGGTAAAAGACACACCAGATTATTTTTACAAGTACTGAAGATTGAAGACAGCGGAAAAATGGAATTTCCAAAAGCATTCATTATTACATCGTACAAATTCTTTGCATGGAAGGAGAATATGATAATGCATCTTCGAGGTAGATGATTATACAGGTTAACCATGAACACAGAGATAGAACCCACATTATCCATAGAAAAATCAAAGTATCTAAATCGAATGGATGAAGCGTTTGGAACTATTTGCAGCCTCATTTCTCCTGAACTCATCTTTCACATATCCTCATGTAAAACACCCAATGAAGTCTAGACCACCATGGAAGGTATTTTTGGAAAATAGGACGAGATGAAGGGACACATTCTTGTGGTGTAATTTCTCACTTTGTATCCAAAAATCTTCGACAATATCCAAGATTTCTTTACCAAATATAAGGATTTGTTGTCGCAACTCAAGGCTTTTGGGGCTAATAAATCTAAGGAGGAGAAAGAAATGGTTCTTACCATTCTCTCCAAAATTGGTCCAGAATACTTATTGTTTTTATCTGCATTTTATTCAGTTAGGCTCACCTCTGGAGCCACCTGGATGATACCCTCTCTTGAGGCATTTATCGAGTCTCTGACACAAGAGAAGAACAAGCTCATCAATATGGGAAAAATAAAAGGCCCAAAGGAGCTTACACTTACTGTGAAATATGTTAGTGGTCATCAATATCATAAATCTAAAGACAAATACAAAAGGAAAGAACATGAAAATCCAAATAAGCAAGGGTACTAAAAACCCTTCAATGATGCCTCCGGATCCAAAGGTCAAAACATAAGAAAATGTGAGAAATGCACTTATTTCCATAAAGGATTCCATCCAAAATCTGCATGTATGAAGAAACAGCTAGATCATATGAACCAAATACTTCGACAAAACAACCTTGGAGATCGCATACCTGAGGGTGCCAAGAAGAAGTAGCCAGAAGATCAGAATCTCAAGAAAGGAAATTCTAGCCATGCTTTGATTTCCATAAACTCCTCTCTCGATGCTTGGATCGTAAATTTCGGGGAATAACACCACATGGAAGCCAAAAAAGAAGCCTATTATTCATTGGATGCATGCAAAGTTCCTCCTATTCTGATGAGGGACAACTCTCTAGTCGAGGTAACCAAAGAAGAATTGAACTCACAAATGGAAGCTTAGAGAATGTGCTACATGTTCCCAAACTTTCCGCCAATCCTCTCTCCATGTATCAGATGAAAAAATCTATCATCGGAAAGAGATTCATATTCACACCTGACGTAGTTTATATCTATGACATGTAAACAAATTCCATGTTTTCTACCAGTGAGGCAAATCATCAATCCATACTCTACACATTTTCTAAATTTATTGAACCAGATTCTGCATTATTGCTTACCCATGTTGATGAAAGTAGTAGGATATGGCACGAAATATCTGGGAATTTAAATTTCAGATATATGCAACATCTTAGCAAGAAGGTAATGGTTGATGGTCTACCTGACATCAACTTCTCCAAAGGAATTTGTGAGGGATGTGTTCTTGGAAAAAACCCTCAAGAGAAATTCAACAAAGGAAAGACTCAGAAGGCTTCATTTCCTTTATATCTGATCCATAGTGACATGATGGGCCCTTTTCCACATCCATTAGTTATCAAATAGAGGTAAATGCTCATTTTTTTTTATGATGTCTCATGCTTCACATGGATTTTATTTCTCAGGAAAAAATTAGAGGTCTTTCAACACCTCAAAGATTTCAAATCCTTTGTTGAGACACAGTCAAGAAAGAAAATAAAAGTCCTCCAAATAGATAATGGGGGAGAGTATGTTGACCATGAGATACATAATATTTTTCATGGGGTCATGATTCAGTTGCAACACATGGTTCCTTATACTCCATAACAAAACATAGTTGTTGAGCAGAAAAATAGATCTCTAAAAGAGATGGCATCCTGCATGGAAAGTCACTTCCACAAAGATTATAGGATGAGGCACTTAATTGTTCAACATACATCCAAAATATATCTCCCCATAGATCTATCAAGGATAATACCCTCTACGAGGCTTGGAGTGGCCTCAAATTGGAAGTGACTCACTTTCGTATTTTCGGTTCACATGCATGGGCCAGGATTCTCTCTGAGAAGAGGAAGGTACTTGATCCATAGAGCATAGAGTGTATATTTTTTGGATACCCAGACAATGTGAAGGGGTACAAAATCATTGATATTTCCCCGGACCTTCTCATCATTGAATGAAGTGTCCAATCTAAGGAAAGTGTCTCTCATGTACCTCAATAGTCATATGTAGACACTTTTGGTATTCCACCTATCAAAGATGATGAGCATGCACATGTCGAATCTTCTTCATATGAGAGTTATGATTCATAGGATTTAGATGATCCAAAAACAAATTCAGTACACTCAAATGCAGATGCAGATGCAAAGCTAGAGTAGAGGCCTAAGTGGGCCAAGAATACTCTTTAGGATGCAGGAGATCTTGTTGGGGATCCAACTGAGACTAGGAGGACTCAATATGATTTAGAGGAGAATCCTCTTGCACTCACTACCAATGAACTGATGCCACCCAAGAATATTTTCTTAGTTCAGTTTTAAGATCCATAGTCCTATAGCAAGGTTGTTGGAAATCCCTTTTGGGAATACATCATGCAGGAGGCGTGCAACTCCCTCCTCAAGAACCAAACTTGGGATCTGGTTCCCCTTATTTTAGGAAGGAAAATTTTTAGGTGCAGATGGGTCTACAGGACTAAAAGAATAGCAGATGGAGATGTTAGCATATACAAAGCTAGGCTAGTTTCCAAAGGCTTTCAACAGGTGCACAAAATTGACTATGATGAGACCTTCACTCCAGTAATAAAGACGGATTTCATACGTTTATCACTTTCCATTGTGGAAGCTGAGGGATGTGAATTCCATCAGATGGACATGAATAATGCATTTCTTCATGGATATCTCTCTAAGGAGATCTATATGGAGAAACCCCAGGGATTTATGCAGGATTCATCTTTGGTCTATCGACTGAAGAAGTCTCTTTATGGCCTCAAGCAAGCCCTGAGGGCATGGTATGCCAAGATGGATTCATACATGTTTCAGAGAACTTTGTATGTTTTAATTCAGACCTAGATTTGTACATGCTTAGTATAGTTGATTCACTTCTACACCCAATTCTGTATGTTGATGATTTGTTGATCACCAGTTGCTCGACTTCAACGATTGTTGTAGTCCAAAGGATTATACATGAAAGTTTCTTGATGAAGGACATGGGTGTGCTACATTTATTCCTTGGACTCGAGATCATCCAATATGCATCAAGCATCAAACTTCCTCAGAGCAAGTATACACGAGATCTCCTTGAGAGATTTCACATGACAGACTACAAGTATACCCCAACTCCTTTCTTATCAAGAGTCAGACTTGATGATGGATGGGACACTCCACTAGTTGACAACAAACTGTATAGAAATCTAATGGGGAGCTTATTGTATCTCACATGCTCCATATCAGACCTATCCTATGCAGTTGGAGTAGTCTCTAGGTTCATGCAAGAGACACATGAGCTGCATTGGAAGGATGAAAAGTGTATATTTTGATACTTATAGGGAACCATAACCTTTGGGATTCACTATGTATAAAAATCTACATTGGGCCTCATCATGTTCATTGATTCTTATTAGGCTAGCAATAGCATTGATCACAAGTCCACATCTAGTTACTCACTCAGTCTTGGTTTCAAGCCTATATGTTCGTCGAGAAAGAAACATGATGTTATTTCTCTATCTTCAATCGAGGAAGAGTACAGAGGGATAGTTAACATAACCATTCAGGCTACGTGGTTACAACATTTTCTCGTTGAGTTGGGCATTCAATTTCATCGGTCGATCATCATCTGTTGTGACAACCAGAGCACTCTGAAGTTATGCAGAGATCCAATTTAGAGGTAGTAGATGAAGCACATTGAGATACACTTCCACTACATCCAGGACTTAGTACATGAGGGGATCATTGACCTGCAGTTTTGTACTTCATCAGAACAAACTGCTTTCATCTTCACCAAGACATTCACTGAGAAGAAGTTACATGAGGTTCCCATGAGGTTTTTCCTCTTTCCTCCTTTATTTCAATGTATCTTTTGTACTCGGGTACCTAACATGGCATCGTTGTTGGGACCCATTCTTATTTTCACCATAGTGGTGTTCAGGGGGGCTGTTGGAGATACTTCACACACACCTAGGATTTTGTTTTCCTAAGGTTTTCCCTATTTTTATTAGTCATTATTCAGTCTCCTATAGTTTAGGGATAATATTCTCTTCAGTTCACACTTTAGCTTGATCAATTGAGTGGAGAGTCTAGATTCCACATTGGGATCATCACCAACTAATGCTCATTATCCTTGGGATTATCACCAGACTAGCACAATAATCATGATTCACTAATATCCTCCTCACTTCACTATATTTCAGTCAGTTAACTGAAGACTAAGAAACTAGTTAACTCAGACTAGGTGACAGTTCACTCTTGTAACTTCCTGAGAAACTAGCCTAGGTGGCAGTTTACTCTCATAACTACTGGTGTGTGTCTAGATCACTCTATACCACCACTATGGTGCATTGGCTTCTCCCACAATGCACATTAGTTTAGTTATACATATTATATCATGTGTAAATTATCATTCATTCAATTGGTTAATGATAATTCTTCCATTCTTTCTCTCTTGCTTCTCTTTTTTCATATTTTCTCTACAAATTGTGTATGTCATTTGCTAGCTAGATCTATTTTGTGCAGGCTAAACACATTTACACTTGTTGTTGTTCAACATATTACTATTTTTAACCACCTTGTTGTTGCTCATTAACTTGTTGTTGATCATTGAATTCTTTCCTCATATCCCAGGCCACATATTTTTTGATGGCTTGTTGCTCATGGCATCCCTTGTTTTTCACAACCTTGGCCCACACTTCTTCTTCCTTTCCTGTGTTCAAGTCAAACACAAATGCTATAGGGAGAAGGAGTGGGTGGTTCATATTCAACCTAATCCATTTAGTTTACATCTTCCTTAAGGCCTCTTTGTACCAAGTTGTCCTTAGGAGGGCAAGTTGCAGGGTATTGGGAGAGTGAGGCTCTCTGATTTGCAAACCATGAGGCAAGGAGTGCCACCTTCTGTGAAATTCCTCTTGTACCTATTCTCCCAAAAATATTAATGAGTCATATAAGTGATCCATTCCTTCTCTTTGCTTGGATATCAAACCCGGGGCTACATATTTATCCAAATAGAGGTTGTGGTGGTTGGTTATAACATCCCTAGGTACATCTTCCTCATCTTTAATCCACAAGTGTGTTTGGATGTATTCTTCCTTGTACTTATTGAATTCCTCTACCCTCATTTATTCATGCCTTATCCATTATGCAAATGCCATCAATTATACATCCCCCACATATGTATTGGGATTCCAATTGTAGTGGTGTGGTAAGATGAGGTTATGTAGGTAGAATTCACATAATATGGCTCTTTCCTCCATGTTACATCTCTAATATACATCCAATAAATACTTGGGGGTGTCAAGGTTGAATTTTACCAATTTAACCAAGTTTTCAATTTGATTCTTATGCTATTGTCCCTTTAGGAGCAATGTATATGTCCTACTAGGTGGCCTACATTATAACATATCTACAGATACTTTTGCTATTATCTTGATTGTAGCCTCCATGATTTCTACCTATTCACTCTTATCATGTAGTTCTTTTTTTTCCTTATTCAGTTACTGTTGCATCTTCTTGTTTTCCACTTTCAATTTATGGTTGTATTCCACCTTTTGCATTGTCATAATCTGAAACTTTTCCTGCATAGTTTGGAGCTACTTCTCCAACTCTTGAGAGGCATCTTCACTTTGTTTCCATTTTTTATCTTCTGCCATTCTTTTCCATTTGATGACATAAACTTTTTCCTTCTCCAATTCCAACAAGGTTTCATAGATGAGGTTCTCTATAGGGGTCTTTGTCTTGGAGGTCCCTTCAATAGAAAGTTCTTTTTATTCTTTTATCGTTGTCCCCTCTTGTGTTTCCTTCCATTTTTATTGTTTTGGTACTTCTAGAATAGGATAATCCTTTATCTCTTATACTTGGGATGTAATGGTGAGTGGAGTAACTAGAGATAGGTTTCTTTTGACTCCTTTTTATTCTGTTGGATCTTCCCCTCCTATGCCAAACCCATTCTACACTAGTGATTTTTAAGCGGATGGAAGAGGGTGTCCCTACTGTAGTTAGAGCATCATCCACTTCCTTGTCTTTTTCATATATTTTATGCTTCTTCTCCTTCTTTTTTGTTTTAATCTTTTGGGTCTAGTCATTATTTTTGGTTCTTTCCCCTTTTTCTTATCCTCCTCACTCATTGTTGCATGTGCCTCTTTAAATTCTTGTAGATCCATATTTATGAAATCTTCCCACAAAATTATGTTCTTCAAACTCATGAGTGAATATGAAACTATTAGTTTTATAAGCCCATGATGTGCTAAAAACTCATGTTTTCCTCTCTTTACTTTTAGGCTCATTTCCTTTAATGACTGAAGGATGAAGTAAGGAATGTTCAAGTTCTTGTTTGGTTTTTGATTTGAATGGTGTTTGAGTTTGTGTAGTATCCTGAACTGGTAAGCATATGCCACACTCATCCTTCTCTCACATGAAATGTACTTGATGATGTGATAGGCCACTTTTTTCCAAGGATGAGGGAGGCTTTCCCTTTTCATACCATTTTTGTCTTCATTGGGTTTTTCATTTGGGAGGGAGAATTAAAAAAAAAAAAAAAAAATTGCATTAATGGCCACTTGCCTCTCCTTTTTATCCCAAGGAAGGCCCATGGGAAAACTAAATATCATGCTGAAGGAAGATTCATTGATTCTGGTTATCATTCCCCTCACTTCCACCACATAATCATTCTCTTATATATTCTTAAAGTTTAGAGAAAATTCCATGGCCACCTCATCATCATATCCTCTAAGTCTTTCAAAATATCCCAACCAGTTACACCTATAAACAAATTTCCAATATCTTTGGATTATCATAGACCCTAGAAGGTTTTATTAGCTCTGTCTTCTTAAACCCAACTCCCATGGTTGATGTTGATGAGTAAAATTCTCAAGGATAGTCTTAGGGAAAAAAAAATTGAAGAGAGAGAATGAGAGAAAAACTGGAAATTATTTCATATAGAGGCATTTGTTCAGAGAATATGGAAGCTTGGGTTTGCTTTAGGAAATCATGGTGGCTAGAAATTTTCAACAAAAATTTACTTGCGGAAAGAAAAAAAAATATGAGGCTCTTCAAAAAATTAAAGTCAATAAAGTCTTTCTACAATCGTTCATGTAGGAACCATGTAAACAGATTTCTATAGGAACTGTTTTCTATAAGACTGTGTAAGTCGGGTTTCTACAGGATGCAGAATGTTTGTTCAAGAACTCATACAAACCCTAGAAATTACCATAAGTTTTTAAACTAAGAAATTTAAACCAAAGATGAGAATAATTCAACAAATGGAGAGTGATTTCTTTGGCTATGAGGGTTTAATGGATACCTATGGAAACTATATTCCTAGAGAAACTTTTAACTCCATGGATGAATTATTTTATCATCTTCCTACATTGTGGGCTTGTCTCCTTGCTTAGAACAACTCGAACTCGACCTTATTTCCTCACAATTTCGAAATGGTGCTCTGATTCACCTTTTCTCCGAGTTATGCCCCAAATTTTGTATTTAGACTCTTGTGTTGTCACAACTATCAACCTGATGTAATAAGTACTCCCTAATTCAAGACTTTATGATCCTCCACTCAATTTACTTAACTTAACATGGTAATTGAACCTTATCATGAATTATGGCCACCCCCAACTAATGAGACAAGTGAACGCCCTCGTTCTCATCACCAAATTAGAATTTTATAAATGTTTTGACCATATAAAAGAAGCACGCATATAATTGTATAAGGATTTAATGAATGTGAAGAGGGGACATAATTGTGTTACCTATGTTACCTTTGCATGTATTTTATTTTTGTTTGTAGGTTGTTGGAGTAATGGAAGACTATATTATTGGTCGTCAATCTTTTGTTGATGGTTGGCTTGATGATGTGAAGATCCCATTTCTTGATATTGGTGTGTTGAGTCCATTTTTGTGCTTTCACAAACCATACTTTTTGCCTCTTTATTTGCCATTTTCCTTCATTTTACTCCACATTTATCATAAAATAGCCTATCCAAGGTAAATTTGTCATCCTCTAACTTCAGAATTGAATTTTCTA